>JAEQBH010007239.1:0-114916 GCA_016808115.1 Tetrastigma voinierianum | reverse complement strand
TGTGATGTCAATGATAAAGAAGCTAAACTTTTAGATTCTTGAAAACTTAAATTGAAATCAAAGATAATAAGGTTATTAATTATAGTCAAATTGAATAGTCCATGAAAATGACTACACTAACACATTGATCAAAAGTACCTCTAAAACTGATTGTGCTTGGGTTAGGAAAACCTTATTGGAATTATTATCAAAAATCTCTAAAGAGTCCTAGAACTTGTTGCATTATTGTTCAAGGCAAAATCCTAGACATCACAACCAACAAAAAATGATTTAAAGCATCCTCGGGGCGCTACACTTTTCAAAAGCCTACCCTTGATATGCTATAAGCATAAACCTTAGCACCTATTTTGAGCCTAATGCCAATTTCATCATCATAGCCAAATAGAAGAGACTTAACCCTTTCTTAAATCTTACCTTACAGTAAAAAAAAACCCTTAAATTACCTAAACTGCAAATTAGTGCAAAAGAAATGAGAAAGAGGATAAGTTTGTGGGAGTACAAGTTTGAATTGAAAAGAAATAGGAGAATAAAGGGTGAAAAAAGAAGACAATTAAGAAAAAGTTGTGCTAAAGAAGGTGTAAAATAGAAAACTGAGAAGCTGAAAAAGAAGAAAGTTACAAGGAGTGAGTTTTAATTGTGAAATTTACCGACCTGAAAGCAATTAAGTGCTTAGGAGTGTTCTACACCTAGTACCCTAATGACAACTGGTATGGGAGCTACTGACCCAAAGCTTGCTAAGGGGTCGTCAAAAGCGTAAAAAGGTAAAACATTGCACCACTCCAATTCTGAAACAAAAAGACAGAAAGAGGCTTCTGGAGAAGAATTGAAAATAGAAGTTGAAAAGAAAATAAAAACAACAGCTAAGCTTCGTGAGGAGGAATGCAAAAAATGCACCATATCCGCTTTCTGGGGGAAGTTTGAAGGGCCACTTAGCAAAAAAAAATAGGATGAGCAAAGTGAAGGCGAAGAGTTAAGAAAATGAATGCACTAAACTCACAGCCTAAAATGTCTATTTATCTACCAATTCACTCCCAAATTACATTATAAGCCCAAAAGACCTATCGATTCCGAGGGTGTAAGCAGGTTCACATTAGTGGAAAATAATATGACCAACAAGCCTATGGGACTTAAATTACTCTAAAAGAATGTCACTCTGCAAAGTAACTTTCATAAAGCTACCTAATCTGCAAATCAGTTATAAGGGGAAGACCAACAATACACTCACATAGTCAAGGACTATATCTGTTTATTAACTATGAATTACATGATACATTAAATGATTTAAATTGGAATTTTCAAAATTCTAAAAATGAAGCTTAATTAGAGTTGATGTCACAACTAAAATAATACTAAGGCCCAAATGCTGATCGGATTTAAAAGATGAGTTAATTGAAAAATGACCTCAAAAATTGATTTTTATTATTTGAGGACAAACAAATATCCTTTTCTTTGCTTGAGGACAAGCAAAATTTAAGCTCGGGAGCTTGATGAGTCTAAAACTCATCTATTTTTAAGTACATTTTTCAAGTATATCGTTTAAAACGGCTAATGCGCACTATTGAGCTTATCCAAATTTCTCGCTTTTCAAAACTTAAAGGAAATAAGCGCACCGTAAAATGAGCATAACCGCATGGTGCAAAGAAAAGGCCAATGTCGCAACATTGCTTCAGCAGATTTTCAGTGTCGCGACATTATGTGGAGAAAGTCTTGAAACTGTGGCAATGTCGCGACATCAGCTGAAGAAGGGAAAGCACATATACAATGTTACGACATCATAAGAAACCTGAGTTAGCCAAACTATACCGCTATCCAATGTCGCGACATCACAACAACATGGTTGTGACACAAGTTGAGGAAGGGAAGGAATGAATCATTCAAATGTCGCAACATCAAAACAATGTTAAGAAGATTACCAAAGCTTGAATCCTAGAGACTTAAACATCCAATGTCGCGACATCGAATCAGTCATGTTGCGACATTACTTCAAAGCAGGTTGGGTGATAACACAAGTCAATTGTCGCAACACAAAATAAATGTGACGCCCCAATTTTCAAGGGTCTCGTTGACTAGCCGTCAACCTGCGGAATTTCTTAGGTCATTGTGCACCTAAGTCTTGGTACCGGACCGGTGCCAATTACTCGTGGACACCGAGGTACTCGGCACCACTTCGATATGTCCCTTCACCGGGACACATTCATTCATATTTAAATTGAAAATATGAGGATAATGCACTAAAATACAATCCGTAAGAGTCAGATCACGACCCTCTTATCATAATTACATACCCGACTATATTAGCAATAGTCCAAAAGAATTTAATTACAATTCTTTTATACAAAATTATATGCTAGGACTAGCTTGTCCCAAGCACTCTTACAAAAAGATTCATCAAGGCCACATGTCGGCCTTCTTTACAATCACGACCTTGTTTGAGTGTCATCCACTAGTGTCGACCCTATACCTATAAGGGTCGTCTCCATAAAGCAGAGCCACGCCCAAATAGTAGAATACCCTGGCTGGCCAACTCCCACCTAAGTGCATGCAATGTTAACTCAACAATTCACATTCACATTCCAATAAGAACATGCCAATTCTATATGGAATCCTACATGCCATGCCATGAAATGAGATGCGACTCACCATGTACCATACGCCCAAGTCCTCGCCGACTCCCTCACATAACACCTAAGCCCATGTGTGATATACCGTCATTCTAAATGACATTCAATGATCATTTTTCAAAAAAAAAATTCATTTGTTTATAAACCAAAAGCTTTTTGGATGATACATCACAATTATCATTTATTCAACCGTGCAACTCCACTAGACGTTTTCCCATTTAACCAAACCCACCCAATCAAACACCAAACATAGTGTTGATTTATCAACCATGCACTCATACCCATTTAATGCGATGTCCTCAGGCATACGCACACGTAAAGATGCCATCAGATGTTATACATGTCACATGCACGATGGACGCCATTACGGAAAATTCTACTCACGCATATCACCAATGCATCACGGACAATTATTATATCTATATGCATATAATTTCTATTAATATCATTTCATTCATGTTAATATCATAAAGCATATATCAATATTTATTCATTACGTCATTCCCATGATCAAGCAATGACACACACACAAGCCGCGAATGGCTAATAGACATAACACCATCACATGTCAACATGTTAGAGCACACACATTAACATCCAAACATGTCACTCTTACCAAGCAATGACACACTCAACAAGCCGCACAATGGCCTCGCTAAAGACACAATCATACTCTCAAACCGCCACGACCTAATCTCGAAATGTGCCACAAACACAGCCTCGCGTCGTAAAGTGCTTCCAAAGTGAAAGCAATTACCTAGGCAGACTAGAAAGTCCACCTTCCTTATCCTCGGGTTCTCCTAGGCGTAGCTGCCCACGCCTAGGCGGACCCCTACGCCTAAGCAAGCCTTCCCTACGCCTAGACGTAACACTAATCTTCCATGTGAAGATTTTCACCTTCGCCTAGGCGAATTGAGGTTTGCCTAGGAGAAGAAACATCATCCAGAACCCGAAAAATGCAGTTTTTCTTCGCCAAACAACCCTTTAAAAGAAAAACCCTGTTTTCCCCGCCCAAAAATGGAAAGTAAGTCAAGGTAGGAAGAATCCCTTACCTCTATGAGCGTGATACATGCAGGTGCCACCCTAAACCCAACAACTTCTATTTTCCATAAATCTCCCCTCTGTCCCTTCCCCAAGAAAATCCTCCTTCCAAGTACCCACGCGCACCTCCTCGTCGATGCGATGAACTCTCGTTCGGGCCCTACAAAACCGACCAACGAAACTATATAGATCTTAGGAGGAAGCCTTGGCTCTCCTTTTCTCTCTTCTCCTCTCTCTCATGATCAAAACCAAGAAAAATGGGCTCTTTTTGCCCTAATTCCTCTTTTGTCCCAACTTAAGCTTAAGTTGGGATGTGTGACCCACGTCGTGTGCCCACCCTCATTCGAGTCCGATTCTAAATTAAGTGATTTATTTCATCTGATCAGTTCAAATTATATCCCATGAACTTAGTTCAAGCTCATTTTCCAACTTCCGAGATTTTCATGAACAATCTCATACCTGTGGAGTCACAGATAATCTGGGCCGCTCAAAACGCAAAAATCCGATCGCTTTAATTCAACGAATTTCATTTGGGGAACTAGATTTCATGAGACGAATCCAACGATGAGTTCTGTTTCATCATCCGAGATTTATAAATTTCCAGGTTTTCAACCTGCACTATTCTAGCAATTTACCGTTTTGCCCTTTTTTCAGAAAAATTCGATTTTTCTCAGGTTTCATAATAAATGTCGTGACATCAACTAAAAACACCGGCAAAGGACTTCAGAGCAACCAGATTCAATGTCGCGACATCAACTTAAAAGATTGACCTCAGAGGTACGTCGCGAACATCAACAAGTTATCAACATGTCAATGTCAATGATATCATATCAGCGCCTTTGGATAGTAAATCACCCAATGTCGCAACACCAGCCAAGGTCAGACATCAACTAAAAACCTAGTATAGGACTTCAGAAAAACAAGATATGATGTCGCGACATCACAATAGTGTTGCAACATTAGCCTGAGGTGACCACAATGAACTTAAATGACCAATGTTGCAACATTTGATAAGCAATGTTACACATCAAAGTGGGTGTGTACAAACAAGGGCACTACCAACTATAAATGCAACATCGTGAGCAATGTCGCAACACCAACTAAATGTCGCAATACAAGAATGGCAATGTCGCGACATCGGAATTAATCTACAACAATGCATCTCCATGTTGCAACATCATCACGACATGGACTTATCACTGGAAACAGAGAATTTCCAAACCGATTTTTAATGTCACGACATCAGCTATAACTGACGACATTGACAACCCCAATTTCGCAACATCATCACAACATCACCCCGACAGCAACAGCTAGGGCAGCAATTTTGGGCTTTTCAAAGTGCATGATTCTAGCCTCGTTTTTAGGGCCCAGGACCTAAGCTTATAAATGGCTTTTGAGGAGCAGCGCCTTTCATCAAGCTCCTTGCTTTCTGGGAAAGTCAAGTCTCATCAGATATATTTTTCTTTTCTTTTCTTCTTTATTTCTTTCCTTCCAATTGTTTCTTTCTTAGATTTAGTTTCTCGTTTAGGATTGGGAGCAAATATCTAATCAAATTCGAAATGGTATTCATGTAAATCGGTTTTTATTTCTCGTCTGTACTAAATGAAACTGAATTTATTCCTGAACTCATTTTTCTTTAGTTTTTGATCAAATCAAATGAACTGCTTAATCAACTAATACAGGATTTGTGATCTGATTTGAAAGGCTAAGCCCTTTTGGGAAGAATAACATTACTAGAATCACTGCATCAGAAGAAATAATGTCACTTGCCAAGAAAAATCGAGTGACTTAACTAGTATTACTCCTACATTGAGTTGTTTGAATATCGCTTGTTCGTACCCGTAAAGAGCTATACTCATTGTTCTAATTTCTAGTGAACTCCCTCCTCGCGGTAATAATGAGTCGAGACTCACCTCGCAGTAATGAGCAAATGATCAGGGGTACATTTACACTAATATTATATGAACTAATGGATCTCTTTGGATTACTTGATATATCATTACTGATGATCTAACCTCTATTTTCTGCCTTCTCAGTAGACAATTGTGAATGTGTGCCCGAGGCATAAGATCCACTACCGATCTAGCAACTTAATTCCTTTGAGAGGTTTCAAACACTGGCTAGGAGTAATAACTTCAACCCAAAGGTTAGTCAGAGGTTCTAATCAAGGGAAGAGGAAATTTCGCTTTTTAATCTGATGGATGAGCACCCTTTATTTTGAGAGGGTTTAATATCTGCCCATGGAAGCAAGCAATTTCAAATTCTGTGAAGAAAATGGTTGTGGCATTGAAAAGGAAAATAGCCAAATCTTTAAAAGAGGAACAAACTTATATTTTAGCTTCTTTTCTCACTCCATTATCTAGAGATAGAAGTGTGGTACGCTAAACAGTGAAATGTGTAGAGTTAAGAGAAATCCATTTCTATACTACTTTGCTCTTGGACAACTCCAAGATTCACATCCATTACTTTATCTTATTTGGAACTTGCAAAGTGATCACTACAACACTGCTTTTTCTTCCTGTGTGTTCAATTATAGTAGCCTCTAATCAAAGTGTAGTTTAGAAATTACATTATTTGCTTGATTCAGATTTTTACTTAAGAAGTTAAATATATCCTAAAACTGGAAACTAAATAGTAAGGACTTTTTTTTAGAAGTGAGGGTAGTTAATCTTAATTTTTTCTAATCAATCCTCATATGAATGATATCCGGACTTAAAAATCCAATTATATTACTTTGTATGACCTCGTGCACTCATAAAGGACCTGCACTCAAAATGAATTTTCAAAAGAAGAATAATGACAAGGCGTAAAACATATTTTATATCTGGTCTTAAATAAGTTTTGCAGCCGCCGTGGACTACTTTGGGCCCCCACAGCGCTGTCGAATTCATTCCCAAATGTTAGCATCCCAGACTGGTGCTCAAGGATATTCGATGCTGATTATGTAATTTCGACCCGATCCATGCCGCCTCGAGGTCGCTTCTTCGATGATGACCTGCAGCCCGAGATGTTCGGTTGCACTAAGTAGCCAACAAAGGATTCACCACTCCCAAATAGAGGAGACACTCTATGGTCCCTCGTCAGATCATTACCTGAAAATCATCCATAGTGAAAAATAAGCTGTGAAGAGTGTCTTTACGCGGCATTACTGATGGTAATGAGTTCGGGACAAGATCAAACATCACTACATGTGGCGAGCCGCCCAGCTGAACCACATTGACCATACTGCCGAGTGGGTATAAATCAAGAAAGGACCACCTGGCACCTGTATTTGTCTACGGAAGGGTATGGAGTCAAAACCATCACTTCAATTAGCCATAGATGTCGCTTAGATGCCGCTTATGACTTGATTGATTCACAGTTGAATCAAGGGACCAACATAACTAGGAACCTATTTGGTCACACTAATTTGTGAAAGTGTGGAGTTAATATGAAACCATTTGATGCAATCTAAATATGCGAGACTGGCTCTCGAGAATGGCAACGTCACAGAGCAGAACCCGTTCATGTCTTACCAAGATGAAAACAATGTTTCATTGTCATCAAGGTCTTGAAGTTGAATGACGCTGACTAACTGTCAAGTTATATTATGTAGCCTATCATCCCTTAAAGTGTGAGTGGTATTTTAGATATTTCATAAGTTGTGGTTTTCCTATAAAAGGATCTTTATGGAAAACCCACATGAAGCCATTTGTTCACTTCTCTTGAAAGTGTTCAAGAGTTTTGAGGGTGTTCTTCATGACTTCCTTCGTGAGACCAAGCTCGCTTCTTCGTGATCTAACTGGCTAGGACCAGAATTCTTTCGAGACCATCGTTTGTAGGTTATCAGGATTCACTCTTATGTACGTTAGAGGCGAACCTAGGACTTAGTTCACTTCAGTCTTTGCTATCCCAACCAGTAGATCGGTTTTTTAAACCAACACAAGGTAATCTCACACCTCTCTTGGTGAACCCACTCGATGCCCTAAAGGATCTCTCGGGAGGGTTTTGGCTGAGATTTTTCGTTTTCCTACCGCTGCATGAAATGCCACCTCAAAACTCCCGGGTAGTCGTGAGCACACTCAGGTGCATCAAAACTCCGCTCTTCGGCTGAGAGTTTTCGCTTTATACCCATATTTTCAAAAGGTTCAAAAATGAGATTTTTGGTTTGAAAAGTGTAGATTCGATGTTGTTCTTCAAGTAATCTGGTCATGAGATGATCAAGGATCGTTATTATGAAGAAGAAACAACTTGGATGAGATTAAAAGTCCCAAAGGTGGGGATTTTTACAAGTTTCCCGTAGCTGAAAAACCCAGCAACGTTGAGACGTTCATGCCCAACGGCGCGACGTCAGCTTCATCCGGGTCTCCAAAGAACGCCGTTAACGTTTCTCGTTCCCAACGCCAATGGCATTACCCACCTTAACCTAGCAACGCCGTGGATATCTGCTCTCAATGGTCATGACGCTACTTCATCCAACCCAAAGAAGGTCACGACGCGGTTCCTAACGCCGCGACGCTATTCATCCGGAGCCCGAAAACATCACGACATGAAAATGCTCTGGACGTTAAGACGTGAAAACATTGGGACATTAAGAAGTGAAAATGTCTCACGTCACAACGCCACGACGGAGTGGACCTGAAGCTGGGTTTTGAACCCTACCAATGTCGTGACGTAGCAACATCGCGACGTAAGGTGCTACTACAAGGTTCGAAGTCGCTGCCTTCTCCCCGCACTGCAGCAATAAATTTCGATCACCCTACTTTTAAAGATGTTTGAAATGATGCCAAACCGAACTATTCAAATTTTTAAAATTTTTAATCATGGATTTCTAAAACCATGTTGAAATTACCTATGAGAGAACTTTGGACAAAAGTGTCTATGGTTTAAAGAGTTGAACCAGCTGGAGATTTAAACTTGAATCTGGTTTTATGATTCAAGGAGTCGAATCAATTAAAGATTCTAGAGTTGAATAGGCCTTTTGATTTAAGAGTTGAATCAAAGTTCAAGGATTCAAGAAGCGACCAAAGTTCATGATTCAAGTTGTTGAATCAAATTAGTTCAAGTGTTGAACAAAGGTTATAGTCCAAGTGTTAAACAAAACATAAATGGATCATTTTATTTCAAGTGTTGAAAACCTTTTTCATGTGCTTTTGAAATCATTAGGTACCATTTTCTTTAACGTTCGATGGATTGCATTAAAGAATGCAAGTTTAAGGGTGTATGTTGGCATGATGAATGATATGGACTTTTCCCAATGCATTCGAAAGCATATCAGATTTGATTATTATATCTTTTAGTAAAAAGGGCCTACGTAACCCTACTCCTTCTAATTTCTCTATTTACTTCTCTTCTCATCTAAATCCCCTCAAATGTAACTCGAGCTTCTTATTAAAATGTATGTAATTAGATTATTATAGGATTTAGGTATAAGTTGGTAAGATGCCAAAGGAGAAAGAAGTAATGGAGAAGGTGCTAAGAAAGAAGACCTCAAGATTGTAAATTTGATTTATCTTTCAAGGGTTGTAATAATCATGCATATCCCTAGGTTTGACCTAGTCAATTCCATTCTGGGCTCATGGAATTGATTTTAGAATGTACATAATTATGCCATATAGTTAGAGTATCTATCTTTATAATTTCATGAGATGAATGGATAAAGCATGCTAATGAAATGATGAGACTTATCTAAAGAAAACCCTTCCATTATTAATATTAAGGCTAACGTCTTCCACTAATATGGTGTGAACCCGAAGTTCTTCGAAATCGGGTTGTTTCGGGTAAACCCAAGCCTTACTCATAAGGACACAAGTTCCATCCATGGAAATGAGTTTCTTGATTAAGTAGGACGCCTTAACTAGACTCATTAGATTGTCGGGCAAACCCAAGGTTAATACCGATGTGAGACGCAAATGGTCAATGTACACAAGATGTACACGCATCATGGGTTAATAGCCCAATGATAGTGCACAAATCAGTAGTTGATAGCACTGGATTCGATAGTTGCATCGGATTGCAATTGGTATAAGATACCTACCTATTGATCCAAGATGGCTTGTTGGGTAAACCCAAGGTCACTCCTGGTGATATTAGAATCCTTAATTGCATATGATTGCAATTGGTATAGACAAGATACCTACCTTTTTACCCGAGATAGCTTGTTGGGCAAACCCAAGGTGATTCTCGATGATATTGGATATCGACTCACAAGGAGAACCTCCATATAGGTTCTCTCGGATCAATAGTGAGGGCTATGGATTCGTAATAAAATAGTGGGAGCCATAATGCGTAATTATCAAGCCGTAATAATCATGCATTTTAAGTACAATTTAACATGATTTCTTTTACATCTAAGTTATTATAATCAAACCATGTGAACGAATGTGAACTCGCAATCGATAATGGATGCCAATATTTTGATCGGGCCTAACTTCTTTGACTGGCTAAAGAATTTGAGAATAGTTCTCAAAAGGGAAACATTAGCCTATGTCATTATCACAGCCACTCTTAAATCCTCATTGTTGATACACCCAAGAGTTCCAGATATAGCCATATCGTAAACTTATCGATAAAGGCGAAAGAGATCAAGTTATCCACATCTCCATGTCACCTGAGTTTAAGATGTAGTATAAGACTGTGGATGCATATTCCATAATGCGCCATCTAAGGGAACATTATAATGAGCAAGAAAGTATGGAAAGGTTCAAAGTCTCTAAACTACTTTTTGGTTCCAAGCTGGAGGTGGGGACATCCCCAATGCAAAGATGCACCAAGATGTATAAACCACATCGAGAGGTCGGATCAATCGCTATCGGATGGATCTTCAATTGAGTGTAGACTTGATTATGGCTAGGTTACCTGTCAGTTTTGCATAGCTCGCGGCTCCACTACGGGACGGGCCACATTATATCTACCATACCCGAAGTCAATGACGTGCTCAAGATAGCCGAGGGAAATGGCTAAGAAGAGTGCAAAGAGATCAAGCCAAAGAGACTTGATTCGTCAGGGTCAAGTCAGCTACTGGAAGACGAATCAAGTAAAGGAACTTAGAGCGAAAAGAAGGTGACATGTGATGCACCATCATCTTGTATTTATGTCATTAAGGTTACTACTGTTTCTCCTAGCAACATATGTATATATGATACCATTGTGGCTCATACATATGGATTGATATGCAGGGCCTAAGGAACAGTAGGAAGCTTACAAAGGGAGAGTCCGACTTTGAGTGGAATAGTGCAGAGCCAATAAGTACTCTATAATTTATTTTTCAACCTCCCTTAAGTGATCTTTGTTTAAATTCGAAGATTGTCATATGTCCCAAAGATTGATGAACATGATTTTTGTTTCATGTTTAAACAAGAAAGGTTTTATTTATATTTTGTAACAATAGTTGTTACATTATGATGTCTTTTATGTTGGTGGTACATTAAGTAATGGGATTTACATATTAGATATGTCCAATCCAATTTTAAATGTTAATGACAATAAAAGGCCAAATATAGATGATCCGCAACCATCTTACTCATGGAATTGCTCGCTCGCCACACAGTGAGAGACGATGACTCCAGTCGTGACAATTGTGGTATCTCGGGGTCATTTGATTGTGAATCATTCGACAAGTGTGAATTCAGCTGCTAGCAAAGATGACCTGAATGCTTTATGCAGGCAGAATGATGCTGAACGGACCATTAGACCTAATACATTGATGCTCGTGGTCCTAATAGCCCATTAATGCCAGAGGTGGTTTACCTACTTCATTACCTTCATCAGGATCGTCACAGATTTTGGGGTACTAGATTTTACTAGATAAATCCAAACTTTGAAAAGTTCAAAGAATTCAGAAATTAAACAAAGAAACAAATTGGGAGAAGTTTTCAAATCACTTAGTTGAGATCCAAGTGGCGAATACTTAAACCAAGATTTTCTAGGTTATCTTCGAGATTATGAGACTTTATCCAAATGGACTCCACCTTACACACCGCACCTAATAGTGTGGTGAAAAAGGACAAACCGAACCTTGTTAGACTTGGTGGAGTTTATGACGGGCAAGGCAGATCTACTCAAGTCACTTTAAGGGTATGCACATGAGACTACTGTTTAAGTGTTAAACTAGGTCCTATCCAAGTCAATTGTGGTTACTCCATATGGAATATGGACTGACAAGGATCCCTCTTTTTCTCACCTCAAAGTATAGGTCATTCCTACTTAAGCATAAAATTTTTCGCATAAGTTAGAGGCCAAATCATAAGTGTCTGCCAGAGATGGACTCCTGACATGAAGTAAAACGATAGATACAAAGTTACAAACCCGGGAATTTCAGATCTCTGATGACGACACCTGATCACAATCAGTTCCTCGTCTTCATAAATCTAGTGCACACAATGACTTTGAATTCAAACAAATCAATTTCACATATTTCGAGGTAAATGGACGAACGAGAAAGCGACATGGTGATATGATCAGCCATGTGGCACTCGAGATCGTGGCACTGGGCACATTAGTGGAGGCCAAGTGTCAAGTTTAAAATCATGCATGCAAGATAGTGATAAGGAAGTGGATATGGTGACATGGCATGCTTAAGGTCAAAGGAAGCATGAGGTGTTCTACACCTAAAGTCTTCCACCTAAGACAACTGTTTCTGGAATGGAAGAGAACAAAAGAGAGAAAGGGGAAAAAACAAGTAAAAAAGGGGAAGAGAATGTGAGGCAAAGAGGTCTCAACGCTCTCGATTTACGAACAGAGGAGTTGCAGCAGTGAACGAATCTACGCTTCAAGAGGTAGTGGTTCTCTCCTACTCTGGTTAATCTTCATTTCAGAGCCATGACATGGCTATGAGGTGTAGCCCTGGTGATGGGCTGGTTTAAAGAACAATGATACAAACCGTCACAAGTAGTGGACCGCATTTCTCGGGTCCGTGTTCGTAGTTTCAATTATAGTTCTAGAATTGATTTTGGTCGCCGATACGCGAATCGATATTGATGATCTTATTGTGTTATCGCTGCTTGAATAATATGCGCATTGTGTGAATATTGATGTTGATATACTCATGCTTGATATATTAACATGATGCTTCGAGTATGAAGCATGAATATAACTCGCTGCATGTAGTTTCAAAGATGCATGTAACATGAGATATTATGCAATGACATTATATCGCATGCACTGCACATTAAGGTAGAATCTGTGTGGAGTACAGAACAAATGGGTGTTCTTGGTGGGTTCCCCTGGGTAATGAGTCTGGAGGGTCAGTCTAACAAATTATATTTCCGAGGGTTGTCCAATAAATTATATCTGAGGTCATTCAATGAACTCTATCTGAGGGTCAGTTTAATGGGGTATATTCCTCTGAGATGGTCCATGGTTTGATACTGAGGTGGTCCAAAGTGGATTTAAAACAAAAAGCTTTTATTTGGAAAACAGCTTCTCATACATGACAATTGCATGCGCGAGGGAGCCTATGAGGACTCCTGGGAAACTGGGAAAATGATTATTAAGACATTCATATGTAGATATGCATATTTTATATGAATGTGTGTGAATGGGATTTTGTGGATTATGTCATCAAGATGTGCACTTAGTGGGAGTAGCCCTCAGAGGAGACTTTCTACTGGGCATAGCTCACCCCGTCGAAAGCATTTTAAACACCTGAGGTACACCAAGAGAAGGCACTTCATGAGGCCTTAGTCGGTAGCTATTAGTCAAGGATGGCTTGTTATGTGGCTCTTTGTAAAAGTCTTAAAACCTGATTTTTGTTATACATCAACCATATCCAGCCAGAAAATGTAGGTGAGATAAATTGTAATTAAACCCGCCTACATGTTTAATACAATTCGGTAAAGGCTTTCCTCACCTTTGTTATTCAATGACTTTAAGACTGATTTTTCGTTGGGCAGAAAAGGAAATTTGGCCCTATTTCCTTCTAGTATATTGTAGCCCTATTAGTGTTTCTGATGCTTGAATCACCCAACGTACCCCGCAGCCTGCTATGGCCTTTTACCCGTAAGGGTCCGAGGATGAGCCGGACGAGCTCATCTAGCCGAATCCGACTTTCGTCGAAATAGCTCCTTCATGAGCTGCATGAGCTCTCCCCGCATGAGCTGCATGAGCTAAACCTCTCAGGTCGAACCGCATGAGCTCTTCTCCGCATGAGCCGCATGAGCCGGTGACCACTTCAGGTGCCGAGCCGCATGAGCCTCCCCGCATGAGCCGCATGAGTCGGCCTTCAGGCCGAGCTCTGCATGAGCCGCACGAGCCGACCCTCTGCGGCCGAGCTCTTCCATGAGCTGCACGAAATGACCTCTCGCGGGCCGAGCCGCATGAGCTCTCCTCGCATGAGCCGCACGAGCTGACCTCTTGTGCCGCAGCCCTTCTCGCATGAGCCGCGGTGGAGGCCGAAATGAATTCTCCTTTGACTGGGCTCTTCTGGCCGAGCTCAGCAGGGAATGAGCTCGGCTATGCCAACTTCGGACGATCATAACTTTCTCGTCCGAAGTCCGTTTCACGTGTTCGTAGACTCTACGGAAAGCCCTTTGAGTATAGAATCCATCTATATATGGGTCAATACAATCTGAGCTCATATTGTGTTCGAAAAAGATGAAAGACAAGAGGTGCTCGTCGGGCTTCGACGTCGCTTGTCGTCATATGAAGCGCCAACTGGATGACTATAACTTCCTCGTCCGAAGTCCGTTTTAGGTGTCCTTAGACTTATGGAAATCTCCTGAGTCGAATCTGACTAGTTACGCCTCAGGGATGGAATTTTAGTGCTCAACATATCGAAGCCGACCCTTTCCGCCGAGCCGACATCCCGCTGCCGACCTCGCCTCAGGAATGAGCTCTAAGAATGCCAACTCGATGACCATAACTTCCTCGTCCGTAGTCTGTTTTTGCATGTTCTTAGACTCTATGGAAAGATCTCTAAGTCTAGAATCTAACCATATGCCTGAGGATGGAATTTGGTGCTCACATAGTTTCTGAAAAATTGATCATTACACTAAGGGCACTAATTAAAATCTAATGAGATAGACTACATGTGTCATTGCTTATCAATTGAGTGACACGTGAATATGCGTGAACGAGGCTATTAAATAGCTTGTTGAAGGTTACCTGCGGAACAAAAAAAGGACCCTAATTCGGGGTGTCACAAAGAGGATTGATTGCTTAAAGTATACGCCTTTCTGTAGATAAAAGTGGTTTCTTCTAAGAGTAGACATCGGGAGCAAGGATGAACTCGATGGAAGTTCAGTGCTCAAATAGACACAGGTCAACTGACTTAATCTAAGGTTGTTTTTCATATAGGTGAAGTGGCAGCTAATCCTTCTAAAACACAAGCACATCGTAGCACAAGTAGGATACGTACTGTTCCAAAGAAATATAGATTTCTCATCAATGAATAGTGGGACGTATTGTTCACAGAGATTGATGAGCCTACTACCTACAAGGAATCATTGAATAGTTCAAAATCTGACAATTGTCTTGAAGCCATGAAGTCAAAGATGGATTCCATGTGTATCAACCGAGTATGGACTTTTGCTAAACTAACTAAGGGATAAACCCATGGGGGAGGCGGATCTTCAAGCAGTTAAGATCGACATGGAAGGTAATGTATTTACTCTACAAGGCTAGGCTTGTAGTTAAAGGTTTTCACAAAGACGAGGAATTTACTTGGTGACAAGACTTTTAAGCCCACTAGTCATGCTTAAATCCATAAGGATACCCATGCCATTAATGCTCATTATGAGATATGGAAATGGATGTGAAGACTAGCTTCGCAAAGAAACCTAAATAAGGATGTGTGTATGAATAATCGAAAGTCTTCACACCTAGAATGGCAATAAAGTATGCAAACTGTAGAGATCCATTTATGGATCAAGCAAGTATCTATTAGAATATCCGATTTAAGACAATCGAAGAGTTTGATTTCTCATAAAATGCGGATGAGTCTTGTGTGTACAAGAAGGATAGTGGGAGTGCAATTGTATTCCTAATGTTATGTGTGGATGACATATCAATTAGCTGGAAACAACGCCTCAAAGATACAATCTATAAATATATATCGTTATCCAGTAACATTCTTCATAAAAGAACTTGGAGAAGCAACCTACATATTAAGGATATAGATCTATAAAAATTGATAGATCATGAAGGTTGCTCGGTCTTTCATAGTCTACATACATAGCTTAGATGCTAAAGAAGTTTAGCATGGAGCTGTCCAAGAGAGGATACGTCCCCATGTTTAATGGGATCACCCTCTCTAAGTTCATGTGTCCAAAAACACAGGATGAAAGGACAAACATGAGTTCGACCACATATGCTTCAGCGATAGGATCAATCATGTACGCTATGTAATGTACTAAACCTGACCTATCATATGCTTTGAGATTCACGAGCGTATACCAAATAACCTAAAGTGAGGGTCATTTGCGGTCATTAAGAATATCCTAAAGCAGTACTCGAGAAGCACTAGATGTATTCTTGATCACTCTGTTGGGATCTTATAGTAAGATGCTAATTATTGATCTAATGAGATGACCCCAAATCTCAATCACGCTAAATGTTCACATTTACTTGACATAGTCTGAAGAGTTCCAAGTAGAAGAACCGTGGATTCTATAACCTAATCGTAGTACATCGCCGCTCATGGCGTATTTTAGGAAGTGGTTCGACAAGTTAGTTCATTTATGAACTAGAAGTGGTCCCTTGCATTGTTGATCTAATACTGTAGTATTGGGATAATGATGGCATCATTGCGAAAGAAAAAGGAACCACGGTCTCATCAAAGGTCTAAACTAGTACTCAAGGTGATGCCATCTGATTTGAGAAATCTTTGGTGATCATAATGTAAAGATGCCCACTGGTTAGAATGCGTCTGATCTCTTGGCTAAGCCACTTCCCCATAATAAGTATAATTCTCATACACTTGCCAAAGGTATGAGATACAAAGGCAATTGGATTTAGCGCAAGTGGGAGTTTGTTAGAGAAGTGCTCTAAAGGCAATCGCCATTAGCACTTATTGTACTCACTACATA
The DNA here is from genome assembly GCA_016808115.1 of Tetrastigma voinierianum. NCBI lineage: Eukaryota > Viridiplantae > Streptophyta > Magnoliopsida > Vitales > Vitaceae > Tetrastigma > Tetrastigma voinierianum. The sequence goes on along the minus strand of JAEQBH010007239.1, from coordinate 98,247 downwards.
TTATTTAATATGAAAGGCTTCTTCATTAATTTGATATTCATACATTGAATGGATATAGATCTTTAATCGAATTAATGAAGTCTATGATACATAACATAGCATGAAGGAAATCATGATGAGATTCTTCTCATGTGCAATTATGTTAGTGTTTAAATTATCCCTAATTATAGGATCAACGAGACTGGACATTGTTGATCCCGAAAAGACTAACACATGGCATACCTCGATTGGATCAAGCAAGATCTTATAAACCGGTGGATCATGAGTTGATCGAATTGACATGTGGATGTCATAAGAGTAGCGCTAAGTACACGGAGACCCGCCATAAGACAAATTATATGGACTATCTATTTAAATGTAGATAAGATCAGTTTCATCATAAGAATCGTGCAAGTATCCTTAGACTCGAGGTGCTCAAGGATATCTCGATGTTGATTTTGTACTTGACCTTGATCCATGTCGCTTCGAGGTCGCCTTTCGGATGATAGCCCGTATAGCCCGAGGTGTTCGGGCTGCAATTTCTAAGTACAACAAAGGATTCACCACCCCAAAATGAGGAGAGCATACCTACGGCCTCTCGTCAGATCATTACCTCTGGAATCTCTGGGGCCATAGTAAATTTCATGAAGACCGCCTTTCGTGCATAACGGATGAGTAATGAGTTCGGGGACAAGATCAAATATCACTTGGGCTAGATGTGGCGTAGCCAGTCTAGTTGGAACTACACATTAACCATGCTTTGAACCGAAAGGGGTATGTCGATGAAAGAACCACGCACCCGCATTTTCTATGGAAGTATGTAGTCGACCACCGACTCTCCAAATAATCGGGGTCAAGTGATGTGTTGCTAGATGCCGCCATGACTTGCTTCGATTCAATATGAATCAAGTGGCCAACATAACCAAACCCTAATGGGTCACACACTTAAGAGTAATGGAGTCGAGAAATGGATTGATGTGATCCAAATATGAAGAAGATCATTCTCGAGAATGGAATGTCACAGGGATTAGTAGAATCCCCGTGTTCAAAGCGTCTCTCACTAAGAGAGATAAGATGGCTGTTTCTTCCTGCTTAGCACGCCGATGAACACGCCCATGGCGCGCATAAGGACGCTGGCAGAAATTTCTATCATCCCTTAGCGAGGGCATTTAGACATTTCATAAGCTAGGGGTTTTCCTATAAAGGATCTTTATGGAAAACCCTAATACCAAGCCATTGTTCACTTCTCTCTCTTGAAAGCTTAACTCAAGAGAATTTCGAGGGTGTTCTTCATGAACTCTTCTCGTGAGATCTAAGCCAGCTTCCCTTTATGATCAAGACTCAAGACTCAGGACCCTTTTCCGAGACCTTCGCTGAAGTCGCCTGGCCCACCTTCTGTGGATACCGCGAGGCAAACCTAGGACTTGGTTCCGCTCTACTCGCCCTACCAAGATTGGTTTTTGAAATCGACACAAGGTAATCCCGCACCTCTCTCTTTAGTATAGAACCGGGATTTACGCCCCAAGGACCCTGGGAGGGTTTTGTTAAGTTTTTTTCTTTCCGCCTGATTTTGCAAGGTAGATGCCACCTCAAAAACCCATATAGGATTCACCACTCTAATAGAGGGAGTGTACCTATGGCTCATTTCCGATCATTACTCTGCGAATCTCTCACTATAATGGAATGCTATGAAGAGGGTCTTCAAAAGTATAAATGATGAGTAATGAATCCAGTATAAACATGTAAGATGCCCGCCTAGTGGGAGCTACACTTTATCCATGCTCGAATCGAGTGGGGTATGATCGTGAAATGACGACCGCATGATAATTGTTTATGGAAGGGTTTAAATAAACTACATCGACTCTCCAATCAATTGGGGATCATAAATTTATGACTTACTGGATTCAATGGTTAATCAAGTGACCAACATAACCTGTACCTAATGGGTCACACACTTCTGTAAGAGTATGGGGACGATATAAACAGACCGGGATGTGATCTAAATATTTAGGGATCAATTCAGAACTCGAATGTCACGATTCAGTGGAATTCGGGTTCGGTCGGCGAGTGCCTAAAACACTCATGCCATACCCGGCCTTGGTCTTATGGTTCTTTAGCTTTTAATTTTTACAATGAATACGATTTTTATAGTCTGATATCCGACATTCTTTGCATTTCAGGTGAATAGCAAGTGGAACGGGCAATTTTTGAGATCATTTTGGAGCAAAGAGAAGAAGAGCATAAAGCTGGCAGGAACGTCGCAACATCCCAACGTCGCGACGTTGGGTCAACGAGAAGAGGAAGTCAACAAGTGGCCAACGTCGCGACGTCAGTGCGATTTATGCCTCACTATCATTAAAAGCAAAAGGGACCAGAAAACGAGGATCATCGAGGAACGTACGGACGAGGGCACTCCGGAAGCGTAGAGCAGCCAAAGAAACCGCATCGGAGAAGACAACAGCTTCAGATTTTCTTCTTTTCTCGAAGACTCCATGTTTTATGATTGACATGTACAACCAAGTCCAGGATGTTCTGGGGATTCATCTAGTGGTTTTGTTGAACCCTATCATTACGCATGGATTAAGTTTTTGATTTTATATTATTCAGCTTATTCATAACTTGCTAGTACTCGCTTCTATATCCGTGATTTATATACATGTGATGTCTGGTCAACATTGGCATGATTCTACTGGGTATCCGAGATCGAGAGATGAGTGAATTCTGTGGATCCGACAGATGGCTCGATCAATTCGATAAATAGAGATATTTCGATTTCGAGGGTGGCGAACATGCCAGGAACATTTAAGCGCTTCGTAGTATGGGTCAGGTAGAGATACACTCAACCGCTTAGCGATAGGGGATACACTCAGAGAGGGTATCTCAGAAAAGTACTACCACCCTGCCATCACGAGTCGTCATCGCATCGACAGTAATTTTTCGCCTTATTCACGACTAAGATAAATTCAATAAATTACTAAGATAAATTAGATTAGTTTAATCTCACACAGTAGTCAATTTGTCACTCAAAGCCTACGTCCAGATAATATTCAAAGGCTAAACTCAGTAATCAACGCACTTTTCCCCCGTGGATCGATATCCGTACTTAGTATTATCAGACATTTGATACGACGCGCTGCGATCAAGGCACATAGCGTATACATTTACATCACGCTGCCTATCAGCGCCCTCTCTAAGAGAGAATGCGTGTCAGGGCTTGTTCATGAGCCATGCCTGCGAAAGAAACACGCCATACCACATGTGGATGCGTAGTGATCCATCTCTTAAAGAGAGGGGTACTTTAGACATTTCATGAGATAGGGTTTCCTATAAACAGACCTTTATGAAAAATCCCAAGAAGACTAAGCCATTTTGCTCACCCCTCTCATGAAGTGTTCAAGAGAGATGGTTATGTTCTTAAGAACAACCTCTCGTGAGATCGAAGTTATGGCTTCCTTCTTCGTGATCGAGACTCTGCAAGACAGTGGACTTCTTCGAGATCATCACTGAGGTTGATTGTCAGAGGCGCAACCTAGACTCGTTCCCTTCTTGGCCTTCGTTGCCCCGACTATTGGATCGGTTTTTAAAACCGACACAAGATAATCTCACACCCTCTTCTTTGGCTTGAACCGTATTTGATTCCTCAAGGGGTCCTTGGGTTGGTTTTTGAAGAAAAGTATTGTTGTTTTCACTACTTCGGCACGAGATGCCACCTTCTAAAACCCTACAAGTGGAGTGTGCCAATACGAAGAAGAACCGATCCTTTCTTACTACTTGGAGTGATGATGAATTCGAAAATGAGGAACAAGTCGTACCAACCCATCAAGCTGCGCCTAACCACAGCTCCCTAACAAAGCACAAATTGTCAAGAAAGTCCAGAGGATGTAGCATCTGACGCCCGAACGCTCCTAATGTCTAATCCACGGCTCCCAATCTCTCATGCTACCCGAAGAAAAAGAAGATGAAATATCAAATGAAAAGCTAGTAGTAATCCTATATAGTATCAGACAAAGTTGGGTAAATAAAGTCAAAATCAATGAGAATCTTCGAAGCCAAGTTCTTCAACTCAATCAAGATAACGAAGCCCTAAAGAAAGAGGTAGCTGCCTTAAAAAAGGAAATTCTTAAGAACAATATATACGCTTGCTAGATCATCTCGTATAAATAAAGGAGAATGATTAACTCAGGAAGCTTGTCCCTGGATCACATTCAATGTATGAGGACTACCACTAAAACTCAGGAAGGCATAGGCTATCATAAGGAATCTTCATATTCAAAGCCAGCAATTCAGAAGAAGAACTCTCATTCCAATCCTGCAAAATAGAAAAGCAAGACCGAACGCTCCCAAGAACTAGAACTTCATGTTCAAATAAGAAAGACTAGTTCTTGAAAGAGGAAGTCGAGTGCTACTAATACCGAAAGATAGGTCACATCAGATGTCACTACAGACTCTACAAATCTAACCAAAAGAAGAGACTACAAGAGAACAAATCAGTTAGAAAGCCCACCTAAATAGAAAAAGGAAATATTAAGAGATTTATCGTACTTACCTCCCAAAGGTCGAACAACAAAGGTAGTACTCGACACGCTGAGTTCACGACATACACAGCAACAAGAATGTTGTCTAACGTTCTACCATCTAGTCTAGACTTTTAGGGACAAGGAGGAATTGTTCTAGGGTCAAGAGCATTGAATGTTCTTGGTTTACCAAACCTAAGGGATGTTCTCCTGGTCAAAGGACTAAAAGCCAATTATCAGTATTAGTTAATTGTGCAACCAAGATCTATTTGTAAAATTCACAAAAGACAAGTGTATTCATAGATCAAGATCAATAAAAGATATCATGGAAGCTGAAATAGCTCATCGATAACCGCTTATCTATCATAAGTCCAAACACATGCCTAAACATGGTTCAGAATTATCATAGCCTCTAGCACACACGAATGGGACATGTAAGCACAACAGCCTTAGAGATACCATTGTTGCAAAAGCAATTAGGAGAGTCTCCAATCTCAAAAGTGGGAACCCGAAGAGTGTGTGCATCTTGTCAATAGCAAAACAAATCGAACGTCACACATGTAGTCCCAAGTAGCTCTACCTCTGCAGTACCGAGTCGGGTCCATTACGGATCTGATGGGACCCATCACTGTAAGAAAAAAAAGGTCTCTTATGACATATGTTATCTTGACTTAAGGTAATATATATGTCAATTTTTTCCAACATATATTATCTTGACTTAAGGAAATATATGTCAATTTTGTCTATTTAATTAAACACTATGACATATACAACTTTTTATACTAATATTGGACATACATAAAAGTTATTGAATCTTGCCATGACTTATATTATAAAGTAGTGGTTTGAGAAAAAAATCATTTCTAACAAGGTTTGAACCAATGACTTAGTTTGAAAGTAAGTTCTAACCATTATACTACAATATTCTCCAGTGGCCTTGAGCTCTCTTAGTTTATTTCCTAGTCTCAAGATTATTATAAAGCTTTATCAACATTTATATATGTTTGCACATATTCACGTGTATGCTATTAAATAAATTAAGTAATGATTATTACAATTTGTTTGATGTAAATCGTATTTACGTACGCATTTTCTTTACAAATTTAAGTGAATAATACTTATTTTAATAAAAAATAAACATTTATTTAACACTTTTTATTACGTTGACATGTATTTTAATTCTTTTAATCAAATTGATTAAACCTTTTCTCAATCTATATCAATAAGAAAGAAAAATATTTTGATAAACTATATTTTAATACTAATGAAAACAAATATTTTACTAGGATTGATTTTATTTATATAAAATTAACAAAAATAAATTAAAAATTTACAACTATTTTATAAGTCTTAAAAATTATTTCATTAATATTAGATAATTAAAAAAATAGTATTAGATAATAAAAATTAGTTTTAAAATATTTATACTAATATTACTGAATAAAAAATAGTTTTTGAAAGCTTATAAACTATTTTTTATTTACTACTATTAATGAAATTAATTTTATTGTGTTTGTATTTATATAATCTATTTTCATAAATTATTTTTTATGATTATTAATTTATAAATTAACTTGCATTTGATTTTTAAAATAATTAATTAATTTGCTTAAGCTTGAATTAAGATAATTAACATTTTAAATTTATAAATTATTGTACATAATATTAGTTGTTAGAACTAAATTTTTACCATTTAACTTTACCTTATATAAATTAAGATTTTATTTGGTGTCAAACTAAAGTTCTAAAAGTTATAAATATATTATATTAATTAACTTTCATAAAGTTGACTCTCATGAAAAGTTAGGATCATAACGGAATATGTAGTTGAAATGATTGTGGTTTCTCCTACATTAACCATCATCGAACACGTAGCTTGAGACTGCCAGTGGCTTTCCTGTTAACCACGCCTCGAGTCTAAGCCTCGAGATCAAGTACTCGCATGTAGCATCTCGATCACCCTCCTTCATGTTATCTTTCAGATCTCAAAGATCAATATAGCGAACTCCCAAGCAATGAATAAGCATCCTTACAAGGACCTTCACTCATCACTTCGTGAAGATTCTGCATCCCACCGAAACCTCGGTATGAATGAGCATCCTTACAAGGAACTTCTCACCAATGTTCATTCCAACAACCATACAAGAACATATCATACCAACAATCATCACCCATAACCAACAATTCCATAAATCCCTAATTTACAAGCAATTCTTCCAAAGATCGACAAATCCATTATGAGGCAATTTCAATAAACAATTAGGAAAATACAAGAGATCGTAACCACGTCATGTTACTACTCAACACAAATCACTATGATTTAGAAATCAATAACAAAGAACACATTCAAGAAGAAATCCATCATTTTGAAATACTAGGGTTTTTGGTGACAAGAAAAGGGATTTCTACGTGATTCAACCCTAAATTTGGCCAAGCATGTAATGTTTGTAAAAGACTAAGTAGGATGATTTATTTCATATCATAAATATATAACATCGAACACGAATAGACAAGCAGTGCTTCCCAGTTAACTAATTGGCCTCGAATCTGCCCTTAAGATTACAGCCAAGTATATAAGAGATCTTTATAAATTATTAAGCATCCCAACTTACGATTACTACCCTGATACGATATAGCTTAAATGCTATTTTTGCAGACATGCACGCTCGCGTCCCAAAAGTAGGATCGATGAAACATGGCTGATTCAGCTAATAGGCAACAGTTGTTTGACACAAAGGATCAGCTGCACTATATTAACTTTCTTTCGGGGCTTTTACCACTGATTCTCTACTCTATAGATCTTATATTTTTTTTCTTTGTCTCTGTCCTGGTTCTTAACCTTTGTTTCACCGGTTTACAATTCATTGAATAGGTGGTCGAATTAGGAAAGAGAAGGAGAGAATGTTGTTTTCTCTGTTCTTGATTTACTTCTCATTGTAGTGAATGACTGTGAGGTGTTTGAAGAAAGTCCTAAACGAATAATGTCCTAAGGTATATTTTTTTCTGGAACTTATATGTATTTTTTGTGCATTTACTCTCACGTTTTCTTGTTATCTGCATCTTGGGGCTGATATCTTAATTATCTGGTGTGGTGAGCTATTATTTCTGCCATCAAGAGAAGGAAGATGATAATCCACGGTAGAAGGAAGAAGGGCCATGGAAGGTTTAGAGACGTCGAGAAATCTGTATTGAAGTCTGTGATCTAGGGTGGTAAGGAGAAGTCTTGTTTTGAGTGCACAGAGAAATCGAGAAAGAGCAGGTGTGAGACTTCCCTCTGTGAGGGTTCCCTATGGCCAACATAAAAGGAAAGAAAGGAAATGTCCAAATAGAGGAAGGTGAGGAACCCTAAGGGTAGTAGGGGGCATGGTGTGAAGGGGTCTCGGTAATGATAATTGAGGGATAGAAGGAGCAAGTGTTGCAATTTGTGTAAGAGACTGTTTCTAGGCAACTAGATCCTTGTATATTTCTAAAATTTAAGAAATAAATGATCTTGGTTCCTTTCTTCAATCCAGCTCTCAAGGCATTGACACCAACAAATATGAAAACCAAGAAAATCTTGGTGCATGTTCATGGCCTCTGCAAGGCGGGAGAGGGTAGAGGATGAGTTTCAGAGAATATGGAGGTCATCTTTAATTGAGGCATTAGTGTCTCAGTTCTGTCTTGGTGGTGTCTGGTATGTTAGAGTATCAAGAACAGACAGTGTGTGCATGGACCCGAGTGTGGTTCTTGGTGTTCTTGTGGTAGAAAGAGAGGAGCGGAACCTGAAGCGGTGTGGACATCTGTAGTTATTGCGCTGCCATGGGTTAGGCCATGCATGTTTTATACAAATCTATCTTGATAACACTCTGTAGCTTGTGCAAACACCCAGAAATGATGCTTGGGTTCAAGTGAAAGATGGCTTAGTTGCTGATTCATCCTTGCCTGAAATAAGGTCATAATATGTCGATGAAATGCCTGAAAGGGACCTAAGATACACAGTGGTGATGCTATGGGTAAGTCGGCATGGATGCAGGTATACATCATTTGGTGAGGCTGTAGTCAGGGCATCTTCTGGTGTGTATTGTAAAGTGGAGAAACTTAAAAGAGAGAAAAGATATGGTGAAATGTCCTCTGGTGTGGTGTTTTCTGTGGCAGAGAGATGGTAGATGAGATGAACAGGTGTCAACCAGTGGGAGGGTTCTCATGGTGTCTCGGTGTAGAAAGGATGCTGGGTGCATGGGCTAGAGAATGTGAGCAAATGGTCTTCTGGAAATTGGTCTATACAGGCAGCAGTTAGTCGAACATGATTGATAGTCTTGTTATGCCGACCCTTAGAGTTTGGGTACACCATCCCTACTGATGCTCTTGATGCCCCTTACAAGAAGATTGAAGGTAATTGTAGAGGGTTCTTTGTGCGTGTTCTATGGATGGAAAATGTGCGCCAATTTATGTAAAGAAATGCCTTCTAAGATAAGAGTAGGCACTAGAGATTTGTGCTTTTTTTGGTTGATTAGGAAAACCGTGAACAACCAAACACATCAGTAAGATCTTTCCTATATCATCTCTCTTGTTGGTTTTAATCAAGACCAAGTTTATTTTTTGCTCCATTGGTAAAGACTATGGTATTGGACTGTATAGAGCATTATACATGTATGTGGTGTCAGAAGTGGGATGAGGCCATCTTGACAAGGCTGCCGGTTGATTTGATTAAATCACTTGAGCCTAGTGTTATTTGACGTGGCTTTCGGGCCGTGCGGCCAAGGAGATCGTAGTGTAGAGAAAGAAAAGGAGACCGTGGTGAGAGAGAAAACGGGTTGTCTGTGGAGTGTCTCTTTTGCTCTTGTGGTGAGATAGCAGAGATGAACATGGTGTTTTTGGCATAGTAAATCCAGACATGGTATATAGAGTTTGCACTTGCAGCAAGGTTCATGCTAGTTGTGTGGAGCCATACACCATCAAGCTATTGCACAATATGTTCAGAAAAGCAAGACGCATTGGAAGAGAAGAGAGACGTCCTTGGTGTGAGGGGGGAAGGTTGCATGTGAGGCAGTGAAAGACCTCCTCTGTTTCATGGCTGGCTGCTGACTGCCAGCTGCAGGTGAGTGTTTTGGCTGGGACTCGCGCCCATGACTGCACTGGTATGGGATTCCGCATGGTTATGGTGGTATGCCTGGAGGCATTGTGTCAAGCAAATGAGTGGTGAAAACTCCAGGGAATGATGCTCAGATTAAGGTGGAGCATGTTGAATTTGTTGGTAAACAAGAGCAATGAGGGATGATCACATTGGAGGTGGAGCCTACCAACATCAAGGCTTCCAAGGTTTAATCCAGTGGTGTTTGTTAGCCAGAAGCTCGGTTCAGCTGTGCCATTGGGTTGGCTATCTGTTAAAAGGGGGACCATGAAGGTGGCTGGTACGTCTCCTGGTTTGGGTGATGTCTGAAGGATCGAAAACAAGAGAGCCAAAGGTTGAGAATGTTGGTATATTGGCTAATATTTTACTCAAGTTGTCACGTGTTCTTCAGCTGTGCTGTAACCTTCCTCAGAAAGACTCCTTGTTCAGTTAAAGATTAACAGCCTTTTAAGATGAGCTGGTTAATAAAAAATCCAACTTCTGTTACTTAGAAGTCTTCCTCTTACTCTATATATTTGTTAGATGTAGGGTTCTGTAAATAATACAGAGACAGAAATGTAATCTATCCTCTCTGGTTTCATTGTAATGTAGACTGAGTTCTCTGTAGGAGATGGAAAACCCTATAAGAATATAGAGTTCAGTTCAGTTTCTCTCCATTATCTTCTTCTTGAATTTCTGATGCTTTGATCTTCTTTCAAGGCTTTGGGTTTTCTGTTTGATGTCACCAGAACATGGGGCTGATTTTAACAAGCTATGAAAGAACTATACATCAGCACTCAAACACTAATGTCTCAAACTGACATTATAACAAAACATGACCAAATGAGAATTTAAAAATATTAGATATTTGAATAGAACACAATCAATAACTTGAAAAAGATTTATTGCAAATAAACATAATATAAAGAAAGTGCAAATCAAAATAATTTGTTGACTGTTAATATAAGTTTCCATTTTCCTTCATTTTGTTATTTTCCCTTACTTTTCAAAAGTGTATTAGAAAATAATGAAAATGTTTAAAAAATGATTTTTTTTTTTAGTTCAATTCTTCTAATGAAAATTCAAATATTAAATACAATTAAAATTATTAAAACCCATACATATATATTTTTAAATTATTTAATATTTATATTGATGAGTTAAAAATGAGTAAAAGATGAGTTGAAGTAGAAAAAATAATATGTTGGATTTAATTAGTTCTAATTTTATTTTCCTTTCTTCTATTTTTTCTTTTTTTTTCTCCTGATTTTATGAGGAACCAAACATAACCTAGGCTTTAGCTGTTATTTTTGGGGATTTCACTTTTGGAAGGCTTGATAACTCAATTATAGAACAAGAAATGTTGGGAGGATTGTGGGTTGAGCTCCAAATTACAACTTTGAGTGAGACTTAAATTAAAAGAACACTTGGGCTTGTGTTATTTGTTGAAGAACATTGGTGATATGTCATGACCTACCCCCAAATTGAACAAGATTGGCTATAATTAATCAATAAGGTATGTAAGGACATGACATTAGTCTATTGCTAAATTGGGAATAAAATCATAGATAGAGCTTATAAATAGCAACACATAGGGTAGAGTTCGTAGCGTCACCCTTACCTAGAACAATCTCAGAAAATAGCCTTACTTCTTCATTGTGCTCATGATAGTGTATTCCAAAAAATATATTTTGAAATTTTACATTTTTCTTAGAGAAAGAAAATGACATAAAGATTACTTAAAATCATGTAGAAGATACTTTACTTATTTATTTTTTATTCAAATTCTCAATATTACCAAACAATGGAATGAAAATAAACAATCATTCACATATAAGATTCATAAAATAATCCAAACATTCTATGAGAAATAAGAATGGAAAGAGATTCTTCATTTTCATTCCAATGTATCAAACACACCCTTAAGTACATAAAAACGAGAGGCAGCTGTCTTATGGAATGTGAAAGTGTAAAGAGTTGTTCTAACATTTTAAAAATGCAGAACGCCCAATGCTAAAAGATGAAAAGCCAGCATCGGCCAAAGAATGCATTCTGGGGAGTATTCTTGTAATAACCTTTCTTCCTTAGAAACCCACCATTCCTCTTCCGTTCTTTCTTTCCGCCCCTTGTTAGTTAGAAATGAGAGGTGATTTTTTTATTATTCTTAGCCTGAAATCACTTCTTCCATCGTTTTTCCTCAAATCTGGGTTTTCCTTTTCAATAAAGCAGCTTACACTAACATAATTTTTCCTCTATTCTGCTTTTTTCAAAGGTCATTACTACGACTATTGCTGTTGTTTAGAGGCCAAGAAAATCTACTTCAACCCACTGGCAATTTCGGTCCATTCCTAATTGTAGACGGTCGGGCCATTAAATTATTGGGTCTGAAAACCTGGCCAAATTCGCCCGCCCCATGGTCCACCACCTCGCCCGTCGACCTTTTCATTTTAAAAGGACCATTTGGTCCGACCACCTGGCTGAAGGGCTGTCAATGCTAATTTTGCCTAAAAAACCGGCCATCTCTCGCCCGCCCTAAGCCGGCCTCGCCTAATTTTGCTTCCGCCACGCCCCTGGCCACCCCGATTGCCAGCTCTAGGTGTGTTTTGTCGTTGATTTGTTGTAGCATGCAATTCTATCGTTAATAGTAGACTTATTCGTTGGTTTTCGCATTAGATGACAAAGTTTCAATAATACAGCTCATATCATATCAAACTCGTCAAGATGCTACATAATCGAATTTCGATTATTCTGCATATCGGCATTATCATCACGTGAGGCCTCAGTCATTTCTAGATTACTATTAACCTCCAGATGTTGTGTCATCCCCTCTTAGCTAGTCAACACTTCTTTGACTTTATGGGTTTCTTCAAATGTATAGCTAACCTAAATTAATATATTTATCTCTTTTCAAAACAAAAACATAAATAAATAATAACAAACATCTGTACACCATGAGAATCTCTAATACATTCAATATTTATAATAAAGACAAAAGTATAATTAGTTGTTATTAAATCATTTTCCTTATCGTCTTTGTGGTTCCATGAGTGAAAGCAAAGTTCTGCACGAAGTCAGAGTGATTCACTCACCACTCTCTCTAATCCTTGGTGTTGAAATGAAAGGCACAATAATAAAATACAAAGCAAAGGAAAAAGGCTAAATTTACGTAGAAACCCTTGTGGAAAAAAACCACGGCAGTTATAAAGTTTAATTCGCATGAATAAATTCTAATATATCGATATGACTAAAAATACCCTAAAGAGAAAGCGCCAAGCACATAACAAATCCTTATTTTTTTTCTCAATTTTTTCTTTTCATAAAAGTCGCACAGCAGACCTTCTAGTCTAACAAATCAAAACACTTGACGAGCAAGTTTTGATCACTTGTGCGAGTCACCAACCACTTTCCAATTCGTGTGGAGAAAGTTTTTGTACCAAAAGGCATAATATTTGTGGGAGAAAAAGCATTTCCACTATAAAATAGTAAAATACCATATGCTTAAGGTTCTCTTTTTCAAATCCTTTTTCCGCCGCCCACTACAACAACTTACGAATTCTAATGGAATATTATACCAATTTTCCTAGTTGACTACTCCATTGGATTCTCATCATATCAAATTATGTTTCAAATCCTTTTTATTTAAAGGAAAATGTTATCAAAAATAAATAGAGAGGGGTAAAGTAACTATTATGAGTTTCTTTCGACCATCTTATAATTAGCATATTAATTATTTTTTATCATATTGGATCATAGTTTATTTTGTAAATAATTGATGAATTTGAACAAATCATCTTACACAGTTTTTTGGATTTAAACTGTTTTGTAAAAATAATTTTGTGTTATTTTTAGTTTATTTTAGATTGCGTTTGGTTCTCCACAGTACGTACTTTTGCATTACTACATTTGTAAACAATAAGAAGACAAAACTATTTTGACATTTGAATCTTCAAGCAAAACTTTGTTTTCAAAAATCTGAAACTATTCCCCCAAACATATATCCTAAAAAAAAAGCACTTATTTTGTTTTCAACTTGATCACAGAAAATATTCCTAAACTTTAGCAGGATGTTGCTGTATGACACGCCTATTCTCAGAAAAACTTTTGCCTTCCTTCTGGTTTTAATAATTAAACAAGATACAAAAATATAATAAAAAACAACAAAACAAAATAAAATCTCTGCTATAAAATGGAGTCGTGTGGACTGAGAAGTAAGTAATAATTACTAACCGGGCATCAGAGGCGGTTGAAAGGTATAACATCTCTCTCAAGACCAGTTTTCTTTCTTTTTTACAAATTTTAAACATCTGCTAATTCCGAAATTCTCGGACAGATAAGCTAATTTCAGAGAGATGGAAGATGAAATGAAAGAGAAAAAGGGAAGGAAGAAGGAATGTAAGATGGTGAGAAAACTTCCTCATAACCAGCGCTCTGCCTTACGTCAACAACGTTCCCCATCTCGGCAACATCATTGGCAGTTACTTCCTCTTCTCTTTCTTTTTCTTTTTCTTTTTAATTTGATTCTTCTCTCTCCGTCTTCTCTTCTAATTCAATCCAATCAATTGCTTTGTTACTCCTTAATTACTCTTTGGCGTTGGTGATGCTGGTGGACATCGTTTTCTTTTTCTTGTTTGCCCACCATCATATATAGCATTCAACATCTTCTACAACCGCTTCAAAAGTTGAATAAGAAGCAGACCACTTTTTTTTTCTCTAGTTTCCATTTATTGATAAACAGAGGAGAACATTTAGTCAGCTGTAATGAAGTAGAATAATTACTAAAAAGTTGTGTTTGGTTCTCCGAAAGAATGGAAAATGATTTTCTTATATTTGGTTGTTGTATGAAATTTTTTAAAGAAAATCAAATACAATTAATTAATTAGAAGTTTATACGTATGATTAAGTGTGAAAAATATGGATCAAATTAAACTAGTTCCTTTATTTTTGGTTAGTTGAGTTGTGAATAAAGGGAAAAAAATGTGCATGCTTTTGCCATTCTCCTTTAGTGTTAGTAGCTAAGGAATCTAGCATTTATGTGTTTGCTTGCATCTTTTTAACCATTTTTCCTGGCTTGTTACCCACCCCTATTCGTGTATAGAGGTTTCGTGATCCTCAAAATATTACGCATTGAAAATCCCATCTCTTTATAATTACATTCCTCAGGTGTTTTTAAGCGCCGATGTATTCGCTCGTTAATAAGCGCCTTCGCGGCTACAATGTATTAAAATATATGCGGACCATTTATATGACAGCAACAGAGACAAAGGCTATGGAGGATAATTGCTCCCCTCAACAAATTTGTGACAAGTAAACTGCTCATCACATCATCTCCTTTCTTTGATTCTGCATATTTTGGTTGGAGTAAATACTTTCGTCACTGTTAAAGGTACGATATTCATATTAAAATCAAATCCACGTATTAAAGCTCAGTTTTAAAGAAAGCCTGATCGCTTAACATCAGAACGAACCTACTTCGTAAAGAGATTCTGTGTCCGAAACACCTCTTTTGCAACGTTGTGAGTCGATCGCTTAACATCAGACACAAACACTGGGCTCTGCCAGGCCTCTGCTCGAACACCGCAACATTAAAACTCACTAAATAATGCAATGTATAAATTACCTAAAGCAAGTAGCAGAGAGAGCATACAAATTTAATTCAGGTTCCCAGATAAATACCTACGCTCGAAAGCACCAACAAACAATCCTCCACTTAAATCAGAGGATTATAAACTTAGGGCCAACCGCTTTCCTTTAAATCGAGCCAAAAGTAATATTCAAGATCGCAAGAATACTACAAATAATTCTAAAGTAATGTAAAATGCGATATTACCCACTCTTTAACCGATGTGGAAAAGCCCAATTTATAGGCTATGTCTTCTAAGCAAAAGCCACTATTTAACCGATGCAGATTCAGAAAGCCTGCAATATGATACGCAATCAATTCTTACCTGCTGATTCGAAAGCTCATGGGAGACATCTTACTTCCACGCGCGAGTAATATGGGCCACACGCTAAGTGAAAGGCAAAAGCATTTACATTCAGAGCGTTTCAACTTACAAAGCTCGGTACTCTGCGGAATGCCTTGGCCTTAACACACGAGTCCGCTTATGTGAAGTCCTATGTTCGAAATAAATTCTCCAATCTATTCTCCATTCATGGATTTGAAAGTCTATGTAGGATTATACTTACTCCATATACACAGGCCGCACGCTGTTAGCAAGGTTATACGACGTATATACATATTAAACCCAAACTCTATGCTTCAACTTTTAATAGCCGATCGCTAACATTTCCCTGTGACTTAAGGTAGTGGACATTCTTTGAAGAAAGCTCCTTCGAGTTTTTGCAAGATAATAGTTTTTTTGACTATAGATCATGGTGTTTCTTTCACATTTTGAGGCATGTTAGGCACCATATTCTGGTTATCACTTATTTTAGTCAATAGCTGATAAAGGCATTTTTTTATTTTTTCCTTCCTCGTCCAAATATGTATGTCTATCTATACATCCAAATATGTAATCTGGGGTTAAATTGCATCTTTAGATTCTCACCTTTTTTAACTCATGCTTCCTGCTGTTGTAGATACCACAAAATTCACAAAGAGGTTTACAATTGGTTCAACATCGTTTGATGATGGCGAACGTCGACTCCCCAACAGACGGAAGTTTGCCAATCTATTTTTAAGAAACTGATGGAAAACAATTGGCTTTCTGAGAACACAATGCAGCAGGTAAAAGCAGTAGTTGCATTGTGCTTAATTACAAGTTACTATCGTTTCCATTCATTGTCACTTTGATCATCAAATATGTTTATGGAAGCATATTCAAGAATTCTTTAATTACCACCTGTTCTTCATTAACTTGAGGGTCCAAAACTGATGCAGCTGTATTGTGAGAAATGTGAACGTTTTTAGCTTGACTGGCTTGTGGAAGGCATCTGCCCGACACTAGATTGTGTAATTACATCTGCCTCGTGGGGACTGAAAAGTGAAAAGTGTGGAAAGCTATTGAATCCAACCGAACTGAAAGACCTGATGCAAGGTGTGGTTGAAATTTACTTGCCACTGAGTTAAAAAAAAATCCAGTTTCTTTTGAAAATTTTCTTTGTCTTACTCATAAGATTGTATGATCAACAGATATGCAAGTCCAATCCACAAATCCAAGTATGCAGAGCACTTGTTTCTTGAGCCCCAATGCTAAAGGAAAAATTGGAAGAATATATCAATAACATGTCAATTGTAGGATGCTGGTGCCAAAATGCTATTCAAGCTACATATGCATGGCTCAAAGAAGGACTTAGATCCCGCTGTATTACCAGGGATCTTAAGTGGGGGGTTCCCGTTCCACTTGAAAAATATAAGAACAAGGTTGGACAAGATTTTCTCTTCATTTAATTTGTAGAGAAATTTCCTGTTCCATATGGTTTCTGTAAACTTTATTTGGAACAATTGATACTTCTCTGACCACCAATTGATACATAGGTCTTCTATGTCTGGTTTGATGCTCCAATTGGTTATATCTCAATCACTGCATGCTATACATCTGAGTGGGAAAAGTGGTGGAAGAACCTCTGAAATGTGGAGCTGTACCAGTTCATGGGCAAGGATAATGCCATTCCACACTGTACAGTCTGGGTCTTTATACCTGAATTAACAGATTTCAATAACTATTTCTTTTATGTTAACTGGAATTGGATTCAGTTCCAGCAGATGATCCTTTAATTTGCTTGATCTTTTTGATTCCAGGTGATGTTCCCATCTACACTTATTGGAACAGGAGAAAACTGGACATTGATGAAGAGCATTAGCGGTACAGAATACTTGAACTATGAAGCGGGTATTGATCATTAGCTTAAATGGTTCTCATCTATGTAAAATCGCGCAAAAGTCTTTCCTCAATTTTGATTGCTGTCAGAATTTCTCCTTGTCATGATAGCATGTCCCTTTGTATGATTCTACAGGAAAGTTCTCCAAGAGCAAAGGAGTAGGAGTTGGAATGATGTGAAAGACACAAAATTTCCCAGAAGTGTGGCGGATATTATTTGCTAACTAACAGGCCAGAAGTGAGTTTTGTTGAGTATCTACTTGTTGGCTGTCCTCCTCAGAATCTTTGACAGATTTATCTTTAGAAAGAAAATGTGACACATTATTCACATGGGTAGATTTGCAAGCAAAGCTAAATACTGAGTTGCTGAATAATCTGGGCAATTTTATCAATCGAGTATTGAGCTTCATCGCCAAAGCTCCAGGTTAGTAAATATGCCAGCAGAAATGAAAATGTTAGAGTTCCTGGCCTAGATTCTGGTTCTCTTTCCTAGTTTTATTTGCAATGGAAACATTTTATTCATGAAAAAGTACATAATAGAATGAATACAAGGGGAGGCCCTTTCTACACTGAAAGACATGGAATAATAATCCCTTCCCAGCCCAAAGGTACTCAGAGAAGAAAGAGTATGAAAGCTAACAACAAACAGTGCCAATGGACAAGTGGACAAACATAATACACCTTAAGGATTCACAAAGCTTGTGATTTATGAAAATACCTTACATAAAGAGCAGGAAAAAGGTCCTTTTGAGAGTCAAAAACTAGAATCACCCCCTTTGACAGGGTCAAGCTCAGCTCAGGCTCAGGCTCAAACGGAGTGAAGCTGATTCTAGTTTGTATTGTTAAGGCAAATCCATTGCCCCTTTGAGATACACTTAGTATGATATAACAACAATCATAACGATGTCTTACATTTTTGTCACTTGCACCAAAATTGACTGGAAGGGTATTTCAGGTGGCCGGGGAATCATCGACCATTTGTTGGGTTATTTTAAGTCTTTCTTTATACATTATCCATTAGAACCTGTGTTGTTTTTTTATTAAAAACAGAATATATGTTGTTTCTAAATAATATATATGCATAAAAATAATGTTTTTAGTTGTTTTTATTTATTAAAACTATAACCTTACAAGCCTGTTATGAAAAAACTACCTGGTAAAGCATTTTAAAACAGTTCTAGTATGGAAAATTACCTCCTCTATTACACCTAGAGATTGTAGTCAAGTCCCTATTTAGACTAGAAAATTCTATGCATCCAATTTAGTGTTCCTTAGAATTGGTATAATGAAGTCCCTTGTGTTACTGGAGATGACCAGGTCTCATCGATCACACCTACTGATACATTGCACTAGGACAGGCCTTATAATTGGGATACAAGACTTTGTGGAGCCTGTGCATTCATCGCTTAATTTTCTACATTTTAGTTTAACTGAAATGTTTTCTTGGGTTGAAAACCTGCCTATTTGGAACAGGTAGAAATGTTATGTTCTTGAGAAATTTGATTCTCATTCTGTGACTGAGATAATTTATTGTGTATCTTCCCTATCCCAGTGTAAGGTCCAGCATACTTAAAGGAAGGAGAAACTGAAAACCAGTAAAAATCGAGTTTGTTTTCTTGACATTGCTTGGAAATCGCTGCGGTCACCTACTACTTTGTTTCTCTGTTCCAATTCTTCTTTCATTTCGTCTCCTTCTTGCATCCTTTCTAGACCTTTTCCCAAATTTTATAGATCTCACTGACTTTCTTTGCAAGATAACCCTCACTTCCAAAGCTTTCAGCACCATCTCACATGTGACATTTGGTCTCATCCAGTGAGAGAATTTCTTCTATTCGTTCAACTATAATGCATGGAACCACAATTCAGAATGTTATGAAGCCATAAAGAAGGATCCATTGGTCTCCAAAATGTTGAATACAGGATAGCCTTCCACAAAGAAGTGTGTGTGTTTGGGGGATCAACCATGGAACCAGCATCTGGCCATTCAGAAAGAATCTCAACAGCAGCATAATTTCGACTTCTGTTTGTTGGGCTGTAAAAATGACTCCAGCATAACTTTGACACTTCATGTAGGATCCAAAAGTAGGTTCACAGCCTGAGATCCAACCACATTGAAGTAAATGCATTTAATGCTGAACCAATCTGTTGATAGATGTGGAAAACTCATTCTCTTGGAGTTTACCATTCTCTCTGCCTTTTCTTTATTGTGAACTTATCTGTCTAGTATCACTATCACAGCCTATTTTTCGATACATAAAAAGAATCTGGTATAGGAACCTGATGTTCAATGTATTCATCCTGTGTTTTATCCTTTTTGACATTAGCATTTGTAGAAACTTCATGTGATCGATTCCCCTAAATCTTCTATTATGATTTCTTTGTTCAGGACTAGGATATGGATCGGTTATTCCTGATGCTCCAGCTGCAGAATCACATTATTTGACCAAGGAATTAGCTACCAAAATCAGTGCGTACTTGGAGCAATATATAGAAGCTATGGAGAAGGTGATATAACATTTCCAACTTATTGGAGTTGTCAAATTACAATCCAAGCACTAGTCCAAATAAAACTCAATATGTTCTGCATTCACTTAGTAAAGGAACTCTTGGTGTTTTTAATGTGAATTAGGTTAAACTAAAGCAAGGACTGAAAATTGGAATGAGCATTTCTAGTGAGGGGAATGGATATCTACAAGTAAGCCTGTAAAACCCTTGATGTGCTTTTTTTTCCTGTTTCTTCAGTTATGTTTGTCATACTCCAAGCTTATCAGAAAGTAAACGGATCGTGTAAGATAACTATTTATGTACTGAATTTTCCATAGGAAAGCCAATTCTGGAAACTTTACAAGGAAGATCAAGCTTCCTGTTCTGTTGTTATGAGAACTTCAGTGGGGCTGGTTTTTCTTCTCTCATGTTTGTTAGAACCTTTCATGCCATCATTTTGTCTTGAGGTAAAGTCAGTCAAGCTATACACTGTCTGCATTGTTAAAAATTCTTTGCCTGATGATTATCACAATGTACTTATCTTTAACGGGTTTGTTCTTTATGATATGAAGGTACTAAAGCAGCTCAATTTGCCTCCGGAAAAACGCCTTTCACTTTGTGATGAAAATGGAGATCTTGAGAGGGCAAGAAAACCTTGGGAACTTATGCCTGCTGGTCACAAGATAGGGACTCCAGAACCTTTATTTAATGAATTGGTAAATATGCTGTTTTGTTACTGACATCATTTTTCTTGTCCATTCTCTCTGTTTTGATGCTTTGCTACTACTCATCTAGACATTTGCTTTTCTTTCTTTTTTTTTTTTTTTTTCGTACAGAGGGATGAAGATGTGGAGTTTTTCAGGGAGAAGTTTTCAGGAAGTCAAGCAGATAGGATTGTGAAGGCAGAAGCTGAAGCAAAGAAGATGACTGAAAAGTTGAAGGAAACAAAAATTTCAGGTTTCCTATCTTTCTTTTACTATTTTATCACAATTAAGAATGATGGTTTACATGCTTGATTTGGAGAATGACATATTAGGCATTGAAAAAAAAATTTCTCTGGGAGAATTAACTTGATGGTATTGTTTTTAATTATCAAGATGGAAACGAAAAGAAACAGAAGTCATCCAAATGTGAATCAGAAGTCCAAAGAAAGAAAAGCTGTGAATCGAAAGCTTCAATTTCTAGACTTGATATCCGTGTTGGCCTCATCAAGCGCAGCTCTGGTTGATCCGGATGCGACCTCGCGAAAGAAGTAGATGTTGGTGAAGTAGCAACCAGAACTGTTGTTAGTGGCCTTGTCAAACATGTACCTCGTGAAGAAATGCTGGTATGCTCATTTTCGTTTCTGCATGCTTCTTTCAGTTAGTGAGTCATGGAGCTGATCAGCTCCAAAAATTATTTGGAAGCCAATTCAATTCAAAATCACCCCATCTATATATCACCTTATAGTAGCGGCCGGCCAACAAAAAACCCCATCTATAACTATCACCTCATAGTCACCTTTATAGTTGCGGCCATGAAATAGCCATATCCATAACCATCTCTTATAGTTGTGGCCAAGAAATGGCCCCATCCGTAGTCATATATTTTAGTTGCGGTCAAAAAATGACCCCAACCATAGGCCGAATCACCTTTTGGGTGAGGAAATTCCAAACTAAACCGTAACTATAACCTATAGTTTTGCCTTGTTGCAGCCCATATTCTTTGCATCTATATCGTATGGTTGCACTTGGATCTAAATTTTGGTCAGGGTCAGTGATCTCAAATAAAAGCTCACTTCCTTATAGTGTGAATGAGAATCATGAATGATGATTAATTACCCATTGCAGAACCAAAAAGTCTGTGTTCTTTGCAACCTGAAGCCAGCAACCATGCGGGGAGTTAAGTCACAAGCGATGGTTCTCACTGCGTCCGATGAGAGTGGCACCAAGGTACTGGTTTAGAATTAATCTTCTTGCTGATCCTGAATATTCAAGCAACCTAATAATCTCTTTTCTATCCAACACTGTGGAATTATGAAAATTATCACTGATAATGATAATCACACAATTGACCACAAATTTGTAAAGCCCATCATATATTGATAATAGACTGCAATTAAAAAAAGCCATGGTAGCTTATTGACCCGAATTCTATTCGACTAATTCGAAAAGTTTTAATGGCGTAATAAGGACTTTTTTACGACCTTAGCGAAGGATCAAGTCATAGGCCTGATCTCATGGGTCATTATTAGAGCATGAACCTGTTTAGTTTTGGGAAGTGACATAGCCTGTCTAGTTTTGGGTGTTTCTGAGGAGCGCGGTAAGGTGGATCCATGATTCTATATTTAGTGTCAACATTATAATAGACTAATAGTATACAAGAAAAAAAATTGCATAATTCATAAGTTATCACATTTGTCATTTGACAAGTCATAAAAGTTCAAAATCGCATCCTTTTGCAATACAAAAATATTAAAGTAAGCTCCAACATATTGACAGTTATTTGGATTTGGGTTTACGACTAATAATTTTTTTAAAAGACTTATAAAGGGTTTTTTTTTTTTTTTTTGTCAGTTGACACCCCATTGTAACACGTAGATCCACCCTTGCCTATGAGATATTTTATAGGGTTTAAAGGATTTAAAGCTATTGTGTGATATTTTAGAGTGTTTTGTGATTTTTCCTTACTAATCACAATACTCCAATGTATTTTATATCTAAGATAGAAGTTTTTTCCTCTTCTCTCCATGGTTTTTTCATATTTAGGAATTTCATGTAAATAAATGTGTTTCTTGTTTTCGTCTTTAATTTATTTCTTATTGCCTAAGCAACCGTAAATATTTCAGGTTGAATTGGTGGAAGCACCCAATTCGGCTTCAGTAGGAGAAAGGGTGACATTTCCTGGTTTTGAAGGCCAACCGGACCATGTTCTAAATCCCAAGAAGAAGATATGGGAAACACTGAAATCAGACCTACACACTGACACTCAACTCTTTGCTTTCTACAAAGACGTGCCTTTCACAACATCAGCTGGCGTTTGCAAGGTTAACTCAATATCCAATGGAGTTATAAGCTAACTGGACTGACTACTCATCTATACCAAGAACTAAAAATTTGAACTCAAACCCTCCTATAGAAAATAAAAATATATGTTTGTTTATTGGAGATATTATAATTATGTTTTCTTGGGAGACTCATATTTCATAATATATATGTTGATTTGTCTATTATTTTCCTAAAGATGTATTTAAGCTACGTTTGGCTAATAGGAGAGGATATATATATTTTGAAATATTATATTTCATTGGATAGGAAATGCATATTTCTGAAATTTATATCATTTATAATGGGATATGACATCGATGAATGTTAAAACCAATGGACATGATAACTTAATTAAGACAGCAAATCTAATAAAAAAATGTTAGTTTATATTTATATTTAATTTTGTCTTATTTCATATTTGATTTTGTGAAAATTGAAAATTCCCATTTGGAAATAAGGAAAAAGAAAAGATTTAGGGATTCTTATTCCAATGGAAACTGAATAATGAAATTACATAAGAAAGGAGTTCATATTGACTTACTAGAAAACATAAAAAGACTATTCTGCCTTTAAGTTCTAGAAGAATCCTATCAATAATATAAACAAATTCTATAATGCTAGGAATAAGAATCCTATCAATAATAAGAAGTAAATAAATAACATAATCTAATGGGTTTAATATGGGATTCGATAAGCAATCTGATACTCATCCCATCATCGATTAAAATTGAGTTAAGAAATCTTATTCTTCTTTCTTATTCTATATCATTTATATCCATTCACTTACTGAAAATAGCACATAGCTCACTCACTGTGCCTGTAGCCGAGAGAAAGAAGCTCCTATAAACACCCAAGTTCTCATTGGCTCGCCCCAAAACGAAGTTCCCACCACTCACCCCAAAGGCCGACGAGCACGATAATCGGGAAAGCTCACATCCCGCAAATCGACTAAATCTCACCAATAGCTTAAACAAGTATAATTCTCAATAATATATCCCTAAATCCAATCAAATCTCACTAATAAGGGAAATGTGATACCTCAATAATATATTATCCCGCAAATCCAATCAAATCTCACTAAAAGGAATGAGGATAATTTCACAAACTATTCCTTCCACATCTCTTTCTAAATCCCATAAAGGCAATAAATATCCCATCCAACGGGAAAGAACTTTACTACCCCCAAATCGGGAATAATATACACTATAAATAATAGTACTACCCCACGCTAAAGGTATCGCACTTCAGACGCGACACCATATGCAACACTAAATTACAAGAGGAAAATCCGTAATCGAAATACAAGAACACCAAGAAATATAAAGATGGGTGCGGAAGGCCGTGAGGAATCAAAACCTGAAGGTCGACAAGAAACAAGGGAAACAAAGGGAGTATGAAAACAAGCGCAAACTCGAAGAGCCATCATTAACGCACACGTATGATCACACGTTAATTAATCCACATCCGCGCACGTGGAAATAAAATAAACCGCTTCGTGATTAATTCACGTGCCCCTGCCCACAGCCCGTACACAAGGGTCGGGGGCAACCGATGGTGGATACGTAACCCATTAGTATCATTCGCACCCAATAGCTGCGAGGACCGCGCCACGCCCACGCCCTTCCATAGCAACCCAAACAGAGGTCCTAGCCACAGCCCAAACATGGATTTGGAAAAATAGGAGGCTCATACTCTACAAATAACCCATATCCTTTCCAATAATGTAAGCTTTGTAATACTCCCTAAAAGATATCCTACTCGCCCAATCAAGTCCTATTATAAAGGGAAGAAAAAGCAATAAGACCATCAGTTGGACATTCTCCAATAAAGAAGGAGGATTATTCCAAATAAACTCGACTAATCCATCGCAAACAAGGCTAACTATAAGGAGGAAACATACCTCCAATGGGAAGGGACTCAACATCATCCAACCCACGAATATCCACTATAAATACAAGGCCACTCCAATTCACCGAAAGGCACGCCAATACTAAGCAACCTACATATTCTCTCTTTCCCTCTCGTAAAGAAATCACTTGCATCGGAGCGCCACGCATACTTCGCCACCCCCTTCTCTCGTTACAGGAGTGCTACAACCAAGGTTTGCGTGATCTGCATATGCCAGCCATACTTCAGTCCAGATGATCCATCACCGCGATCCCGCCCACAAACAACCGTCCAAACCCAACGACCCCCACACACGCTCCACCCCGGGGCCCGCTGAAAAAGCATCATCTGGCGCCGCCTGCGGGAACGACAGCTTCCTCCATAAACATAACTCGATTTTCGCCATCGGCGGTATCAACTCTGAACACGCAGAGCAACGCCAATCCACCAAGGACGCAGATCCCGTCAGTTACATCGCTACCAAGTGCCCCAAACAAGAGCCCAGTTGCTCACTTTGACGAGCTCCTCTACTCTACACAGGCCACGCTACCTCAAGAGTCAGACTAGCTCAGGCTACATCGCCATTCGGCTTGAACGCCGCCAAGGCCCCAGCGCCAGGAGCCCAGTTGCTCACTTTGACGAGCTCCTCTACTCTGCACACAGTGCCACGCTCTCAAGAGTTGGGACCAGCCAGCTACACGCTATCTCGGCTTCGAACGCCGCCAAGGCCCCAGCGCCAGGAGCCCAGTTGCTCACTTTGACGAGTTCCTCTACTTCGCACAGCCACGCGCTCAAGAGTCGACTACCACAGCTACATCGCTATCTGCTCGACCGCCAAGGCCCCGCTGTGGAGCCCGGGGCCTGCTCACTTCGACGAGCTCTACTGCGATAAAAAGCCACGCTTCCTCAAGAGTCGACTTCACCAAAGCCATCGCCATTCGGCTTGAACGCCGCCAAGGCCCCAGCGCCAGGAGCCCAGTTGCTCACTTTGACGAGCTCCTCTACTCTACACAAGCCACGCTGCTCAAGAGTCGTGACCTCGCCTCGTGCCACGCCATTCGGCTTGAACGCCGCCAAGGCCCCAGCGCCAGGAGCCCAGTTGCTCACTTTGACGAGCCCCCCCACTCAAGACCGCCATGTCGCCTCAAGAGTCGACCACCAGTTACATCGCCATTCGGCTTGAAGGCCACCAAGGCCTCAGCGCTAGAAGCCCAATAGCTCTACCCGACGAGCCCTTCCAAACCCGCCCACCGACAGCCCCTATTATTTACATGGACGAGCCCGCAATGTAAATTACTCCGACGAGCTCTTCCCCAATAGCTCTAATCTCGACGAGTTTCTTCCAAACGGCTCTAATTCCGACGAGCCCTTATTATTTACATGGACGAGCTCGCAATGCCTACCTCGACGAGCCTTCCCAACAAATTTCCACCGACGAAGCCCAAACCGCCATCTCCGGGATGAGCCCTATTATTTCACGGACGAGCCGCAAAGTCTACCCGACGAAGCCTTCCCAATAGCCCTACCTCTCGACGCAGCCCTTCCCACTCCTTGACGAGCCCATTGGAGGTACATGGACGCAGCTCTTACAATACCTACCCGACGAGCTCTCCCAATACCTCCTCGACGAAGCCCTATTATTTGAGCATGGGATCTAGCTCTTACAACAAACTTCACTCGACGAGCCCTCCAAACAATTTTCTACTTGACGAGCTCCCTATTATGTACATGGACGAGCCTTACAACAGCTTCCCTCGACGAAGCCTTCCTCCCAACAAATTCTCTCCTGACGAGCTCCTATTATTTATATGGACGCAGCCTACAACAAATTTCCACTCCGACGAGCTCCTCCCCAATGAAATTTATCCGACGAGCTCCTATTGGCTTTACATGGACGAGCTCTCGCAACAGTCTACCTGACGAGCTCTTCCCAATAGCTCTACCTGACGAGCCCTTCCCAACAGCTCTCCTTGACGAGCTCCTATTATGTACATGGACGAAGCCTTACTACAACCACCCGACGAGCTCCTCCCAACAGCTCTACTTGCCGAGCTCCTATTATTTACATGGACGAGCCTCGCAAAGCCCAATTCCGACGAGCCCCTCCCACAAGCCTCTACTCCGACGAGCCCTTCCCAACAGCTCTCCTTGACGAGCTCCTATTATGTACATGGACGAGCTCTACAACAGCCTACCCGACGAAGCTCTCCCACAAATTTCTCCTTGACGAAGCTCCTACATTTATACGGATTCTCCAGCTCTGCTAACACCTACTTCCGACGAGCTCCTCCAAACAGTGCTTTCTACTTGACGAGTCCCATTATGTACATGGACGAGCTCTACAACAAATTTCCACCCGACGAGCTCTCCCAATGTACCTCCTCCTTGGACGAGCTCCTATTATTTACATGGACGAGCTCTTACAACAGTCTACCTGACGAGCTCCTCCCAACAACTCTATCTGACGAGCTCCTATTATTTACATGGACGAGCTCTCGCAACAGTCTACCTGACGAGCTCTTCCCAATAGCTCTACCTGACGAGCCCTTCCCAACAGCTCTCCTTGACGAGCTCCTATTATGTACATGGACGAGCTCTTACAACAAAGCCTAATTCCGACGAGCCTCCCCACGCCTCCGACGAGTTCCTATTTATACGGACGAGCTCTACAACAAACTAATTCGACGAGCTCCAAACAAATTTTACTCTTGACGAGTCTCTATTATGTACATGGACGAGCTCTACATAAATACCCGACGAAGCTCCCAACAAATTCTCTCCTCGACGAGCCCTATTATTTACACTGACGAGCCTACAACAAGGTACCCGCACGAGCCCTCCCAATGCTCTATCCGACGAGCCCTATTATTTACATGGACGAGCTCGCAAAGTCTACCTCGACGAGCTCTTCCCAATAGCTCCACCGACGAAACTCCTTCCCAACAAATTCTCTCCGACGAGAGCTCCCATTATGTACAATGGACGAGCCTTACTGGCACCCACCCGACGAGCCTCCCCAACAGCCTCTCCTCGACGAGCTCCCATTATTTACACATGGACGAGCCTCGCAAAAGTCCACCCGACGAAGCCTTCCCAATAGCTCCACCGACGAAAGCCCTTCCCAACAAATTTCCTTGACGAGCTCCTAGCTGGCTGGACGAGCCTTACAACGCCCACTCGACGAGTTCTCCCACAAATTTCTCGACGAGTCTCTATTATTTGCACGACGAGCCCCCATAACACCACTCCCGATCAGCTCCTCCAAACAAATTCTTACTGACAAGCTCCTATTATGTACATGGATCGAGCTCTTACAACAAATTTCCACTGACGAGCTCTCCTACGCTCCGACGAGCTCCTATTATTTCATATACGGATCAGCTCTTACAACAAATTTAATTCGACGAAGCTCTCCCAATGTTTATCCGACGAGCCTCTATTATTTACATGGACGAGCCTCTGAAAAGTCTACCCGACGAAGCCTTCCCATAGCCCCACTCCGACGAGAGCTCCTTCCCAATGCCTCTCTCCTGACGAGCTCCTTATTATGTAGACATGGACTAGCCTTACTACGCCATCTGACGAAGCTCTCCCAACAGCTCTCCTTGACGAGCTCCTATTATTTACATGGACGAGTTGTACCCAACAGCTCTCCTTGACGAGCTCCTATTATTTACATGGACGAGCTCTTACAAATGGGCCACCCGACGAGCTCCTCCCAACAAATTCTATCTGACGAGTTTCATTATTTTCCATACGGATCTAGCCTACAACGGGCCACCCGACGAGCCCCTCCAAACAAATCTACTTTGACGCAGCGTTCCTATTATTTTACATGGTCGAGCCTTACAACAGCCACCCCGACAGCTCCTTCCATCAGCTCTATCCCCGGGACGAGCCCCATTATTTGCATGGACGAGCCTACAACAAATACCTTAACGAAGCTCCTCCCAAATTTATCCGACGAGCTCCTATTATTTATACGGCGAGCTTCCATAACAAACCTACCTGACGAGCTCCTCCAAACAGCTCTACTTGACGAGCTCCATTTTACATGCGGGCGAGCTCTGCTACCGCCCCACCACGAGCTCCTCCCAAATGAAATCTATCTCGACGAGCTCCTATTATTTACATGGACGAGCTCTTACAACAGTCTACCTGACGAGTTCCTCCCAACATCTCTATCTGACGAGCTCCTATTATTTACATGGGCGAGCTCTTACAATAGCCTACCCGACGAAGCCCTCCCCAACAAATTTTATCTCCGACGAGTTCCTATTATTTACATGGACGAGCCTTACAACAGCTTCCACCGACGAGCTCCAAACAGCTCTACTGACGAGCTCTGTCATGTAGCATGGACAGCTCTTACAACAAATTTCCACCCGACGAGCTCTCCATCAGCTTCTCGACGAGTCTTATTATTTACATGGATCGAGCTCTTACAATACCACCCGACGAGCTCCTCCCTAACATCTCTATCCGACGAGCCTCCTATTATTTGCTATAATGGATCGAGCTCTGCAACTGGCTCTGCTCGACGAGCTCTTCCTCCCAAAATGTGTACTCTACTGACGAGCCCCATTATTTACATGGGCGAGTCTTACAACAACCACCCGACGAGCTCCCTCCCAACGTACCTATCCGACGAGCCCGACATTTTACATGGACGGAAGCCCCATACGCCACCCGGGACGAGCTCCTTCCAAACGGTAGCTCCCAATCTCGACGAGCCCCCACATTTTCCATACGGACGAGCCTCGCAACACCCACCCGACGAGCCTCCCAAATGGCTCTACCTGACGAGCTCCTCCAAACAACTCCTATTGACGAGCTCTCCCCTCAACTCAGACGGACGAGCTCCTACTATTCGCTTTGACGAGCCCTTCACTGCACTTCAAACAGACGGGCTCCTTCCTACTATTTTCATTGACGAGCTCTTCCCATCAGTCAACATGGGCGAGCTCCTACCATTTGATTCTCCGACGAGCCCTTCATCGTGATATCAGACATACAATGGCCTCCATCTTACAATTCATATTGACGGCTCTTCCCTCGATATGGACGAGAAAGTTCCCATCAAGCTTCAAATTTCGACGAGCCCCTCACGTACTTCAAACAGACTGGCTCCTTCCTACCATTTTCATTGACGAAGCCTTCCATCAATCAACATGGGCGAGCCCTACTACGTATTCTCGACAAGCCTCTCACCTGATATCGACAGACGGGCTCCATCCCCACAATCCATATCGACAGCTCTTCCCGACATGGACGAGTTCCCACTGCTCAAATTCTCGACGAGCCCTTCACTCCGCCTTCGCCTGGACGGGCTTCCGCTACCATTTTCATTGACGAGCTCTTCCCATCGGTCAACATGGGCGAGCTCCTACTACGCATTCTGATGAGCCTTCACCAACAGTCCCTAATAACGAGCTCTTCCCAAGTTCGTGACCGACGAGCTCTTCCTATCAATACACATGGACGAGCTCCCACTAACCCGCTCACTTTGACGAAGTTCGCCTACTCCAGCAGTCACGCCACCAAGGAGTCGATCGCCTTTCCCGGCTCAATCGCCCACCGGGCTACATCGCCACCGGCTAAATCGCCACTCGGGCCAATCGCCACCGGCCACACGCCACTAATACATCGCCACGCCAATCGCCACTCCTGGCCACAACGCCACCGGGCTCAATCGCCACTGCCACATCGCCACTCTGGCTTAATCGCCACCCTGGCCACATCGCCACCCGGGCCAATCGCCACCGCCACACCGCCACCGGCTCAATCGCCACTTCACTGGCAGACCGCCACCCTACCAACCGCCACTCGCCGGCATCGCCACCGACCAATCGCCACTGGCCACATCGCCACCGCTCAATCGCCACTGCCACAACGCCCACCCGCTCAATCGCCACCGACCTCAATCGCCACCGGGCCACATCGCCACCGGGCTCAATCGCCACTGGCTACATCGCACCGCTACATCGCCACTTCCTACCAATCACCACTCCTGGGCCATAACGCCACTTCCTACCACCGCTCACTGGCCATCGTGCGTAGCCACTGCTACATCGCCACCGCTCAATCAGCCAACTGCTACAATGCCACCTCCTGGGCCATCGGCCACTCAAATTCAATCGCCACTCTGGCCATATCGCCACTCCTACCAATCGCCACCGCTCAATCGCCACTCACCAATCGCCACTCTGGCCACACCGCCACTCTGGCTACACGCCACCGCTCAATCGCCACCGGGCTACATCGCCACCGGGCTCAATTCGCCACTCTACCAATCGCCACCGGCCAATCGCCACTCGCCTCACCGCCACTCGGCCATCGCTACTCGGGCTCAATCGCCATTCACACCGCCACTCCGGCCAATCGCCACCGGGCTACATCGCCACGGCCAATCGCCACCGCTACAACGCCACCGCTCAATCGCCACCGCTACATCGCACGGCCACCGCTACTCGTCAATCGCCACGGCTAAGAGTCCGCCACTCTGGCCTCATCGCCACCGCTCAACCGCCACTTAGCTACAACGCCTACCGACTCCAACGCCACTGGCCAATCGCCACTCTGGCCACCGCCACTGCTCAATCGCCTACCGCTACATCGCCACTCGGCTGGAACGCCACCAAGGCCACAACGCCAGGAGCCAAGTAATTCATATTGACGAGGCTCATCCCATCACTCAACATGGACTAGCTCTACTTTACTATTCATTCTGACTAGCTCATCCATCGGCTCAACATGGACTCCAGCTCTAATCGGTACTACTCATCCTGACGAGCTCTTCCCATCACACAACATGGACGAGCTCCTGCTCAATTATTCATTCTGACGAGCTCTTCCTATCACTCAACATGGACGAGCTCCCTCCCCACCATTCATTCACACAGCTCTTTCTATCATCAACATGGGCGAGCTCTTTATTCTCATGGACTAATTCTCTTATCTCAAGAACTACATCGACGCAGCTCTTCCCATCACCACTCGACGTAGCTCTACTCAACTCCGTTTCACTCCGACCAAATTCCTTCCCATCGGGCCACTTGGACGAGCTCTACCTGAATTGTTCACCGTACGAGCCTCTCGCTCATATGGACGGCCTCAACCCTTCTCACATTGATGAGCTCAACCCACTCCACTCAGATCGACGAAGCTCTTCCCGCACCCCATCGACGAGCTCTTCCTGTTTCCTCGCACCTAACGAGCTCTTCCCATCAATACACATGGACGCAGCTCTGCACTAACCTGTCACACTAATCGACGAGCCTTCCCATTAGTTCGAGGACGAGCTCTACCCACCTACTTGCATTGACGACCTCAGCCAAAAGCAGGTCATGCAGCCCAAGGAATCAATTCTACCATACAAGTCACTTAGACTGAGATCAGCAACTAGCACCTAACGACCAGCCAAAAGTCGTACGTCTTCTAGAATCGTCCAGCTGAACAAGCTAGCTCCACGGCCCTTAGCGACTAGTTTGACGTAGCTTAATTTCAACTCGACGCTCAATTTAGCCATTCGATTCAAGGGAACGCAAGACGAACGTCAGAGGATATTTTACGGAAGAAATGAGCGCGAAACCGAAAGGCCACCACATCACCGTATTACAAGACGGCACAAATAAAGCCCTAACTAATCCAAACGAGCTGACACATGGAAATCACACCCGATACAAGAACGATATAGCCCTTGCCCACGCACACCGTGCACAAGGGTCGAGGGGGCAACTCGACGGGTCTTGAAAAATAGCGCGCAGCTCACCCACTAGCCCAAAGGAGAGGCAAGCCCTATAAAAACACGACGTGCCCTAGCCGCCCAAAAACGAAAAGCCCAAATCTTGACCCACCCCATGCAAAGGCCGATGATATGGATAATCGGGAAAGCCTCACATCCCGCAACCGTACTAAATCTCACCAATAAGGGAAAACAAGATAATTCCCTACAATATATCCCGCAAATCCAATCAAATCCTCAATTAATAAGGGAAATAGATACTCCCTACCAATATATTATCCCGCAAATCCAATCAAATCTCACTAAAAGGTGCGAGGATAATTTCAATAAACTATTCTTCAATATCTCTTTCTAAAAATCCGAGCAGCGTAATAAATATCCCATCCAACTTGTTAATCCTTAGCTACCTCAAATTGGGAATAATATACACTATAAATATAGGGCCACCCCAACGGTGAAAGGTACGCACTCTTAGACGCATACTCATATGCAACACTAAACAGACAGAGGAAAATCCAGAACGAAATACAAGAACACCAAGAAATATAAAGACAAAAGTGGGAAGTTATAAGGCCAGAGGAATTCAAAACTGGGAAGGTCGACAAGAAACAAGGGAAAACAAAGGGAGTATGAAAAACAAGCGCGAAACTCGAAGAGCCATCATTAACGCACCACGTATGACTCCGCGGTCGTTAATTAATCCACATCCAAGCGCATACCCGGGAAATAACAAATCGCTTCGTGGATTAATCTACAAATTCGTTTCACGCAGCCCTTCGGTGACACAAGGGTCGGGGGCAACCGATAGATGATTTAATCGGGCCAGGCATTTACCCGCCAGCCCAATAGAGCTGTGAGGACCGTGCCACGTCCATGTCCTTCCATAGCAACCCAAACAGAGGCCCGGCTCATTAAGCCCAAAACATGGATTTGGAAAAATAAGGAGGCCCATACTTGGCCAGTCAACCCATATCCTTCCAATAACAGAAGTTAGAATATTCCCTAAAAGATATCCACTGGCCCAATCAAGTCCTATTATAAAGGAAGAAAAGCAATAGAAGACCATCGCCTTGGACATTCTCCAATAAAGAAGGAGGATTATTCCAAATAAACTCCTTTGACTAATCCATTGCTAAATCTAAGGCTAACTATATGAGGAAACATACCCTCTAATGGGAAGGACTCCTAGTCATCATCCAACTGGATGAATATCCACTATAAATACAAGGTCGCTCCACCACTGAAAGGTACGTCAATACTACAACCTATTATTATTCTCTCTTCCTCTTTAAAGAACCGACTTAGGCATCGGAGCTACATTGCATAAATTTCGCCGACCCCCCTTCTTCTTTGTTTTTGCAGAGGAGTGCTACGACCAAGGTTTGTAGATCGGTATGGCAGCAGTCATACTTCAGTCCAGATGATCCAGACGCCTGCATCCCCGCCCACAAACAATCCGGGTCCAGCCCAACGACCCCCACACTCTCCAGCCCAGTTCCGGTTGAAAAAAAAAAGCATCATCACCATTCATTCAAATATAACCATAGCATACTCGATTTAGTTATGATGTCTTCTTGAAGTTCGGTTTGCCAAATTCTTGACTTCGTGTCAAATATTTAAAAAAAAAATTAACCATCATGTAAACGATTAATATATAAACAATTAATAGCATACTCATTTTTGTTATATTGTCTTCTTCATGAAGGTATCTTTTACTAGGTCTATGGATACCTAGTCCATTTGAAGACCTTATTTAAAAAAGTTTGTAATTTATTACAAGTCTTGGAGTATTTCTCTCAATTTCTGATAGTTTTTGCACATAGAAAGCAACACAACCCCATAAAGTGGCTTTCTCTTATAAGGTTTTATATTCTTTTGGACAATATTTGAGTAACTATGAGTTCATTCAAATAGCTCTTTTTTTAGTTTTTGCCTAGATACAAGGATTTCCACTGATCTGATTCAAGGTTACAATTAATCTTTTGTGGTACGAGACTCCGTCTCTATTCACAGCCCTTCTTTAACCTAACCACTCCTAATGTAATTCAGAATTATCTCCCTTCATTCCCCTCTCAACAACATCGCACAGCCATACCCACATTACATTGATAGGATGAAGAATTCTAAATCATCTTTCACCCAAGGTGAAAGGCTTTTAACATGCAATACCTCAACCAGGTATCTATACTCCACATTCCTTTAGCACATCTGGACTTTGCTTATTCTTCCTCAAGCTTTGTTCCTAAAATCTGTGATGAACAACTTCCAAAGCCTTGAATTTATAGCACGTGTAATCTAGTCTTTGGAAATCTTGATAAGGATGTATCATTATTCTAATATGACTCCAACATTACCTTATATTTTTTTAACTTTCCTTTAAACTATCCTAACATAATAAGGAAACTTAGGGCCCAAGTATCCTCTTTATAATAAAAACCTGATTTGTTTCCAATTCTAGTGTAATACCTTGGAAGATATCCCTTTAGAGGACTCTCCATTTTTGTAGGTTGCAGATAAGTCCTAGTTCATGCTGCCACGTCTTCCCCAAATTCGTGAGTCCAAAAGAGTCTCGTCTTGAGTATAGTCCTACTCCAATTCAAACTAGATCCTGAGACTGAGTCATGTTCCAAGTAGAATCCTTCACCCATCATGATTCGTATTGTATCGAACCATGTGACAGGGTCCTAGATTGAGTAGACTCCTTGTTGCACCAGTAGACATGACTTAAGCATGTGACAAAGCCTCACATTATCTAATTTTGAATTTCAGCATTATCCCTTTATCGAAATTATCTTCAGGTTGTCATAGTGGAATTAGGAGACTTAGGCAGCAAGCAATCCTCTTTAGAGTAGAGTTCTACTTGTGTTTCAACTCTAGTTTGATCGTTTGGCTTTACCCACTAGGCGGATTCTCTGATTTTAAATCATTATCCACTTGATAGAGGAATCTTGGCCTATCAGTAGCTTGCTCCCCAAGTACCTTGGCCTCCAAGGTTCCAGAATTGACTTGCGTCCCCCATCAATTCTAGCCATAGTCCAAACTCTCTAAGACTGGGACGTCCTTACACCGTGGGATTGTCTTAATCCATACTACTTCCTGGTTCTTCCAAGGACTTCAAGATTAACCTATCCAATTTTCATCCAACTCGATCTCTAAAGTAGCCATCTTCTTATAGAACACAGGAAACGAAGATATTGATAATTCTATACCCAACATAAATCATTATCCTCTTGATCAGAGAAGTCCTAGGCCCATCTGTATCTTCCTCCTAAGTATCGTGGTCTCTTCAAGAGTCCTAAACTACTTAGAGTCCTAAGTCAGTTCTGACTCTAGTCTTGACTCTCACGTGACTAGCACATCTATGTTGTGTGGGATTGCCTTAGTCGGGACTACCTCTAGGGACTACGCTTGATTAAACCATCAAATAATCTTCACCTCAATCTTGATCTTCAAAATAAGCTATCTTTTTGTGAAGAATTGGAGACAAAGATAGTGTCAATTCTAAACCTAACATACACAATCACAAGGTGATTATGAAGAGATATTGATAGGCATGAAAAGTGTATGAAAAATAAATTGCCTATGTGCAATATGCACAAGGCTGTGTTCAAGCACAGTTAGCAGAGCATTGTTCCCATGGGGATTGGTTATTAACTATTGATTCTAATGTAACTTAGGCTCTATTTGCATGATGGAAAATCTATGAAAAAACTCAAATTACACTAAACTAGCATGCAAATCCTAAACTCAAACGACTCAATAAAGACTAAAAAGCCTTGGGGCATAGATTTCACCTAAACAATCATATATGAACCTCCTAACCCAATCAATCAATGTTTATTTTCATATGAAGATGTCAATTTCGCTAATTTATATGTGTAATCTTCTCCAAGTATCCAATAATAATACCTCAGGATTTCTAGGTATTTTGCAAATCTACTCAACCTCAAAACCCTATGAATGCAATAAACCCAAGAAACCCCAATACTACACCTAATCTCATTTATATCTCTATCTCATGATAATTAAATGACATTTCATCGATGGTCTGGCTCAATCATCACTTCTCAACCATAAATCATACAAATATTGGTCAAATAATCACAAGCATTGAGACTAAAAAAATACTCAATGCACATGTGAAAATAATACATCAATCAATATAAGTTAGGAGAAATTCATACATTTATGTCTTTGGCTACATCTAAACCATAAGAAAACAAACTAAAACAATTTAAGAAGAGGAAATACAACCATAGAGATAAGGAAAAGTAAGAGAAGAAGAGAAGAAATAAACTATATGGAAATGGAGACCCTTTCTTCTCCTCAATCTTCTTCTCCAAGCCAAAATCTTGTTTTCCCCCAAAAGAGCTTTGTCTTAGGGTGTTTCCACCCAAAGGGACTTGTTTCTAAAGCCCTATAATTTTCTCTTTGTAAGCCCTCATCAAAATGGCTCGGAAATAGACTATTTCAGAAAATGGGCCCTAAAAATGGCATCCGAGCAACCGATCGACCTCTTTAGCAAACCGATCGACCGTTTGGGCTTTGTCCTGAACTCCTTGTTTTGCTCTATTAACTTCCCAAAGCCATAACTTTCTCATCTGAACTCCAAATTGAGCAATCTTAGTTTTTTTGGGAAGCATAGAGAGTGTAGAATATGGATATGGTCAAAGAGAACACTTTAGAGTTGTTGGTAAAGATTGAATCAACAAAGTGTGGCAACTAATCAAATTTTGAGCACTCCTCTCTTCTTCCTTCTTCTAAAAGCCATAACTTGATCATTTAAAGTCCAAATTGAGTTACTAAGGGCTCTTTGGAAAGCTTGAGAATTCTACTATCTATCCATATAAAGATTTCAGCTACGGGAGGTCATTCTACAGCTAAAAATATTGAAATACAGTAACTTATATTGCATGGGGAATTTGCTGATTTTTCTTCATTTTTCGCTTATTTTTGCTCCGCTCCACCCAATGGTTGACCTAATCGCAAAATAGAACATTTAGAGCATTTAAGTACTTATTTATATCATAAAAATACTAAAAACTAAACAAAACATGGAGATAAAATTAGTATATAAGATACTCATTCCACCTCTAAACTTAAATCTTTGATTATCCCAAGCAAAGGAAAAACACAAATATATACAAAACACTAAGATAGATGATGGATATCTTAAATACTCATTTTAACTCCATGTTTTGCTTAGGTTTTGGTATTTTTATGAGATAAATAAGTGTCCTAATGTTCTATTTTCTCAATTTTGTAATTAGGCCAACCATTGAGCATAAATGAGCGAAATTGTAGGAAATTCAACAATGTCATCATGCAACTATAGGAAACATGTGATCTTTTCGTCTGCGTCTTCATATGTATCTCTTGTTGGTATGGACACATTCTAGACTTCAAGATCTTTCCATAGATACCAAGATTGCACAATTCGAAGTTCGTATGAAGAAGTTATGGCCTCAAGAAGTCGGGAAGCAAAAGAAAGAGCAACCGGTCGACCGATTGCTCAGAAAATCATCAAGAAGATAGTGGAATTCACGCTGCAGCGTGAACTCTCACGTCGTAGCGTGATTTGGCCCACAACCTTTTAGTTGCTGCCCATTTTCTTCATGCTGCAACATAGATCTACCACGTTGCGGCGTGCCTTACAAAGCCCAAAGTGCTGAAGCCCATTTTTTCACGCCCTCTCTTGGTTTTGGCCTTTAAATAGAATGAAATTAGGGCTTTTTGAAGGAGGATAGTTCGGGAGCCAAAGAGGGGGTTTCTCTTGGCCACAAAGAGGAAACCCTAGGGCAAAGCTCTCTTTGGGGAAGGAAGAAGATTGAAGAAGAAGAGGAAGATTTGAAGAGTGGATTGAGCATTTCATCTTCCATATAAGCTATTTCTTCTCCTCTTTATGTTTTCTTTTCTTTTGGTTGTATTTCTCCTCTCCATGAACTAATCTCATTTTCTAGGGTTTTGATGTCATCTAAACAATGAACTATGGTGTTTAGATTTGATTTGTAATCTTTGATGTTTGGATTTTCTTATATATTGAATGTTCTATTTAATTCTTAATGCTTGTTGATGATTGATCACCATTAACACGATTTGTGACCTAATTTGAGTTTGAGAAACAATACTAGGTTAGGACCATGAATGGAATGTCATGTTTCACCATATAATAGAGATATTTATGGGTTACATGTGGCTTTATGGATTTCAATTACTTAATGCATCCTTGGTTATGATGGTTTGAGGTAGATATACATTAGAACCTTTTCCAAGGGTAGATTGTTATTGCTTGAGAAAGAATAGCATGTACGGTGGCATCGTCATTAATATATGATTTAGGCATCATTGGGAACAAATAGAGCCTCACCATATGAATTTGATAGATGAAATCAAAACCCTAGGTGTAACACCCCGAAATATACCCTAGTAGTTTTCGGACTTGTTTAGGGTATGTTATAAGCTAAATGGGAATTTTCGTAAATAAAACGAGAAACTCGGAAATTTATATGAGAGCAAAAGGGTAAATGTGTAATTTACCATTTGAGGACCTAGTGGTCATAAAAGGGAAAGACTAGGGGCTAAATTAGAATATGGCATAAGTTGATTTGCAAAAAGAGAAGAACCTAAGAACTAAAAGGAAATAATGAAAACTTAACCCGAAAAAATGGGTTTTTAGGAGCCAAACAAGGCCTAAGGTGAGATATTTGATTTGAAGCACTCAAATTTGGTCTCATTTGGGAAGAAAAAGGAGAACAAGGAGAGGAAGAGGAAGAGAAGAAGAAGAAGAGAAGAGGAAGGGAAGAGCAAAAAGGTATGGATTTATGTGATTTTTGGTATGGAATTTAACTTTAAGTGTGGAATTCTAAAGTTTGTATGAATTTCCATGCTATCGATGGTTAGTAAGCTTGTCCCCAAACTGGGTTTGTTGGGGATTTTATATCCTAACCAAAGATTTCTCAGTAGGGTTGGTAAACTCTAAATGGTACAAGATGAAAGCATTTAAATCCTCCCTTTCGAAATGATTCATGGTTAATTACAAGTACTGAGTTAGGTTTAGAATAAACCCAACTAATCTTTTATGTTTGGACCATGTATGGATTATGCACTCCATTTTGTAGCTGCTTTAGCACTCCATGAAAAGTGTTTTTGAAGTTAAAGATAAGTATTGAAAGATGATTTTATAAAATGTGAGGTTACAAGATGAATTTGGAGTGGTTTTGATGTATATGGAGTATTGAGTTGATTCGTATCAACATATGGAAGGAAAATGGAAGAAAATTACACATTCTCGTTAAATTTCGAGTAGGTGCTAGCATTTATCAACGTAGCAGATCGGTACTGTAAGTGTTCTCGTTTATTTTGACCAAAGGTTCGTATTTCTTGGGCCATAACTTGGTCATTTCTATCCTCCGATTTAGTGATTAAGTTGCTGGTTAAAATGACTAAGGAAGAACCAAACATCTTGAAGTAAATCTTGTGAAATTCTGATTACATGTGGCAAAATTCACTCAAAGTGAAACATGTCGAGCCAATTTACGTGATTTTTTACCTAGAGTAGTCGATTGTTTCGGACATAGCGAGTTCCGGTGCTCCGATTTGGGTGATTCCGGTGGAGGAGAACCGCCTGTATGGCAGAAAGGAGTACAAAGAACCAGTGTCAAATATGGAGTCAAGACACTGGAAAATGGGTATTTCAAACTGTCTCGAGTGTAAAACGGGCAAAATGACTAGTTTGGCATGAAAATGCCATAACTTTAGTTTGGATGATTCAATTGGAATGATTCCAATTTCTAAGTAAAGTAGATTCATAGAGGGACAAGAATACATGAATGATGTGTGAATAAATAAGCATCATCTTGGCCTGCAGTATGAAATGCTATATGTAATAGGCATGAAGCAAAGAAAAGTATAGAAATCTGATATGTATAGGCGTGTTCATGAAACATGAATATGATATTATGAAATATGAAAGCGGTGAAACGTGAACATGAACGCATGAAAAGCAATATGGCATGAACCTGAGCGTGATAAGATAGGTTATGAGTTCTGAAGACATGATAGTATGGCTTGCCTAGGGTAGAAAAATGAATGAGTGGGCGTTCGATCGGTGCCGGCACTCTGTTGGTGCTCACGGCACTCCTGTTCGTGGGCGAAACGCGTTCACATTTTTACGAATGCCGGTGCCACGATTGAATCTTCTGACACTCTTGCTGATGCCCGGTGTTATACGATTAGTACGACACTCACATTCGGTCTTGGCACTCTTGCTTTGTCTTTCTGACACCTCGATGCTGTATTGTACCTTGGTACTTATTGTGCTCGATCCTACTTCATTTCTTTATAATTGGTGCAGGTAGTCAAGTAGTTATATAATAAGACTGCGAATAAAGAATAAGAGTAAAGGAAATGAATATGGTAAAAATACGAGATATTTTTACGGGTACCCCTTGTATACGTACGTAGTACCTACGAGGAATTACTTTTGTATAGTAAAATCTCACATAGTACCTACGGGTACTTAAAATTGATGGTAATATAAAGTATAAGTTACGTAGTACCTACGAGGTACACGTCTATATAAGGATGGGTTTTTTGTAGTACAGTTTTTCCAGAGACAGAGTGTAACTCGAATATGATTATGGTATAAACCCGATAAATGTTTTGTTTTTGGATGTGGTAAGAATCTGTATGGTCCAGGTATATGTATGCGATTGTGATCTTGTTCACCTTTATGGACTAATGTCATTATTTGATATGTATTTGCATAAGTCTGATCTGACCTTATATGCATTATGACTACGATCACGTTCGGAGCTTATGGTACCTGCGGGTACCTCATTACACATGGTCCCTATAACTCCACCAAGTTTGATAAGTATATGTACGTGATAAGGACAAAGTACGTGTATGAAATAATTCTGTATAGTATATGAATCTAATATAAGTACAAATATATGGCTGCCTTAGGATATAAGTCTAGTAGTACCCTCACAGTACCTTCGTATAATGAATGCACAGTGCTAGTGCCTGCGGTACTTTTGTGCCCAGAATAGCTCAGTGTGAATCCAGGTATTACAAGTATAAGATCAGGATACGGTGTAATGCTCTGTAATATAAGTATAAGATCAAATACAAGAATAAACTCCAGTAATATAAGTATAAGATCCATAAGACAAGTATATGCTCCGTAATACAAGAGTAAGATCCGAAATGCAAGAATAAGTATAAGTTTTGTAGTACCTACGGGTACCTCCATATAAGCTCCGAATCAGGATAAACTCAGTAATACCTACGGGTACCCCTGTATGAGTATAAGTTAGTAGTACTTATAGGTACTTTTAATTAAATATAAGTTTGATATAAGCCTGAAGTGCACGTGTCTTTTGGGACATTTGAGCAATTAATTGCTACAAGTCTTAGTATAAGAATAAGTTCGCGATATCGTTATCTTTGTTCCATAATGTCTACACGTAGTACCTATGGGTACCTCCAGAACAAGTGTAAACTCCGTAGTATAAGTATAAGTCTTGTAGTACCTAAGGGCACCTCTGTATAAGCATAAGCTCTGTAACTCCTACGGGAGATCAGAATAAGAATAAGTCTGTTATAAGTGTAAGTTCTGAGTAAGTATAAGATAAGAAGTATCAGTATAAGCTTTGTAGTATGTATGGGTAATAAGCTCTGTAACTCCGATGGGAGATACGAATAAGCATAAGTTTGTTATAAGCATAAGTAATGGTATAAGTTCATTATATGAATGCATGAAAATTCTGATATTTGTTATTATTATATGCTTTAAATATGTATATGCATAAGACATATGTTTCCCACTAAGCATAAAGCAGCACGCGGGTTTGTCAGGTGTAGGTCTGAGAGAAGACGTCAGAAGACTTCCGTAATTTGGGCCCGGCCACACTAGTAAGAGTGTTCATCTACAATATGTCCGTATTCTGATTTGTAAATGTAAAAAGTCTGATTTTTTTGTATATGTAAATGGGACTCAGTATATGTGTATAGATTTTGATGGACACCACTCCGGTGGTAGTTTTATTTTGTACATGATGTTTTGATTTTGTTATAAGTTCAGCTCTGAGAAAAAAAAACAGATAAAGAGTCCCAATATATGGTCTCGGCCCCGGACTCGGTTCTAACCCATTGTGTCGAGTCGGGCCAAAGGGGTGGGAGTGTGACAGTAAACTCTTATAATTACATTTCTCTTTGCATGTTAGTGACCTAAGTTAAGAATTTATTTAGTTTAGTTTGTTTGTCATTTCAACTTTACCTTTATGTCAATCCAAATAAAGCTAGGACTGTTCTAATTTCAATACTTAGTAACCTAATGTTGGAAAAATGGACAAGGCGTAATAAATTGCATTATCTTTGAGCTAAAATTGCAATGGGTCAGCAAAACTCTTTTCGGTGGGTCACATGGGAATATGTTCTCCTCCATGAGGAGATGAATGTGTATATATTGAGTTGCTGAAAACCATTAAAGGTGAATTAGAAATTGCCTCAAACATCACTTATAAAGAAAATGGTAAATTAAGGTAAGCTTATGAAAAAGCTTGTGTCTACATCGGATGGGAATATTTAGACTTTTAAAGGGTATATATACACCTACCTTGTAGTTGGGTTTGGGCGAGAAATGGCGGGTTTGTGGAAGAGGGGAGGGCGCAGCTCATGCTTGGTTTGTCACCGGGCGTCTTGTACGCCGCTACCATCTGCAGTTAGATTCGGAGCTAGCTTCAACTCATTTTTTGGCTTCAAAACGCTGTCGTTTTGCGATAAGCGTAGGTTACTTGGACTGAAGCGTCTTCTCCGCATGAGCTAGCAGCTGTGTCATATTATCTGTGATCGTGAAGCGATCTATATATAAACCACCACAATCCTCGTTCATTCATTCATTTGTTTTTTTGAGAGGCGAGTTCTAGTTCGTGCTTGACAAAAAGAGTGCTCTTCTTTGTTGGAGATCATTTCATCTGGGAGGCAGATTGCTTGATAACTTCGAAGCACCACTGCGAGGGCAATATTTGTCTTAAGGAGGTGTGTCCCGACCACCAGACTTGATCTCCCAACATGGTAGTGAAAATGAGATCTAACACATTTGCAATCTCGAAAAGGACAAGGCATCCTAAAGGGCATGGTTATCAAGCAAGTTTGCTTGAGTTCTCGATAAACCTTTCTTAAGAAAGCTAGATGTAAAATGGTGTTTTTAGGTCTCAAATGTAGACAAAGGCTCTCAAATACTCTTGTGAGAGCTTCGACTCACACTTTTGAAAGAAAATTAACTAAAACTGGATAAGAACGCGCCTTTTTATTCAATAACCTAAAACTAGGTAGCTAGGATGCAATGCTAAAGAATTCTAAAAAAGTGTCCCTAGCGAGGATCCATTAATTTTCTGATTGGTTAAGAGCGTGAGACATTTAGTTCCCTCGAGCTTATTTTGGCTTATTTCAATAAAAACGCCGCCTTTCTTGTGAGTAAACTCACTTATTTGTTCTTTTTCATATTTTTGGTTCTTTTCTTTCTCTTTTTCCTTTCATTTTCTTTTCTTTCTTTTTCGTTTTTTTCTTTTTCTTTTTGGTTGGGGTACATTGGCAATCCTCTTTATTAAGGTGTCCCACCACCATAAAAGTTAAGGCCTCTCAAAGTTAGTTCAATTTGGGAAAAAGGGGTCGAAACCAAGGTGTATAAATGAGA
The DNA here is from genome assembly GCA_016808115.1 of Tetrastigma voinierianum. NCBI lineage: Eukaryota > Viridiplantae > Streptophyta > Magnoliopsida > Vitales > Vitaceae > Tetrastigma > Tetrastigma voinierianum. The sequence goes on along the minus strand of JAEQBH010007239.1, from coordinate 54,003 downwards.
CCTAGTGTGCATGCGTTCGAGTTCAATTAAGAAATGGTTTCTTGAAAAGAGAAAAATAAAGGGCTCTTCATTTTGAGTTTTCTGCAACCATTAGATATGCAAATCCCGGATCAAATAAATATGATGGTATCGAAATTTTGACCAGTAAGCAATTTGGAGCCTGAAATCAAGGAATTCTCAAAACAGGTATCGAACCAGCCCTGACTCATATGTCATATGAGGCCAGAGAACAAACAAAAGAAATAAAAGAGACACATGCAAATAACGATTCAACAAACTAATCAGCTGAGCAGACTAAACTAAACCTGACAACTAAATAACTAAAACTGTGAAAGGAGATACAAAGTTGGCTTTTTGAAAATCTAAAAGTTTTTAAGTCAAGCTATGTTCCAGAAGTAAAACAATGAGGATGGGTTCCATCTCGATTAGGCACATCCATTCAACCTGACACGGTCTTAGGCGATTAAGCGGGTTTGGGTGAACAACGGGTTGAGGTGATAAATGGGTCAACTTGGATTTAACAAGTTTAATAAGCGAATTGGGTGTTCGGGTGAGACATGCTGCTTGGATTTACCGATTTAAATAAAATTAATAAATTAATATTTTTAAAAAATTAATCATTTTTTTTAATACTTGACCACGTAGAAAAATATACTCATGACTTTTCTTAACTTTAATCTAACTTTGCAAATTCTTGAACGGTGAGGCTTTGTGTTCAGTTGCGCCTCCACTCTTTGTTCTTGAACGGTGAAGCTTTCTTTCTACCGCCGGCTCTCCCTCTCGGCGGTGAACATTCTTGAAGGAGTGAGCGTTGGTAGTTGTTTTAGATATGTTCGAACAAATCATTTTTAGATGCGAGTTAGACACATGATTTTCGAGCCAAGACTCTTCGGCGCGGGTAAATCTTTGATAGCAGAGCTAGTGCCAGTTGCTTAGTCTTTGATTTATTTTGCTCCGGCGGTTCTTCGTGGTTTGGTGCCTACTGTCTTCGGAGAAGTGCGGATCCCCAGGCTTCCGCGGCTATGTCGGCCGGATCTGGAGCTCTTCGGAGACGTGCGGGTGAGTCTGCAGGTCAGTCTGGTCATCGAATACGGATCGCGGATTACGTTGAGTGCGGGGTAAAATCGATTTGTCGTGAGCGAATCGCCGATTCAATCATCACTCTGAATGCGGACGATGTCGGTGCCATTTGATCTTGATCCATCGGCAGCGTCCCGGGAATGTCATTAGCCTAGATGCCATCTCATGGCGGCTCAAAGGTTCCCCTTCCTTTGTCCATAACGAAGTCTAGAAGGCGGTATGCATCGTCGAGTCGTCGAATCTTGCCATCCGTCTGATCGGGTTTCAGTGATGTCGATCTGGGTTCGAACCGTGGTATCAACCCGGTCGAACGAGGGTCTCCTGTGTTGCCCGGCTTGAGGGATCTGAGCAATTATTCTTTACTTTTGAGTCGTAAGGTACTACGCACTCATTGTTTATTATCTAGTCTTTGTACTCTTAGGCGTGTTAGCTGGCGAAGAATCATTAGTGATCTTCTTTCTTGTGGTCTGTCAAAGTTTTCCTTTAGAGTGCAGCTCGATGGAATGTAATGTTAAGGTTAGAAGTTTGACTCTGTGATTCGATTATGGAGTGAATTGGTAAAAGTAGACAATTCATACTAGGATATGAACATCATATTTACGGACAAATGTATGTGTATTGAGCAAATGGATTCTATTTAATTCTATTTTTTGTCTTAAACGGATGGATTCTTAGATCAATATAATATAATTTCGATGAAGAAGATCGGTTAGGCATGAATATAATGTATTTGCAACTCCAGCCAACCACCGAGACGCTCCCAGTAGTACGAAGCTACGAGAAAAGGTAAATCTAGTCAAATGGCGACCAGACTGATAGTATGGAAATACTTTACATAATTAAATGAAAAATATCCAGACGGCAAGAAGCGTGCTGCATGTAATATTTGTGGTATCAAATATATATGTGAGTCTAGTCATGGAAGCAGTAACATCACGAACTCACATGGAAAAATGTGAAAAAGACCATGGGGATATTGAATGATTGCTTACGAGTCGAGTCGGATCTATCTTCAATCACGATCCACAAATTTGATCTTGAAAGTTTCGTGAGTTTAATTGGTTGAGGCAATACTTTAAGCATGATTTACCATTTCGGTTGTCCCGATATGAGGTATTAGAGCAATGTTCAAGTATGCTTATAATGATATCAAGATGCCTTCTAGGAATCTTGTAATCATATGTGTTAAAAATGTCTGAAAAGAAGGATAAACTTAAAGTGTGTTAGGTTCCTTCCTAGAAAATTTGTTTAGACATCGGTTGTGGACTTCTATATCGGCGATTCATTTGTTTCTCTCACAGCCCATTATGTTGATCTAAATTGGAAGTTGCGAGGAAAAAAAAATTTGAACTTTTGTCATGCCCCTCCCACCTTGGTATTACATTGTTTGAAAATTTATACATTTTTTAGTGATTGGGGAATTGAAGGAAATTATTTTCTTTGACTTTGGATAATGCTTCTAGTAATGATTGTTTTGTTGAGTTGTTGAAGAGTCAACTTAACCTTAAAAATGCTCTCTTGAGGGATGGTGAGTTCTTTCATGTTCGGTGTTGTGCACATATTCTTAATTTGATAGTCTAAGATGGACTAAAGAAATTGATGAATCGAGTGATGATAAAGAATTCGAAAGCATCAAAATATGTTAAGGCTCATCGGGAAGGAAAAAGTTCATGGATTGTGTTGCTTTCAGAGTTTCATTAGAGAGTAAAAAAGGTTTGGGGATGTTCTAACTAGGTGGAACTGACTTATGTTATCTTGACAGTCTGCGCTTTTATCGTCGTGCATTTATTCATTTACGGTTAGTGGTCCCAATTATAGGCGTTGTCATATAAGAAAGAATGGGCAAAGTAGAAAGATTTCTAATTTGTTGAGGGTGTTTCATAAAGTTACTTGCTTATTCTGCAGTGCGTCATATCCCACGGCTAATTTGTACTTCCCTCGAGTGTTCACAATTCAACATACTTTGAAGGAGGCATTGGCAGACAATGATAGTTTTATGAGAATAATGGGGAAGTCATATGCATGCGAGTTTGACAAGTGATGGCCAAAAGTATAGTGTGATTCTTTCAATTGCTATCATCTTAGATCCTGTTTAAAATTCGGTTTGTAGATTGGGCTTATTCAAAACTTTATGGTGGTGATTCCTATGAATTCCAAGGCGTGTTCGAGGATACTTTATTTGAGCTCTCATATTTGAATTGTACGCATCCCAACTTGTCTATGTTGTTACGTGCCAGTAGTGAAAGCGAGTTAGCGAGACTCATGAATGTGATGATTCCGAAAGCCTTTTTCAAGTAAAATATAATTTATTTTGTTTGAATTGAATGTGATCAAGGTAGTTTATTGTATAATGTATATTAATAATGACTTTGTATAAAATGTAGGATTTTGAAAAACATTAAGAAGAAGATGCTCCTATTTCTCGAGTGACCGAGTTGCAGTTGTATTTTAATGAAAAAAGACGATCGAAAAAGGAGTTGGATAATTCTAACTTTTTAGAAGAAAGAGCAATTTCGGCATCTATGTGTCTCGGTTGGCTTGTGATGTGATGGCAATTCCCTGTTTCTACAGTTGCATCTGAATGCATTTGAATGCCGTGGTAGAGTTTTGAATAAGTGTCGAAGTTAGCTTTGCGAGAAAGCATCGAGCTTTGATTTATGCTAGGGTGGATTCATGGGAAGACGATAAGTTTGATTCCGAGTTTACTATTATTTTCTCATTATTCTAATTCATATGATCGTTGATTCATTTATGTTTTGTTGTGTAGTTGTAGATGATTCTAGTGATGATTCGAAGGGAATTAGATGATGATGTTTCAATGAAATATGAAGTTAATAAAAGTTATATCCATTCGATGTTACGAATTACATGTCTATCATTGATCATGACTAAAGAGAGTAATGTCAAGTTTTGGTACTTATTTAGTTATGAATTATTTGGTATTAATGTTATATAATATTTCATTTAATTTGTGTAGGAGCATAGGGTGGTTGTTGAACACGCTCGTTGTCGTGGAGGTGGAGGTGATATCTTTCATGTGGAATTTGTAAATCATGGAATTTATAGTTGTTTGAGATTGTAATTTGTAATATGATTGTTATTTCGGATTGTATTTATGATTTGTAATATGGTTGTTGGTGAAATTTGGATACTTTGGTTGAATATTTAGATTGTAATTTGTACTTTATTATATGGTAGTTATTAGTATGAATGATGTCTCTAAATATTACATTTTTTTGTGTTAGTTTGTTAGTTTATGGAAGTTAACATTTTTAAATCGCGGGTAAATGGTTAAACGGGTGGTTTCTTAGTGTTAAATGGAATTGACGGGTGGTAAGCGGTAAATGGGTGAATGGGAGTGGTTTATCGTGTTAAACGCCCGGCAAACCGACAGTTTAGGAAATTGAAACGTCGCGAGTCGTGTCGTGTTACCGTTTGATAAGTTGATAGTGTGTTTGGTTTTTACGGGTTGTTCGCGTGTCGATGTCACGGGTTTTCGTGTTTTTAAGTCGTGGTTGCCCGGCCCGGCAAGCGTTTGGCACTTTCACTTTACCGATAATATTTGATTACCTGAGAAACATGATACCTCATTTCCTTTATGCATTCTAATAGCACATCTAAGGTTCAGTATTCTAATGAATTAATAATAAAATTAGATTTTGAGCTCCTCACTTTCATCCTAAAATTAATAAAAATATTTGAAATTTGAAATTTTTAATGCTATTTATATTTTAAATTTACAATTAACTTCTCTTCCAAAGGTTGACGTCTGTGTGGTTGTAGAATACCCATATAGTCAGGGACCAGGGTTAACATATGACTGCGAGTCTGCGACTATAGAATAGTAGCCTATAACCAGAGTCAACATATATGGGGCTATAAAGTACCTTATAGCCAAAGTTTACACCTATAGAATATCTTATACCTAGGTTGGAATTTGAGCGTAACCATAGAGTAACCTATAGCCAGGGTCCGAAATTGATCGTGAACATAAGATACCCTATAGCAAAACTCGAAAAATGACCTCCATCGTAGATTTTGAACCTGTAGCCATACATTTAGACTTGGCCACGTCCATAGCCTTTATCCACAACACCTATGATAGTAACACTATGCCATTATTTATTTTATTCGCAATTATATTATATAGCCTCATTATATGTTGCTTTTAACTAGGGTTAGTGACCACTTCACGCGCCCGATTTTCTACGCCACTGCTCCCGGCCACCTTCACTCTCACAGGTCCATGATTCACACGGTTTCTTTTGAGGAATTTTTTATTTCTCTGGGAAACGATTTGATTTTTCCTCAGTGACTGGAAGAGAGGACTAAAATTCTCTTCGAAATCATGTGAAATCATATCGATTCATAATTTTTTGAGCGAGTGTTACGAGTTAACTCGGGATCTCGGCCGAGTTTACTCAGGATGTCGGCTGGATCGTCCGGTTTTTAGTGATTCATTGCCGAGTTGGTCAGTTTGTGGTATCTTGTATCGGACTCGGCGCGGAGGCGGAGGCGCCTGAAGCTAGAGCTCCACCACTTCAACAATGGCGGAATTCTCAGGATCTCCAGAGGACAGACCCTCCGAAATATCAGAAACTCCCGATAGATTTAAAATTCTTCTGCCGGATTTCGACCCCTGCACCATGAGAAAAACAAAGCCAGGATTAGGCGTCTCTCCTAACTCTAACCGTCCTCTTCTCCTTCTTCTAGGCTTTACATTCTTGCTCAAATCCATCGAAATCTACCGATCTCCTCCCACCGTGACATCGATTCGCTGTCGGACTCTGTCGGGTCCAGTCTGCTGTTATTCCCATGTCACTTTCAGACAATCTTTGTGGGCTTTGATAATCTCGATGCCTATGAGTTAGGTTCTTCGATTAGAGACGAAATGAGGAAATTGACGGAGCATCCCGTGTGCGGCGCTTGTAGCGGAAGCAACTACACCGTGTCAGTGACCGTTGAGTCTGCCTCTGGTTGTACGGGAACTACAATGCCGAGTCATCTTGCATGTGGCGGTGTGGCACGTTCTGGGAGCTTGATTTCGATTTCGGTAGTGGTAGTGATGATGATGGTGATGAGTTTTGGGGTCCGTTTTGGGGGGAGTTGTGAGGGTCTTCGGAAGGTTTAAGGTGTTGTGAGGTGGTGAATAGAGGTGGGGAAGTAGGGCTGTGGTTGGGAAAGTACAGGCATGGATTGGATCGTTGGGCGAGTTTTGGGGAGGGAGATGGATGAGCTGGTAACAAGGGTGGCGGAGACTTTTGTTAAGGTGTTTGTTAATGGTGGGAAAGAGAGCGGATCGATTCATGGGGAGTTCATGCCAGTTGGCTCAGATGGGAGGATTATTCTTTCCTTTAATTTGTTGAATGCCGATCCAACTGATTGGATTTATGATTGGTATGGACCTACATTTTCTTCTTGTTAACGTTGTCTAAAGCACATTTATATGCACTTAGATTTGTACATCCTTAGCAGGGCGTAGTAGGCACCTTTTTCAAACATTTGAGTTTATTTTGTCAGCTTACACTTCCTTGCAACTGTAAAGTTTCCGAAGAATAGATGAGATTCTGTTCACTGTAATTAAGGCTTTAGGACCTGTAGCAAACATAAGCGTGGAAAGTCAGGTAGTAGATGTTTTTTCTTTAAATGATGCTTAATTCTTGTTGCATTCAATATTTGGTGCTTTTTTCAGCAATTTAGTCTCTAAGTGTTACCGTGTGTGACTTGATGCAGGTCTTGTACCATACTCCAAAGTCCTCAATTTCTTATTGGGATGAAAAATTGGATAGCTACATATTTAGTACCAAAGATCTTCCCTTTTTTGTATGTTTCTTAAGCTTCTCTGCTTCTGATAGTTATCTATGTATTCAACTCAATCCTACTGGTTGTCTTTTTCCTTCTGTGATAAATTCTTAAGTGCTTGAATGCCCCCAATTAACTCTCGGCTTTTAAAATGAAGTCTAAAATCCTTAATCCAGTGTTCCTAGGGCTGCTTTTAATATAAATCGGTGTCTTTCAACTTGCAACTCTTATGCATCATACTGTGTGCTATGTGATATTTTTTTGCTAAAACTCAGATACGTATTTTCTGTATATTTCAATCTAACTCTGAATGTGATTAATGTATCTTATGTATCTCTCATCATGGCTACGGTTGTTCTACTGATATAGCACATGACCATATGTTTACAAAGAACAGTAGAAATGAATCATGCAGCAATTCAGATTTATACAAGTAGATCCAGTTATATATTTTTACCATTAATGATGATTTTATGGATTACTTTGTTCATTAGATCTACTTTTTGCTTTTTCCCTTTTTGGGATAATTTTATAAATTCCTCATCCACCATACTTTTATAATTATTTTTCTGTCATTGCTTACTTTTCATTTACTGAGATCATGGCTCATACTTTGTTTAATGCAAGACTGGTGATTGTTTAAATAGGTGAATTCAAATGAGTGGCATTTGGATACTTCTACCGCGGCAGGGGGCAGATCGAAGATTTTGCAATTTGTGTTGTATGTTCTTTAACTCATTCTGTGCTTATTTCCTTTTATGTTTATTCAAATTTTCTGGAAGAATTTCTCCTTTTGCTGTATGATGGTTATTATTGGGTCAAAGATACATGTCTATTCGATGAATTAAATACGGCAACTCCATGGTTCTGTATTGTTTTCTTTAAATACCTTCCTTGATTTGATTATTATTTTGTGGTCAGAAAGCAGGGGGAAATTTTATCTTGATCACTGTACACTCACTGCATATTTTTTGTTTCTGTCATCAGATATATACCATCTGCTAAGGAATGCCCTCTTCTGTTACAGCTTCCAAATGGAGAGATTTCAGTAACAAATGCCTTTATATCTCCAGTGAGTTTCCATTCCTTCATCATCTTCATGCCTGTTTTTTACCTGCTATTGTTGTGAAATTGCATAATTTACTAGATTTCAATTGTCTTGCAGATGTGGGGAGGTGTTGCTGTTTGGAACCCCCCAGGCTGTTTGAGGGATTCAGGAAGTAAGCACCCTGCCTGGCACACAATTTCTCCTCAGGTTAGATGTGCATGTTTAGAATGCATCTTTCTACACACACACAAACACAACCCTCTTTTATATGCTTTACATCACTATGCTACACTTTCATAGTTTCATTTATGGTTTTTGCTGGGATCCCTCTTTATATACTTTCCATACAATTCTTGCATACTAATTCAAGATTCCCCTAATAATAAACTATAGGTAATATTTTGGTGAATTCTGAAAATAAAAAAAAATTCCCAAATAGCTTTTAACCTTAACAATTCTAGATTGCCAGTGTTGAAGTCTGCCAAATGTTTTTTTTAAGTCAAGAAATTATTATTTTGGAGACTGGCTTGTCTCTGAAGAAGATGGCCTAGACAATGGTAGTTTCTTGTTTACTTGATTAGATGTTGCCATATTTTGACAGATAGTATAAACTTACCCATTCTTGAGTTTTAGTTTATCAGTGTGGATTCTTCTTTATGTGAATCTGTGATCGGTCTTAACATGATGAAAAGGATTGTGAGTTATGCTTGGTATGGCCTTATTATTGGTGTATATATGATATGTGAAATCATGTCTGGCAAAGCCTCCAGAATGAGTTTTATAAGAAAGTGCAATATAGAAGTCAAGATAGTCTCTTATCCTTCAGCAAGCATCTTTTATTTCATAAAGATTAAAATGAAATAGATTCCTGCATTGCAATTTGTCAATTTTCAGGCATTAAGATACATTTTCAGCTCAGATGATTATGTAAAAGATTCCCAACACATCTTAAGATTTTTGTTTTTGCAGATGCACACTTCTCTAGACCCAGAAAGCATACCAAAATTTAGGAATCCCCATTAGTTTTTTCTTTCTTGTTTTGATAGCCCAACCAGATAACTTTAATGATTCATTTACTTGTAATTTAGGAATTTAACTACTCACCGATCTTTTTGTCATTTTGATCACAATCTTTGAAAAAGATGAAATATTATGGCTAAAACTCAATGGTCTATTATTGCAGATAAATTCTAGTTCATTTTCTAGATTTTGAAGCATGTATATTCTGAAACAGGATCTTCAGAAGGTGTTGAAATTTTCATGGGTCAGCTGCGGCAACTTTTGGCGCCAAATCAGTCGTAACATGTTGGAATTATCAGGGACAACTAATCTTTTGGCCAGTGAAAAAGGCTTTACAGAATGGTGAGAAGAGTTGGTCCATTCATTTTCAAGCTTTATAAGAAAGTCACCCTTTTTTATTCGTGATATTAAATATATTAAGCAAGAATGGCACTAGCCATTTGGAAACTAAAGGCTCGGAACGTTTATTGAAGTGAGAAATAGATGTTGTGTAATCTGTTTTTCCTAAACTCTTTGATAACCATTGCCTGTGCATATGTAGTTTGTTGAGTTCATTTTAGTTGCCTGTAAGGATTAATATAATTTGTTTTACTCATAACTTCTTTTTCTTAAGGTCTTAAAATTGCATCCATTGTTTTTCTACTCTTTTTTTTTTTCATGTGATCATTCAGTTGGTGCTCATTGTGCCTGAATACTGCAAAAGTAGACTGAATGCAGGATTCATTTTGTAGGGAATTGGATGTACTTGTCACGGCAGCATGCATGTTTTAATCTTGTTTCATGTGCTACTACCCTTGGATCTTTGTCCAGATTATTAGCTCTCACTCCTATTGTATACTTGTAAGTTTCAAGCATCTTTTACTCATTTCTCTATGTTGGTTGGTTCTTTTGGTGGGCATAACAATCCTCTGCAGGTTCAATCCCTTCCAAGGATGATTATCATGGATGAAATAGGAAAACAGGTCAGTCATGAATGTAAAATTTTCTATTCTTTCATCTGTAAATCCCTTTAAACCTGTGATTGTCTAATTTTCATTGTGGCTCTTTAGCATCTGACCCTCCAGGTGAAAGGTCGGTTACTGATTGTTTACTTCATGTATAGTCATAAAAATTGTTCTGCTCTCTTTTTTCCAGAAAGCTTATGATTGGCATGAGACCATAAATTTTCTGAGAATTCAAGGATGATGTAACAAGATGATGACTCTATAGGAGGACATTGGAGCAATGAAGTGTTATGGGTGTCACTTTGGAAAGTTAGGAAACTTGTGTAGATTAGGTTCTGGGATATAAAATGACCGATCAAAAAGGAGTTTTGTGTGGTCGTGGAGAAGCTTTTGTATTTCTTTTTAGTCCAAACCAGTTGGTTAGATCTCCTTGTAATGTGGAGTTTAGCTATTTTTATCAGCCTTTTGTAACCATAGGGGTCCTAGGGATTGGAGGCATAATTCCAGAGCCTTGTATCTTACAAGCTCATAAGTACTAAGTTTTTCCATATAATTGCTAAGTAAATTCCCCTGGTCCAGATCAGATGACTATGGCCTTTGGAAAAAAGGAATTGGGCGACAATTAGATAGGATCCTCAGGTTATTTCCCATAGTTCAGAGACCTGATAATATATTTTGTCCAACTTTTGTTGTGTTGCCTCCAAGAATGGTAAGCTTGAAGAACACTCTAGACTCCAAGAATGGTAAGCTTGAAGAACACTCTAGACTGTAAACAGAAAAGTTTGGCAGATTGTTTGTACAAGTTTCTAGGAAGGCTACGTGCATATATGCATTTGCTCATTCTACACCTTAAACCAAATTGAATCATACATCTAATGCAGGATATCAGATGTGGGTGCTTTCCACATCCATCCAACAAAGAAACCGATTGTAAGAGTAAGGATACTTGGAATAAACTAGTAGTGACTTGGTCTCTTTCTTTATTGGACATGGCTATTCTGGGTACTTTAATGAAGGATATGCTCGGAGAACACATTTATGGTCTCATCTTGTTTTGTTTTCATTGCACACCTTGGATTGTTTAATTTTCATAGAATCAAGCCATAGATAGGTGTCTGACTAAACTAAAGCTTATTCAAGTTTCTTTAGTTACTCTAATGAAATAACGAACCAAGCTCAAACTCCAACTGGAAACTTGGCTTTAAAGATGCAGCTGAGCAAGTCCAAAGATGATGTGCCTTTTAATTCTGATAACCAAGATATGTTTAAGACTTTCTCAAGCGCCTAATATCTAGCTACCAATATGTTAAACAACCAATTTCTTAAAAGCTCAAGCTTGTAGGATTTGTGTTTAATATGAATATCATGTTTTTAACATCCTCCCCCACGTGCAGTCCTATACCTACACATGGAGAGACAAACAAACCCGATTTTCCCAATATGCAGAAGTTGGCATCAATATGCAAATGGGAACAAATACTCAAGTGCGGAGAAGTGTGGCTCAAACTCCGCGCATCATGAAGCCGGCTTTGTCTGTGTTAAAATAACTGATTTTCTAAGCTGAGGCACATGAGATTTTGTGTTTAGGATGAATATTATGCTTTCAACACAATATTTTAACCAGAAAAAACATCAAATAAAGAACCAAGTCAGAGTTGTGACATACATCTGTTAGTTTTTCTTTCATGCTGACCTTGTGCCTTGTCATTTTAGATCTGTAATCCATTGAATTATCAAGTTTAAATATTCCACCATGTAATCAGAAAAGATATTTAATAAAAGTGAACCTTTCAATCTCCAATGTTTCATTGAATCCAGTCAAATGACTCATTTATCTCAATAGAAAATCTCCATTCTTGTTTTGAACTCGAGCTGATTAAGAACACGTCCAAATAAGGTGAGCCAAGTTCAAACCTGGGGCCTTACTTGATTATTGAAACCGACTACTCCTTAGTAGTGTAGCCCAGTCATCTTTTTCTATATTTATTTTTTATTTCATGTTATGAGCATTTTGTATTTTTTCACAATGAATGCGATTATCTAAGTCTGTTCTAAGTTCTGTAGTTATTCTGTGTGTATATGGATGTGTTCATAAATTTAAATATAGTGACAATGTATTGTTTATACCATTTGGCTTCAAATAATGTTCTGAACAAGTCATTTCGAAGGTTACCATGAAGAATTTAAAACCAAAACTACTCAGTGATTTGTGTGCAGTAGATTTTAATGTTTCTATTTAGACACAAATTCACCCTCTTTTAAGAATGTTCTCCCGTTTTCCCGCTCAAATTTGTGGTTAGGGAGAAAATATAGGCCAAATTTTGTATTGAAACTCCCGCACACAGAATCTATCACTTTCCTGATACTTGATCAACTTCGTGCTTGTTGAAGCATGATATTCATATTAAACCCAAATCCTACAAGCTTGAGCTTTTAGGAGAGTTGGTCATTTAACATGATATCAGAGCTTGGTTTGGCAGGAGGTCTTGAGTTCGAATTCTCTCCTTGCAAAGTCCATAATGGACTCTGACTCTTCACTCTCCACGTGCACGAGTATGAGGCTGTGTGCACGTGGGGGAGGGTGTTGAAGCATGATATTCATATTAAACCCAAATCCTATAAGCTTGAGCTTTTAGGAGAGTTGGTCATTTAATTGTGCTTATCATCTGTTGTCCCAGCCACATCAGTGCTTAAATTCTCAGCTTTTTTTTCATCGCTTCCTACCACATCCCCATTGGAGGAATGGTTCTTCAGAACCATTGAAATGTCAGCCTCAGAAGCTCCAGCAAGCTTAAAGCGCTAAACAGCAGCATCTAGGTTCTTCTTCCACCCGTCCAGCCCTAATTTGCATTCAACTTGGGATCGTCCAAACAGCATGTCACCCCAGAAGATATGTATCTGTGATCTCATCACTGCTGCTTGTTCTGCTGCTTCTTCAGTTGAAAGCTCTGCCTGCCCACCAATTACAGAGGACTCAGCTTCAGTAACACTTGTTTTTTCCTTCTTTTTAGCAGTTCTTCCCTCTTGCTTGCACTTGGATCTTTTAGCTCATTAGCTCTCTCTGTTTCTACCATCTAACCTCCCATCTCCAGTCGCACCTTTTGTCTTCTCCTCTGCACTATCAAAAAGTTTAATCGCTTCTGTAGGATTCCAGCCTGAGAGGTCTAATTTCTTAGCCAAAGCAAATGAATAATGAAGTTGTAATGACCCATTCTGAGTCTTACATCGCTAAGTTACGGTTTGACATATGGATTTATAACCATTCAAGTTCCCTCTCCTTGACAACTAGCTTTTAAGGGTGAGTTCTATCCTTGTGGTTGTAAACTCATATGCCAAGCCGTAACTTGCTAATGGGAAATGGAATCATTACAGATCATCCCTCTTTCAAAACTGCATCCCGACAGTGACGTCGAGCCCCATCTTCTTTTTATGGGTAGCAACCCTCACACAATTTTAGGACGAGGACCATCCCCAAGGAACGAACCTGACTCTGATACCACTATTACAACCACTTGGGTAGAACTTACCCTTAAAAGCTAGCCATCAAAGGGGGAGGGGCTCAAGACAGTTTGCTAAACCCGCTATGCCAAGCTGCTAACCCAGCAATATGGGACTCATAATGTCACAAGTTTTGCCATTTCAAATTGATGCCTTTGAGCCAGCGCTCCTCGTAAAAGTCAAGCTTGATCAAAAGGGCCTCCTCATACTTCTCTCTGGCCAAATAATATTTTCTCTGACCCAGTCATAAACCACTTGAAGTTGGGTTGCCATTACTTCTTTTGAAGCAGAGTCATCCCAAGGAATGTGTTTCCTTGCTGCACGCATATGATGTCCCTCAATTGAAGAAAGCCAATGCAGCCACCTCCATATGCTGGCCACTGTTTACAATGCTAATCATTTGGCTTGCCCACTGTGTCGTACCCAATATTATTACTGCTCAAACAGCAAAATAAATAAATACTTAACTCAGCATGGCGCATTACCTTGATCCTGTCCATTTTCTTTTGTCTTTCATTAGAATACACTTCATGTATCTTACCTTAGGTTTTGAAGGCTTTCTGTGTTGTTTTTAAAAAACCATTTGAGGATTTTGATTACATATTGTTGTAAATATTGCACATGTCAAGCTCACATGTTTCTTTGAAGACCTAGAGGAAAATATTATCCACTTAGGTGTTTATTTAATTGGTTGATCCAGCAATTTATAGTCTAGTCTTGTTATGCCTGGGTCATGATTCCTGTTTTCCCATATAACGGTTTTGATTTATTTACCTTGTGTTTCCTAAGATTTTGTAGTTTTTGGGTGTGCTGTTAGATTATAAATAGCTGTTTCTATATCATCTACCTGCTTGAGCAGGTGAGGTTTCCCTGGAAGCAGCAAAACTGACACAAAATAATGCATCTCTTGGAATTTATGATGCTTCAGCCGGTACGTTGCTTTGTACTCCCTACACATTTAAAACGTGATTTGCCTGTGGATTCATTGAGGATTTTCCATGTGCTCTAATTGTAAAAAATAATTCTATTGTCAGTCTCCTCAAGGCAAGCAAGATCGTTAGCAGAAGATGCCTTTTTCCACCCTTCTATGATGTCCGTGAGCTATTACTCATTTGAGCATTTGTTTGCCGTCTACTCGGTTAGTTACATAACAACCAGATCTTTAATCCCGAACTGAGTAATTCAGAACTCATTGTAAAGGGTAGTGATAGAGGAATCTACTTACACATTGAATTGAGCATTTGTTTGATGTCTACTCGGTTAGTTACATAACAACCGGATCTTTAATCCTGAACTTAGTAATTCAGAATTCTTTTTATAATGGTAGTGATAGAGGAAACTACTTGCACATTGAAGGAACCCATTTAAGGGTTTTTATATCTAAGTTGAATTGTCTGTATAGACAGTTTTAAAAAAAAAAATGTATTCATGCACAACACTTGGGTATTTATAGTTTAAACTTTGTCATAGACGAGTAAATTTATATGTTTTATACATACACATATTTTGGGCATATTCTAGGTATTTGTCTGTGTTTCAAAAAGCTATAAGATTTTGGTGTTTAGCTCCAAGGGTTATGGTCATGTTGTTAGTTGAGTTATGTCGAATCAAGTGGGGTGATGAGAAGAAGAAAACGACAGGGATAAGCTTCGAACTTGACTCAATTAAAAAAATTGAAGCTCGAACTCGATCGAGCTTTTTTTTAGATGTTTGAAACTCGACTTGAAAAATAGTCAGAGCTACTCAAACTCAACTCGATAAAGCTCAAATCAATTAAAAAAATAAATAATTATACTTGAACTCGACTCGAGTTCGACTCAATTAATAAAATAGTAAAGCTCGCGAGCAGCTCGAGTCAAGTATTGTAATACTCGATTTCGACTCAGCAAACTACTCTAAGCTCAGTTCGAATAACTCCTAGTCGCCAGATTTGAGTATTCTCTGAATTAGACTCATTAACTCACGAGTAACCAAACTTCCTTATACACCTAGTTGTTGTTAGTCTTGTACCATGCTTAAAATTGTGTAAAAATTGCCTTAAAACATGCGTTTTTGGTTTGTAAAGCATAATATTAATTTGTGTACGAACTTGTGGTAGTACTGTTTTCTCATATTTTCTATAATGTGTTTACTTGACAGCCTTCTTTCTACCAGTGTCCAATCCATATCGTGCTTGGCACATCAGAGGAATGGAGGAGCCTAAGCAGAAAGGGCAAATACTTAGCATGGAAGGAAAGCCAAAACAAAGGTAGCAAGCATCATCTGCAGTATGTCCTGGGCTTCTGTTTATTTCAATTCAGATTCAATTCAGTTTATTCTCTAAGCCAGGAGGAGATCAAATAATATCGAATGATCTCTTAAAGGAAGCATCATCATCATCATCATAAATCTAGCTAGCCGCCAATAGCCATTACAATGTATTCACTATTTCTTTGAGGAGCATCAAGTGAGTGCCCTCTCTCACATGAAGGACCAGGACCCAGGACCCACACTTCATAACAATTGGTGATTGTGAAACTTTTTTTAAATTTTTGTAGCAGTAAGAAAGGATTCCAAGCCCCAACTATATACGAATCAGTTGGTTTCATGGTTTTTCAACAAAGAAAGAGGAGAGATCAGGTTTGTCCCAAATCAAATCTTTTTCAAAAAAAAAAAAATCCCAAATTGACACATGTTTCAAAATAATACTCAAACTAATCCCTCATTGCCCTGTCATCCAAACCATAATCATCAACTTTAAGCTTAAAACCGTAGTTGACCAGACATTTGGATGATCCGGCAATAAAGACTAATTTGTATTGTTTTGAAACATAAATATTCTAGGATTTTTAAAAGATTATTTTGGGACATCACTCAGAATCGTATCCGGATGTCAAGCCAACCGTCTAAAGGCAGTGGGAAATCACTGCTGAGGAAGAACATCTTTGGATTTATTCAAGATGAACAGATTTGTATGTCAAGTATTTTTGAATTAGGAGACTCTACTGTTCAAGTTAGGCTGCTCACGAAAATGACCCATAAGGGTCAAGTCAATTTAATCATTCATATAAAGGATATGTTTTCTTGTGAGAAATCTCCTAACCCATTTTCAGTGGCACTTTCAAGCTGGTTTTGTTTTGCTTTTTTTTCAAGATATGTCAATGTATACTTAACAATGATAGAGACATTAGACTTTTAGTTTTGAAAATTCTTACTTGTGATGTTTTGAGGGTTTTGTATGATTTCAGTTTATGAGAAGTAGGACCTGTTCGTGGGTCAGTTTGGATTGGTTTGAGCATAATATTCAATCCAAACTTATGACATTAGTTTGAAAAAATTACAATCCAAACTTATGACATTAGTTTGAAAAAATTACAATCCGATCCAAACTGTTCAAAGTACTCAAACCAGCCAAAACCAAATATTACAGTTTCAGTTCAGTTTGTGGTTTGAACTGTTTAAAGTTCTTTTCCCTCCTTGAGTGTTTTGATCCTAGAATTGTATGAATTCCTTTCTTTTTTTCTCCTAGCCCTCTCTTTCTGATTAGAGAATTCTCTAAATTAATCTTTCTATTCTGTTTTAAGTGTTTATCATTAGAGAATTTAGAACTCCCTCACTATCCTTTTTCTATTTTTTTTTCTTTTGATTCTTGATGACTTGTATCCCCTCTCCACCCTTTCAAATTTCTTATTTATTCTATCTTGTTTTCTTCTTCATTCAATCTAGAGAATACAAGAGTCAAACATAGAATCTTACTCCTTTAACCTTGGTTCTAGCATCTCCTATTTACGAGTTTTGTCGTTTCCAAGACCATTAACCATTTGTTTCGCCAAGCTATCTAAGCTGAAGTTAGCCATATGGGACCCAAGGAAAAAAAAAAAATTTTGGGGCCACAGTGGACAAAATTGTAGGTCTACAATGAGAAATTAGGTGAATAATATTTTTATATGAATCATATAAAATGACGTCATTTTATTATTTCAGTTTGGGTCGGTTTGGTTCTATCGGTTTTCACCTGTGAATTGATATTTCGGTTTTTATAAAATTTTAAACCAATCCAAACGTGTGAATCTTAAAAATTGCAGTTTTGGTTTGGTTCGGACGGTTTATGAACGCTAATGAGAAGTAATTTTTTATGTGAAAAAGACTTGTAGTAGATTTAGGGGCGAGGCAACATGGATTTTCCTTTTCAAAGGGATGGGCCTGGTTTTTTGTTTTTGTTTTTATTTCCTTTCTTGGGAAGTTTATATTGTTCGAGAAGAAAAGGTCGAAAAAAGATTGCAGGCCCTCCCATCCGTTCTGAGTGTACAAGACTTTTTAACTAGAACGGTTGTCATTTAAATTAAAAATAAAATAATTTCGAACAATTATAGGTTTCATTCTTCTCTTTCTTTAATATAAGTAAAAATGCAATAGTACTAAGTAAAGAAGGTATAGATATATTTCAGAGGAATTATTGATATGCGACGATTTTATATTTTCAATAATTATTTGAAATTTAAAGATAAAATAATTGAAAATTAATTTATTTAATAATCGATTTTAATAAAATCCGTCGACAAGGAGAAACCCACGGGGTTCTTCCAGAATAAATTGTATTCTGATTATTCATTGTATTGGCGGATGCAAGCTGGTTACGGTTTTTTTAATAATGAATGCGGAAAACACATTTTTTTTTGTTCTGAAAAACATGGAGATCATGTTATTCTTTTTTTATTTTTTTTTTTGGTTTTCAAAACACGAAAACATATAAACATTAAATTCTATGAATATCAAAATAGTGTTCATTGAATAGTGTTTTTCGCTATTCAAACAAACAAAGAATAGGGGCACACAATGATCAATATCCAATGCGTAATGATCAGGGGCTCTCTTATAAAAATTCTACCAACAAATAATAGGGCAACATAATAAAAGAATATAATTCCATCCAATCCATCACCCTCTCTCTCAGGGTTTAACCAGCAAGCTGCACATACATACACAAATAATAATAATAATAATACTCCCTTCAAAATGAACAACCCCAACTAACTCAATGCTACAACTTAGAACCCGCGCTGCTGCTGCTGCTGCTGCTGCTCTCTCTCTCTCTCTCTCTCTCTCTCTCTCTATAAAAATAAATAAATAATTAACCTTTTTTCCTCAGAAATCAACATCAAAACAAAATAGAAGTATATAATAAAAGCACCAACTTCTTAAATTATAAATAGATTCATTCTACCAGAGTCTCAACCTTAAAAATCTTCTAATTGTTCTAGTATTTAGTCAATAAACAAGCCTGTCATTGGCTACTTAACCAACTGAAAAATCAAAGAGAGGAGGAAGAGGATGATACATGTAGTAGTAAATGGGAGGGTGGGTGGGGTCTCACACCAGAGCACATGTCTGTCAGGTCACAGTCACACACACACAGAGGCCAGGCCAGGCCTAGCCTACTACTGATTTATGGGGAGTGCAAGAAAATAGCTGGCTGACGACCACGTACTGTAATGTAAACAGGCAAAAAACGAACTCAGCTCCCATTCCCCAGAGACGTCAGTCAGTCAGTCAGTCAGGCTTTAGATTCCAATGCCAGAAGTATCTTCTTTCTCGGACCCTGAAACAAAGGATTTCCTAAAGTTTAAACTTTAATTCAATAAAAAAAAAACAGCAGGGCCCCCATGAATGAATGAATAAATAATATGCACACTGCAACCAATCCTCTCTCTCTAAATGGACATTCAAAGATCCATCAACACTCTTTCATACTCGACGCAACACCCAATGGACATGTACATGTACATGAAGAAGCTGCTGTGTCAAGTCAACAAGCTATATCTCGCTTATTAGAGAGAGTAGTTAGTTACATAGAAATCTAAATCATCATTTCTAATTTAATGTTTTAGTGGGGGTGGGTTGAACTAATATTGGAGTGAATGAAGTGGATTCCAGGAACAGCTTACCTTCCTTCTTTGTTGGCTTTTGATTCGCTTGAAGTAGTTTTGTTGGGGCTGAACGATCAATTTGAAAACGAGTGCGCTATCCGCAATAGGGATGAAGATTGCATGGTGAAGGCTTTGGCTACTGAACTAGGGATTACCAGAAGCACTTTGGCTTCTATCCCAATAGAGCATTGTGCCTTCCACTTACTTAGGGCTTACCACTGGGTGCTAGCGCCAAGTATATAGGAACTTGGATGGCGTGAAGGAACAATTCAGAAAGTGGTAGGCCATGTGGAAAACAATATATTAGGGTGGAGGAAGGGGTCAGCGCTTAATCAGAATCACTTTTGTTTACTTAAGCTGGAGTTATTTCTTGTCCTTTTCCTCACCTTCAAGATTGGTGGAGCGCTATGAATAAACTGTTGATTTAAAGGAACATTTTGAGGGAAGGTGGAAACTTGGGTGAGAAGCCACACTTAGCAAAGTGGGCAATGGTGTGCTTGGATAAGGAAGCAAGGGATTGCGTGAAGAACTTAGGAGCCTCGATAAGGCACTCCTTTCTAAATGGAGTTGGCGCTTTGCTGTTGAGAACGTGAGGTGATCAAGGGTAAATATGGGGAACAAAAGGGGGGTGGCGTTCTGATCAAGTGAGAGGGGGAGTGGGTATGGGCCAAGGGTGTGGAAGGCAATTAGGGGATGGCGGTGGCCTCTTGTTAGTGGCAAACTTCCCTATGTGATTGGAAATGGGATTAAGGTGAAACTTTTGAGGATAGTAAGTACATTGTGTCTTTCCTTTCCTTGTTTGCCTTGGCTAATCTCTAAGGAGGCGCTGTGAGTGATTGCTACAGTAGCTTTGAGGGAGGGGAGGGGAGGGGAGGGGAGGGGAGGGTCGGGTCGGGTCGGAACCCTTCTTTCACCAGATTTTTCTAATGATTGGGAGGTGGAGGATGTGGAGAGGCTATTGTTGAAGCTTGGGCGGTACATTGTGGGGCTCCTAAGATTGAGGATGGGGTTTGTTGGAAATTGACAAAAGATGGGGTGTTCTCGTTTAGGTCAATGTATCAAGACTTACAGCCGGACCTTAATGTTTCCTTCCCTCGGCATATCGTGTGCAGCCTAAGGTGGTGAGCCTTCTCGTGTGGGAAGCAGCATGTTCTTTTTTTTAAGACACAATTTTAGCCTTTTTTTTTCTTAATACATTTGCTCTAACTTATCAAAAGTATTGGATCGGAATGCATTCAGGGACTTAAACGTAGCATCAGCATGTTACAAGAAGAGAAATCAACAAAGATTATATAGCTAGCAACACCCTATGAAACATAACCTAATGCACATCAGAAATTCGAGGAAACAGAGGAATCTGGACCGCCACCATAGCTGTAATTAATAAATTAAAGAAAGCTATACAGCTCTTAGGACAGAACCATGAAAAATAATACCAACAAATTCAATGTTCCCTTTGCCAAATAAGGAAGCAGGTCGAGGAAAGGGAAGTTAATGTAGAGGGAGAAGTTGAGAAATGTGTTTTTGAGGGGGACTAGAAAAAATGCAAGACGTACAAGTGTGAGAAGAAGTATGTTGCTAGGCATAAAAACAACAACCAATAATAGCTCATAAAATAGTCAAAAAATCAGTATTGTAAGATGTCTAGGCTAGGCAGGACAATCCTTTAAGTCGCTGAACATCAAAATGAGGTGCAAAATATTGATACAGAAAGAATTGAAACATAAGAACCATGTATGATGACCAAGAATTTACCATTGGTATTCCCATAGCCTTGAGGTCCTCATCAGTCATGTGTATGAGAGCAGTCATATCAACCTGCAAAAAAAAGAGAAGAGAAAGTGCATCAAAATAGTAAGATAATAACTGCAGGTACTGATTAAAATTTAAACCTAAAGAAAACTCAATGCAATTATAAAAACAACATACTTCCTCTGCTTGAAATGTAATCAGATATTTTTCAAGACCCAGAGAATGCAAAAAACCATCTACCGATGTATCAGCCTGCATGACAGACGAAAAATTTGGAAATAAGAAAATTAATTACAAATTAAGGAAATTACTCTCTTCTCATTTTTTCCCCCATAGCAAAGGCTAAGCAGTTAATACAGTCAGAGTACCCCTCATATCCCCCTCCAACAAGGGAGTTTCAAACTAGCTCACTAAGATATGGCTCAATCCCATCATAATGAACAGTAACTGATATATGTATGGTATGGCTCAACCCCCATCATAATGAACAGTAACTGATATAATGTAGGGCATTTATAGAATCGAATGATACGCGGCAAAGTAATCAATGGTCACTTCAAAGTTCTACAAGTAGCAAAGAGCACAATGCAAGGAATTCAAATCATCATACCTAATTTCAAATTTAATTTTAGCTCCAACCTCTAATTTCAAATTTAATATCACATAGCAGGGGTTGGCAAAAAGAACAATATATGTATAATGTTTTTTCCTTTTGATAACAAGCACAAAGAAGCAGCATATCAAAAAACAACTACACAGGAGTATACAAAGCAAATGGTAAAACAAATAGAGTTAAACCCAAAAACAAACTAGCCCTCAAGTGGAGGTCAAACTTAATACAAAAACCCAAGTAATAGAAGAAGCCAATTTCTCCTATACACGTCCTGTTCCAACTCCACAGATTAAAAATAAGAGAACATTTTACACGTTGTACATCTAAGGTCCCATTTCTAAAAGCTATACAGTTCCTCTCCCTCCAAATAGACCAAGAAATACACAAACGAACAGAATTCCAAAAGCCTCTCTTTCTTCTTGCCAAAGGATCTCTTCCAGTTGGTTATAGCCTCCTTCACTGTCTTGGGGAATGCCCTTTAGCACTTACTAATATTTTTTTGATGGGTAAAGCAAATATAGTCATCAAATTAGCACTACGACTAATAATAATAATAACAATAACAATGCCATTAGCAAAGTAGGTTCTCCTATTATTACTCATAAATGCCAAATAGCAACAAACTAGGTAATTTAATTTTTAGTCCTAGTAGGAGGCCCAAAGTTGCAAAAAGAGATGTAGAGATACAGAGGAAGAAGAGAGAGAGAGATCATTTAAATGGAGACAGTCACAAAACAAGAAACAAGGGGACCGTTTGGTTTCTGTTTTTGAAAATAGAGAACAAAATTTTGGTACTCTCTGTTCTTGTTCTCTTGATTGAGTGTTTTTTGTGTTTTTCTGAACAGTTAAAAACTGGGAACCAAACGTATTCTCGCTGTTTTTCTTGTTCTCCTTGTTTTTTAGAACATAAAACAGTTTTTAAAAACAGAAACCAAACAGGCCTAAGTTCTCTGCTCTCAATATCTTTACATTTAAAAAAGTGTTTGAATAGAGCAATATATACCATAATCAAAGTCCTGCCATTCCTTTTTATAATTTAAAATTAGTGATAAAATTGCATTCGGTCCATAAAACATAAAGAAAAAGGAACAACATAATGGTTCTAGATCCATCAGCTAAGCATGCACTGATACCTAACCTAAATCTTAGACCCATACTGCAGTAATAAAAGGTGGGGACCAAATGGAATAAAAATAAAAAAATAAAAAAAACCCATGCCTTTGGCTGAGTCTTCTTTTTAGGAACTTGGCTTGCAACTTTTTTGGTTCCTGATACAGGAGCTTCAACTGCAACATTTTTCCTTGTAGGTTTACCAGCCTCTATAGCAGGTTTTGCTTTTGGTGGATCACTGTTCATCGGTTGTGAATGCATTGTGCCAGATAGCTTTTCAATGCAAATCCGCACACACTGCCTTTGAAAGCGATCCTTTCCACTCAGGGTACTTGTGGGCCAACCCTCTTTGAAGTCAAACGAAGGTCTCTAGCACCAACCTTCCGATCTTCACATGTAATTAACAGATTAAAAACATACGAAAGTGATCCATTTTGATGTAAATATAAAAAGCAGCAATATCTGGTAGCATGACTACAAATGTCAATCTGTACTTGAAATTCTGATGTCTACCATCCTCATAAAGATCATGCTCTAATTTGTCATCATCTTGCCTCTGCCTGCAGAGAATTCATAAATTATTTAAACAGGTTTTGCCTCTCGATAAAGTAGGATCCCTTGACCATTCAAACTAACCAAGTAAACAAACTGACAGTATTATTATTTTTTTTTTTTGATAGATAAATGCAAATTATATTAAACCACCAAAAGGAACCTTGGGAAGGCCCAAAGTATATAGAATATACAGCAGGACCCCCAACAAAGGGAAGAAAGGAAAAGAGAACACATAGCCACCCACAACAAAAACCAAAGAAATCAATTACAGCCCACCCAAGTCAAAAAGTCTACCAAAGACCTTGGTCTCTCAACACAGTGCAAGTTGACCAAAGACCAAAGATTACAAGGAAAAGTATCCTATTAATGGAAATAATCACATCCTCAAAAACAAGTCAGTTTCTTTCCGCCATATTGTCCAAAAAATGAAAAAGGGGGCTGCCATCCAAGCCTTTATACACCGCTTGCCCACAAAAGAACCATGCTAAGACAATAGAGTCTCCTTCACAGTAAGAGGAAACACCTAGGTAACACCAAAAATAGCTAAAAGCATATCCCAGAGAATCTTAGCCTTTGAACAATGGAGCAACAAATGTCATTTCTTCCTTCCCACAAAGGAAGCACCTATCAGCCAACGCTTTCCCCCTCTTCTTTAGTTGGTCTAGGGTTAACACTTTACCCCAAGAAGCTTCCCAAGCAAAGAAGCCAACTTTTGTGGGCACCCAAGGATTCTAGACCAAACGGGAAGGAAAAAGTAAATAAAAAAGCTTCACCGAAAATAGTCCATCTTTAACATCTTTCATAAGCAACCCATCCTCTTCACTAGAGATGACTTTCAAGTGAATGACGTAAAAACAACTAACTTCTCTAGTCTCAATCATTGAAAGATCTAGAGAAATGAGGGGACCAACCCCCCTCCCTCCCCATCTGGATTCCATAAATTTGACACCAAAACCTCCTGATTAACAGCCATCGAAAACAGAGAAGGGAAAGTAATCGACAAGGGTTGTTCCCCACACCAAAAGTCCTTCTAGAAGCGAACCCTCCTACCATTCCCTACCGAGCACATAGATTAGGGAAAAAGGACTCCCACTCCTTTCTAATCTATTTCCAAACTCTTGTCCCATAGGGCCCTCTTACTTTGCAAGAACAACGGGCCCCCAAATCCTCTCCAAACTTTGAACTAATGACTTTCCTCCACAGGGACTTTGTCTCATTTGCAAAGCGCCAAAGCCACTTGCTTAGAAGGGCTCTGTTAAGATTATACAAACCTCTAACACCCAGGCCCCCTACCTTTTTGCCGGAACAAACAGTGTCCCACTTAATCAGATGAGGTTTTTTGTCTAAAGACCCTTCTCCCCAAAGGAAGTCCCTTTGAATCCGTTCTAACCTCACATTAATTCTCCTAGTCAGCCGGAACAGATACTTGTAATAAATTGGTAGGCTTGACAGAGTGCTACGAAGGAGAGTGAGTCTCCCCCTTTTTGAGATATATTGTCTCTTCCACAAAGCCAACTTTCTCCGATATCTTTCTTCTATAACTTCCCAAACTGCCACCATTACACTAGGCAAAAAATATTCTATTTGTTCTCTCAATCTCTTTCTTTCCTTGCCCAATTAAAGAGTTGATCATAGCTTCAAGGCATAAGCCTTAATAGCCTTTTGATGAGTCACTGCTCCAACCCAAGAACATCCATCCTAGCTTCTTTTTTTCTTCTGACTTCGAGGTAAATTTTACAGATTTTCATCTAAATGGAAAACAAGTCTAGCTTTACAGCCGTGTGTTTAAAAAAACCATGAAAAGAAGGCGCCACAAAATTAGGACGCTTGGATGCAACCACACAATGAGCTTGAATTGGAGTAGACGAACGGAAGCACTGGGCCATAGGCACTGATAAAAAAGCTAAACCCTTTAACCCCTATTTCCTGATTCAAGCTCAATCACACAATCCAGTGCAAAACCCAAGTGAAAAACCGCCCTAACCAAGTAACAAAAGCCGCTACTTTCAGCCAACAATGGCACACTCATGCAAATAGTGACAATCCAAACGAATCCACATACAATTAAATCAGAAAACACAAGCCAAAAATGGAAAGGAGAAAAATTGTTCACGGAACAGAAAAGAGTTGCCAGAAAATGCATTAAAGAAACAAAAAAATAACTTCCTTAGGCTTCAATTTTCCTATGGAACACTTATCTCGGGAAAAAAGAGAACAATTTTGGGAGTAAAAAATCAGGGAAAAAAGAAAAAGGAGAAAACGAACCTTCCTTGCCAGTTAACTGACGCCTGCGGCAGAATCGTTTAGGGATGTTCCGCTGAGGCGTCTGTACACAGACTCCTTAGCTCCTGCCTCCACCCGATCAGCATACATTCTTGGGGAGGGGGACGTGAAGAGCAAAACTCTGAGTCTGAACCTTAACGATAACAGTAACCCTAACCCTAATCCAATAGAAAGATGAACGAAGAAAAAGTCAAAGAACGCTAAATAGAATATGGCAGATCCAAATTTGGAATCAGGAGAGAGGAGAGAGAGAGAGAGAGAGAGAGAGAGAGAGAGAGAAAAACTGAAAAAGGATTCGATGGGACTGTGGAGGGTGAAAAGGGTTAACCTTTTTACTTCCCAAAACGCCTCTTCTTTGGTTCCTGTTTTTTTAAATTGTTCTTGACAATCATTTTTGAAAAGCACAACAACTCAAAACTGTTTTTATTATATGAATTTAATGTATAATGTGTTTTCTATATTTCTCAAAACAAAAAATTTGAAAAACACAACAACTCAAAACTATTCTTATTATATAAATTTAATGTTTAAAGTGTCCTCTATATTCTTAAAACAAAAAATTTGAAAAACACAACAACTCAAAATTATTCTTATTATATAAATTTAATGTTTAATGTATTCTTTATATTTCTCAAAACAAAAAATATTATTCTTGTTTTTTAGAATATAAACAATTTTAAAAAAACATGAACAAAACATGTTATTAGGCTATTATGCTTGCAAACTTAACTACTCCCAGTGTTTTATTTTTATAAATTTTATTATTATAACAAAATTGTAAAAATATAAAAATAATTAAAAAGGAAATAATGTAACCTGAAAAATACTAAGAAAAAATACGGGCTTAAAGCTAAAAATATAATTTGACGAAAAATAAAAAATAAATTTAAAATTTAATAAGTCAATTATATAATTTATATGTTAAAACTAATTTTATTTGCTTTTCTCTATTATATGTTACTACAAATTTAAAAATACACATTTTGAGAAATTTTAATTATTTTTATATTTTTATGGTGAAATAAAATAACATAAAATCATTTTTCTAGTATTTTTGTAGAATGCTTCAAATTGTTTTTAAGGCAAGAAAAACATAATTAATTTCAAATAAATAGTAAAGTTTTTTAAATTTTTATATTAAAATTAGCGTGGCTTTTGAATTAATCAAAAATTTTCCTTTCTCAAAATTTCTAAAAATAATTTTTTGAGAGATTTTCAAAAATAATTTTTAACTAATATTATCTTGTGAATTTTTGTTGCATCAAGTCAAAATAATTACAAATTTTTTAATTTTAATCCGAAAGAGGTTTGAGATTTTCATTTTATATTCATATATCCTTTTGAATGTCCAATATATATATATATATATATATATATATATATATATATATATATATATATATATATATATATATAATTTTCTATCAAAAATTTATTAATGAGGTGTTGGAAAAAATTAGAAAAACTCTTATAAACAATATTTTTTTCTCAAATTTAAACTTAAAAGACTATTTTGGCCCTGGGGTTTCCATCCTATCTGCCACCTTTTTTTTTGTTTTCCCTCTTCTTCTCCACAACATTAACCCTAATTGCATCAGGCTCACAGTCACAGTTGGCTGCAGATTGTCGGATTCCTTCAAAATCAAAATCAAATCCTCAGATTCAAACGTCCAACAGGTTTTCCTTTTTCCTTTTTCATTTTCCATTCGATTTTCTCTTGGAAATTTCTATGTTTTTCGGCGATGATTTCCACCGAATTTTCTGACATTTCGCTGAAAAATCAAATTTGAAACAATCTTAATGGCCGAAGGTATGAGGGACTTTCTTGTAGTTGGCGGTTTTAAATGTGCATCACATCTTGTGATTTGCTGTGGATAATTCAACATGAGAAGATATCAGCTGCAGTGTGTGTCATAATTACTGTTATGAATTGGCAACAAGCCGCTGTTTCCATAATCTTTAACTAATTGAGATAAATAAGGAAAAGAGATTGATGGTAGATGATAAATTGTTGGGAAGCTGGAATGGTTGCTTCACTTTGTTTAATTTTTGTTGTAGTTTTTTATTTTTATGTCTTGTTTGTACTTGCAGTCAGACTTGCATTTTTTGGTGCTCTGTGGATAGTTCTTTGGAAGCGGGTCTGGTTTTTCCCCAAAGATTTGAGTAGAGTTGTTGATTGTGCTATTACTTGTGCCTGCAGTGTTCGAAACAGAGCTAACTGCAATTATTTTTATGCAAGAGCGTTCAGATCTTATTAACTTCATTCTAAAAATGATAATTTTAAAAAAATATAGGCTGTTTGTTTGATAGTGGGCTGTGAAAGTTAATGTTTCAGAGGTTTAGATGGGGAATTGCTTCAGTTGTACATTTGTAATTGCTATCCTCTCTCGCAGGGTTTCCTATTTGTGCAAATTGGTATTTCTTTCAGTGAATAGGTCTTCCATTCCAGTTCCAGCACTGTTGATTTCTGAATTTATTGTTTTCTACACTCAAATGTATAACTAAGATCTTTCCCTTGTTCAATTTCACGGGATGGATATTGGTTCCTTTGGGAGAAGGGTTATTCTGTTTCATTCTATCCCAGCATTTGTTCTAAATTGATTTGTGCATGTTGTGAACCTGATTTCTTGTTTTGGTTTATAGTGGTTTCTAGGGACAAGAAAATGGAAGAAAGGCTCAGCCAAAATTGTAGTAGTAAGGAGGAGGAGGAGGAGGAGGAGCAAGGTATCACAACAACAAGGATATTTTTGGGAGGATTGGGAGAAAGGGTGACTAGTGATGATATTCACAAGATCTTGTCATCATTGGGAATGGTTAAGGCATTGATAATAGGAGGGACTAAAGGTCGAGCTTTGCTTACTTGACTTCCCTCCTCCAAAATCTTTCCAAGCTCTTCAGCATGGTATTCTTACCTACTCTCTCTCTCTCTCTCTCTCTGTTTTCTTTTATTAACGTCTATTCAGATTCTTGAAATTTAGTTACTTTGTATTGGAGTAACAGTGTTTTTTAGCTACTGTATTTACTCAATTGTTACAGTTCATCTTACAATCTATTGCAAAGTTCTATTAATGGTCTTTGTGGTCATATAACTACTTACTACCTTATATATTTTAAAAAGGTTCACCAGCTGAGTACTAGCTGGGCTGTGAAATATGTTTGTTTATTTATTATATTTGTATTGATCTTTATTTTTTATTTTTTATATAATGTTGGATTTTGGTGGCTACTCTCATTTTAATTTGTATGCATTACAGTATAATGGGTGCTGGTGGAAGGGAGGAGGTTGAAACTTGAAAAGGCTAAAGAACATTATCTTGTCTGAAGAAACGGGGAGTGGGCTGGAAGATATAGTGAACTTGCAAATTGTCAACCTAGTAATAGTATCGATGAAAATGCAACCTTGTCTCTTCATATGCTTCAAGAAACTATCATTCCAGAAAATCTCCGCTCGGATTTTCTTCCCAAGTTGGTAAAAGGTAAAGCTCCAGAGTTATAATTCCCTTACTTTGAAAGGTTCATCATTGTGTGGCATATGCAAGACTCTTATTTGAAACTGGTCTTTCTTGTACAGATAAAGTCATTACCTTTCAGTGGAACTGGCAAGCACAAATATAGCTTCCAACGCATTGAAGTACCTTCTCTCCCAACCCATTTCTGTGATTGTGAGGAGCACTCTGGCCCTCCTCACACTACTCGGAAACAACACTTTTGTGATCCAGAGCCACAAAGTGGTGGGATGAATGAGGAGGAGCTTAATATTATGAACTCAGTGATGAATAAGATCTTTGAGAGGGAAACTGATTCAAAATGTTATGTGACTGGGTTGAACAAGGGAGGACACCATTCCCTCAAATCAACGAATGAACCACTAATTGATGACAACGAATCAAATCATGCAGCAGATGAGGATGTACTGCCAGTTCATGACAATGAGTCAGATGTTGCTGAAGATGAGGAGGATAACCTTGTAATTAACATGTTCGCTGGGAGAGACACAATGCCTTTGCTCCTCGGAAGTCAGGAACAGGAAGCCATGCCCATGAATCAGGTATATATATGTTAACATGCAATGATGCAGCGCAGTTGTTGTTTTTATGGTTCTGTGCATAGTAGGTGTCTTTTGTATTTCCTAACCTGACTTTCCTTATATCTTTTGTTGCCTTGGTTGCCTAGAAATCAAGATTCATTGATACCTGGAAGTCAACAGATGGGCTAGCCCAGAATACTTTACCTTCTACCAAGAAGAGGAAATCACGTCATATTGATGACAGTCATGGCAATGAATCATTGTCTGCCATACCTGGAAAGAAGCCAAGCTTGCAACCCCATTTAAATGATTCAGGAGGAATAATAATTTAAGTAAAACTAGAGAACTAAGGCCAGGCATCCAGAAAACAACTGCCAATCTTTCATGGTCTCAGAAATCTTCATGGAGAGAACTTGTTGGTGATAAGGGCAAGAATCCATTCATCATTGCAGACACGCTGCCAGGTGTTGTTGCTTCAAGAAAACAAGAGCACGTGCAGTCTGATTATTTAAATGTGCCTGATATTATTATTGACAGCAAAAAGCCAAACCTAGTAAACCATGAAAACTTGGATGCCCAATCTGGAAAAGGGAAAGAGCTGGAGGGGCGCCTTGCAGAAGCTCAGCCTCCCATACCTGGTGAAGTTGTCAAAAGGTCTGGTAGAGGTGCTTCATGGCTCCAGAAATCCTCATGGACGCAACTTGTTAGCGAGGCTAATAGTAATTCATTCAGCATCTCACAGATTCTGCATAGGAATCCTCTTGCAGTTTCCAGTGGTAGCAAGCACCATGATCAAGTGAAGCAGCA
Organism: Tetrastigma voinierianum; assembly: GCA_016808115.1. Lineage (NCBI taxonomy): Eukaryota > Viridiplantae > Streptophyta > Magnoliopsida > Vitales > Vitaceae > Tetrastigma > Tetrastigma voinierianum. The sequence goes on along the minus strand of JAEQBH010007239.1, from coordinate 23,558 downwards.
TACAAGTGAGACTATAAGAGATGGAAATGAAATTTTGGATGTTGGAAAAGGATTCTCTACTACCACTAGTAGCTGTGATATTGTAGCTTTGGATGAAGAACATAATTTTGTTGATCTGGATCACGTTGAGAAGAGTACGCCAAAAAAAGGTATGAAGATTATAGGCCATAATGAGGTTTCTGCTCCAACACCTAGTAGGAAGAAACCTCACATGATATTCCCTGCCAATCCATCAAGGACATTACAAAATGGTGAAACATGCTCCTTTAGGAGAACAGCTGCTTCTGTTAAAGAATGGAGTAAAACAAAAGCAGCTCTAAGTGGGTCGCTGAAGAAAAAAAATAATGAGAAGTTGGTCGTATGAACTCCTGCGATGCAAGCTTTATTTAGCGTGGTTGGAAGCCGTGGGACGCAAGCAGGTCCAACGAGCAAGGTATGTTTAACTTAAAAGGGAATTATTTGATCTGGCAAAGGTTGTGGAAATGCAGTGTGATGCTACTCTTCATGATGTAATCTTGATATCTTTATTTGAATCCAGTTTAAGATTGAAGCTCTTAATATCACTTTAGGCTTTTTCATTTCTGATCCTCGCTGCTCTTACTAGTTTTTATGTTATTAACGTTTGATCTGAACATGGGAAATGTTTACCTCAAAATGCAGAGAGATCCATAACCATGGTCCATGGTCCATGGTCCATGGTCCATGTCCAGGTAAACAACATGAGTATATAGGATAAGTTATTACCCAGATAGTCAATGCCTCCTCATTTCGAGGTGCTGCTGCTATCACAACTTATCACTCGTTAATCCAAATTGACTTAACTAGTTGTCCTTTTTTCTGTTCCATGAACTGGTCTGTTGGTTGTGATATATGTATATGTATGGTATTCTCACAGGATTTTGTATTATTAATTTCAGTTGTTTCCCCATTAATTTCAGTTGTTTGAACAATGAATGTGGTTAGTAGCTTGTCATGCGGCAGATCCCTATCTTTTTACTAACTATCCCAAGGCATTCAAAATCTTTAATGAAGACGACCAGAACTGGGAACAGAGAGTTCTTGGTTTTTGACCAAGTAAAGCTTTAAACCCTGGATCAAGAGATCAAAAGATCACTTCCTTATTCAATGTGTTAAAATAAAGCTTTTACAGTGGTTGGTGATTACGGTTTCAAAATTATGGTTTTAAACTTTTTGAAAAAGTTTAAAAGCCTGTTCACCAATTATGATTTTTGTGATAGTTTGGGTGTAATTTTGAATTGGGAATTATTTTCTTGAAAAGATTATTTTGGACATGACTTGGGCGTTTCCTTTGTGGATATTTTTAGGCAATCGTTTAGGGTAAATTGGAAAAGTGCTGTACGTAACTGTTTGGGGGCCATGAGCCATGGGTTCACGGGCGCCAAGGAGCAGCAATTATTTGAACTTTCCAGAAGCCACTTGGCAATTACCCCATATACTGATTAAGCCGCTTACCATCACTTTTTAATTTATTTTCTTTTTTTTTTCTATACATAATTTACTTTTTTTTCGTAATGTTTTTTTTTTTTTAATTTGTCATTTTCATATTAAAGATTTCATGTCTTGTTTTCATTATTATAACCTAAACTTTTAAAGATAATAAAACAAAAACATTATTCACATTTGTTAAAAATAATTTTTGTCTATTTAAAAAATTTTAAAATACAAAATTAAGGGATATCAAATTCAAAAGCGAATTATTGTAAACCCTAACTATTCTCTTCTTTCATCTCGCTTTTAAATTTCATTTTCCTCTTACGCTATGAGGTGATTTTTTTCTATTTTCAAGGAATTACTTATTTACATCTATTTATATAATTTTCTTTCTTAATAAAGTGGTTCTTCCACAAAAATCTAGATTTTTTATGGTTTTGTCATCGCTTTATGACAGATGCACATATTGCTCTTAAGACGACAGTCAAGGCTATTTTATCAAGATTTTCAGACAAGGAAATGATTGAATAACAATCAAATTGACGGTAAATATCATCGGTCATCTCTCATCCCAAACTCACGCCACAATATATCAAGTAACTCGAGTCATAGCCGATTCATCAGACAATAACCTTTGATACGTGTTAGCGATATTTTGAAAGCTTTTAACACCTGACATATATTTTTAACTAACGCTCTCGACCATTCAATCAATAAAAATTATTTTCCTTAAAAAAAAAAAGTGACATCAAATTTATATATAATTCTTTTGCTTCATATTCCTAATACATTGGAATAATTATAAAAATGATGTTCTCAACTTTTTGAGTTTTTATTTTTATTTTTATTTTGGTGTCTAAGCTTTTTTTAATAAAATAAAGAATAAATAAATAAAATTTATTTGAAAATAAAATTTATTTTTTCTTAAAAAGTATGACATTTTTATCTTTTATTATTTTTACTTTTATTTCATATTGAAATTATGAAATTAATTAAATGATAATAAAATAAAGCAAACTGAACTTAAATTGGAGATTGTAATTTTTACTATCTCTATGTTATAGTAAAAAATATATTGTGTTACATGGCATTGATATGAAAATATATTTTTTTTTAAATAAAATAAAGAAAATATTTCTTTCAGTTTATTTGGAAACATGATTTGAAAATAGTTTCACAATGTTTTATAAAATATTTTACCTAAAATTAACCAAGCTAATAACTAAAAGTACTAAAATGAAAATAGTAACAATGTTAGCGATTAAATGTACCCCTATTGGTTAAGACCTAACTCAATTGGTTAAGAGCTCAAATAGAGATGAAATGAGAGGGATTCTAAATTTGTGAAAAATAGAATACTATGTTGTAATACAATTAAATAGATATCAAAAACAAAAAAATGTAACATCATTGGATAATAGGATATAATGACCTATTTATGGTTGATGTCATTATTTTAATATTTACATAAAGCATGTCACTAAAAGCACACAATAATTAATTATTTAATAAAATAATATTTTTTCTTTCTTTTAAATACTAATATTTAAATAGAGAATTTTTTTTTAATTTTTTTTATTTTATATCCATTAACTTTATATAATACATTGTCAAAGTATATACTCCTGCAACATGATTATGAATCTGCTGAATCTTAAGTAGCTTGCAACATGAAAAGGTCACTCTTGAGTTGGAGAAAGTCAGTCTCTTGGAAGGGGAAGGGGTGGTTGGTGATAGCTTTACTGTTTGTAATATTAAAGGTGCTAAAGCCAAGAACAGATCCTTTGGGCCTTGCATCCCCACTAAGTCTGCCTTTTTTGGGAAGGTCCTAACCCCCCTGGATAAGCTTCAAAAAAAGAGGGTGACAACTCCCTAATGGATCGATGTTATTTGTGTGGCTGTGTGGAAGAGTCAATTCACCACATTCTGTTGCATTGCATTGCTCCCTAGTTAGTGTTTAATGGGTCTTCCCAAGGACCATGAAGGAGTCTTTTCTTTTTCAGTTAGAGGCCTTTAATTTATATAAGTACGAGAAAAAGATTTGGAATTCTGGAAAGAAACTGTATAGCTTTTAAAATGAGAAACACTTTAAGTTTCCAGTGGTGGTAGCAAGCACCATGATCAAGTGAGACTATATATAAGAGATGGAAATGAAATTTTGGAAGTTGGAAAATGGTTAATCTCTATTACCATTAGTAGCTGTGATATTGTACATAGCTTTGGATGAAGAACATAATTTTGTTGATCTGGGACATGTTGAGAAGAGTACGCCAAAAAAATATATGCAGCTTATAGGCCATAATGAGGTTTCTGCTCCAACACCTAGTAGGAAGAAACCTCACAGCTACTTCTGTTAAAGAATGGAGTAAAACTAAGGCAGCTCTAAGTGGGTCGCTGAAGAAAAAAAATAATGAGAAGTTGGTCGTAGGAACTAGGAACCCCCTGCGATGCAAGCTTATTGAAAATTATTTAGCGCGGTTGGAAGCCGTGGGACGCAAGCAGGTCCAAACAAGAAGGTATGTTTGACTTAAAAAGGGAATTATTTGATCTGGCAGAGGTAGTGGAAATGCAGTGAGATGCTACTCTTCATGTTGAAATTTTGATATCTTTATTTGAATCCAATTTAAGATTGAAGCTATTTATATCACTTCTTAGGGCTTTTTTTCATTTTAGGATCCTCGCTGCTCTAACTAGTTCTTATGTTATTAACGTCTGATCTGAACAACATGAGTATATAGGATAAGTTATTACCCAGATTGTCAGTGCCTCCTCATTTCGAGGTGCTGCTGCTGCTGCTATCACAACTTATCACTCGTTAATCCAAATTGACTTAACTAGTTGTCCTTTTTCTGTTTTTCAAGGTCTATATATGAACTGGTGGTCTGTTGGTTGTGATATATGTATATGTATGGTATTCTCACAGGATTTTTGTCATTAATTCAGTTGTTTCCCCATTCAGGTTGGTTGAACAATGAATGTGATTCGTAGCTTGTCCTGCAGCAGAACCAGAGGATGACCAGAACTAGGAACAGACAATTGTTGGTTTTTGAAACTGGACTTGCTTCATCAATTAATATTTATTGCTTCTGTTTTATTTAGCACCTCCATGAGTTTTATGTTGGGAGCTTGGGAACATGAAAAGTGATATACATATGTTTAGTAGGAATTTGTGGGAATATCAGTCTAAGATTTTTGAAGCATCATTTTTGGATCCATTTTACTTCTTCTTTCTTTCAACAATCCATTTTAAAAATTGCCTAAATTAGGATGGGAGGGAATGAGTCTTTTTCTTCTAGGATTCATGTCTACGCTTAACCAACCAAAGAAAAAATAAAGAAGAAAAGAAAAGAATTGCCCAAATTAGGCTCATCTAAGTAGCTTGCAAAGCAGTTAAGTGATCTCAAGATATTTTATTGCCCTCATCATCCTGTTTCGGACTCTTAACTCTCCTCCGCAAGAGACCTCTGGTTATGGTTCCACTTTTTAGTCCGGTGGAGTACAAGAGCATGATCTTTCAAACAGTCAAGCTTTGGACTCGGCAGGATGAGAAAAGGCAACCGCAAACCGTAATCATCAATCATATTTTTGTATTTAAAGTTAAAGTCAGAAATACTAATTAGGGTTTTAATTTAAAAAAAAAAGCTTATAATCATAGTTATTTTGATGATGTGATAAAAAAAAAAAAAGGACTAAGCTTGGATATTATTTTGAAACTTTAATTATTTTAGGAATTTTTTTCTTTAAATATTATTTTAGGACATGACTCAAAGAAGAGTATGACAACTACTACTAAGACAAGGAAAAACAGCTTGCTTATGATTATTGCAGTCCTTGGTTTGGATGTGGTGTAGAGGAAGATTTTTATAAATCTATTTTATAAATATTTTTTGGAAATAATTAGGTTTTTTTTGCCCCAATTCGATTTACATATTAGGGGTTTTTTTCCACAAATGAAACCTGAAAATGGTGAAGGTAAATTTGTAGCCATGAGCAACCTAATAGGGCTCATTTTCTCTCTACAATCAAAGTAACTCTGTTTGCTTCTTTGACATAAACGTGAGGGGTCTTTATTGGACAAAAAAAAAAAAGTTTAAGGTATAAATAAGATATTCGGGTAAATATGGGTTTTTTTTGCATCTTTTATAAATAAAAAAAAGATATCAATTCCTTTTATCTAAAGTATTTTAACTGAAATTTAATTTTAAAATTTATTAAATTCTATTAATAATTTATTTTTACTAAATCATATCAATTTATCATATCTTAGAACTTCATTCGTTCATTATTCTTATTTCAATAGTTTTTAAATAATTTTATATTTTTAATATTTTATAATAAAAATATTTTAAAAATAAATTGAGAGAGATAAATATAAAAAACAAAATTAAAGTGACTATCATCCTTTCAAAAAAAAGAAATAAGATTAACAAGATAAATATGAAAAACAATTTAAAAAGAATGATATAAAATAAAATCAAAATATGATTTAAAATAATTAATTTTCATAATTAAATAACTCATTCCAAAATATTAGTTTATCTCAAATTAAAAAATATTTTTTTCCAAAAAAGTCGTCAAAAATAATGATTTTTTAATTTTCAACAATATTTTCCAACTTTTTTCGTCCACGATTAAATTTATATATATAAATTTAAATTTTATTTTATTTTATTGTAAAACCAAATATAGATTTCTTCGAAGGATTCTTTTTGAAATTAAATATAGTGGATATGAAAATATATTTAAAAAGAAAAAAATTGAATTATCTGCTGAAATTGGTGTTTAGCTAGGGAAATAAAATATATATAAAAAAAAAATAACACCCACTTCCATGATTTATTTTATTTGCGGCAATATTTTATAGTTGCACACTTGCACTATGTATTACTTTTATTCGGGATTGGTGACCGCGGCTATAAGTTTTCTTTTTTGTAGTGAATGATGTGCCTTTTGATACAATTATCTAATCGAGGAAGACTCTTTATCTATTATTGGCTAAATAGAAAAGCAAAGAAACTAAGGTGGTATTTGTACCTTCTATATAATTCTAAACACGACTTAAAAATTAAACACTAGTACTTAACCTTGTTAGCGTAAGATTGTTTATTTTTTTAGATGATTGAGGTTTTGAGAGCTTCAAGTTGAAGATTTATTGAAAAATACTTTCTGATCCTGTGATGGATGATTAATTCGATGAAATTTGATCGAAGATGAAGATCGTTAGAATGTGTCTCAAATTCCTAATGAGTATTAATTCTTATTTGTAAAAAATATCACATGGGATGATTCCAAAGCTATTTATGTGATGTAATATTAGGATTTGACAGTACTTGGCCAATGCAAAATAAAATCGAAAAAGAAGTCGAATAAAAATAAATAATCCACGTTATTGAGATTTTCAATATTATAATGCTCTTCCCAAAAACAAAAACATAGTGCTCGCTATTTATGCACTAAATGTGTGAAAAAACCCTAATAGATAAATCCCAAAAATCATAATACATACATCCTAAAAAACCCAAACAGATAAACCCTAACATATAAATTATAAAAACTCTTAACAGAAAAAACTCTTGTCCTCTTTCAAAAAAGAAAGAAAAGAAAAAAAAAGAGCAAAGGATGAGATTGATTACATTGAGGGAATCAAATTATCATCCTCTTTATTCATGCCTTCCGACTAGATATCTTATAGTTAAATTATAGGCATAGCGAAGCATAACTACTACTACTCTCTGGCTTGCCTGTATCATCGTGTTAATTGCAATATGGAGGTGGTAATGGTAGGTAGGCTATTACTTTGTAGCTACATGTGGGTACATCTGACATTTTAGGTTCATTCTATGGCGTTCTTCTGTATACACAACAACGCAACATGAATGCATCTCAACATTAGTTCTGTTGCGTTCGCATCACTGTTCATCAATAGTTGATCCACTAGCTCTGAGGTTTTACTTTCTCCCCATAACCTCCAAGCCTGTTCATTTAATTAATTAGTAAGAAAAATTATGGAATTAAGAAGATAAAGAGTACGGAGTACTGGGTGGTAAGAGATGAAATGAAAAATACTTACATATGCTCCAATGCCTATAGTAATTGTCGACCCATCTTTAGATAATGAATCGAATTGATCGTTGTTCTTCCTCCCGCTCACAATCTCCAACAGTAGGATCCCAAAGCTATAAACATCTGTTTTGTCTGACAAATATCCGCTACAAATCTCGGGTGCCATGTAACCACTGCATGCATCCTCCGTAATAGAAACTTCAGTTCATTGAACCAATGAAAGAAAGCAAAGCAAATAAATAAAGAGAAGTCGTCGCACTTACATTGTTCCCTTAATGTTACTGGGCACTATTGCATCCGATGCATTTCCCTCAACAATTTTGGCCAGGCCAAAATCGGATATTTTGGGGTTCATGTCTTTATCGGAGTAGAATGTTACTTGCTTTATATCCCATGAATAACCTTCAGCTTTGAAAAAATTTATGCAAGCAAGTCCTTGCGCAATCCCCCTCAATGATATTGTAACGTTTCTTCCAGTCTAAACATCTTTCTTTTTACCAGGATCTGAAAAATTTGGTGAGTACTAGTAGTAAGGTCTTTTAAGCCAAAAATAAAGTAATTAAGAAGATAAAGAGAGAAAGTTAGACAGACAAGAGGAAGGAAGGAAAAAAGCTAGGAAATATACAAACCAAAGAGGAAAACGTCCAAGCTTTTGTTGGGCATGAACTCATAGATTAATATTTTTTCTCCTTCTTTGATGCAGTAACCCAAAAGGCTAACAAAATTTATGTGTTGGAGTTTGGCAATCGATCTTAATTTCTACTATTGAACTCTCTACCCTCCTTTGTTTGATCCACTTGAAAGTTTCTTTACTGCTATTTCTTGGCCACCAGATAATTTCCCCTGAAAATATAACAAACAATCCCATAACGAAGCTGAACATAGAATCTTTTTTTTTTGATGGATTTTTTTTATAAAAGTGGTTGTTGGGATGAGAGTGGCAGGATAGGCGTTAATAAGTTCGAGGGGTTCAGGCAAGCTGAACATAGAATCTCCTCCTATGATATTATGCTATGGTCTCAATCAAATTATAATTACCTTAAAAACAGGACCGAAACCACCCTCTCCAAGTTTATTTTTGTCTGAAAAGTTATTTGTGGCTGTCATTACAGAATCAAAACTGAACCGTTTCAAATTGTCAATATCTTTTGAATCACTCAATTTGTTTGCAGTTGACAAATCACGCCTTTCAGAGGAAGTACTCTCCCCCATCTCCATTACTCCATTTCTTTTTGTACCAGAAGCCCCAACCTCAGGTAGCTTATCCCCTGTTATATCCGAAGGCCCAGCTTCAATTTTTTTCCCTTTTCTATCCCCTGTTGTTCCAGAAGGCCTAACTTCAGGTAGCAGCTTAATTTTTTCCCCTTTTCCATCCCTTGTCGTTCTAGAAGCCCCAACCTCAGGTGGCTTATCCCCTGTTATATCCGAAGGCCCAGCTTCAATTTTTTTCCCTTTTCTATCCCCTGTTGTTCCAGAAGGCCTAACTTCAGGTAGCAGTTTAATTTTTTCACCTTTTCCATCCCTTGTCGTCTTCTGAAGGTACAACTTTGTGGTGGCTTATGATCCCCTGTTATATCCGAAGGCCCAGCTTCAATTTTTTTCCCTTTCCTATCCCCTGTTGTTCCAGAAGGCCTAACTTCAGGTAGCAGCTTAATTTTTTCCCCTTTTCCATCCCTTGTCGTTCTAGAAGGCACAATGTCAGGTGGCTTATCCCCTGTTATATCCGAAGGCCCAACTTCAATTTTTTTCCCTTTTCTATCCCCTGTTGTTCCAGTAGGCCTAACTTCAGGTAGCAGCTTAATTTTTTCCCCTTTTCCATCCCTTGTCGTTCTAGAAGGCACAACCTCAGGTGGCTTATCCCCTGTTATATCCGAAGGCCCAGCTTCAATTTTTTTCCCTTTTCTATCCCCTGTTGTTCCAGAAGGCCCAACTTCAAGTGGCTTATCCTCTGTTGTATCTGAAGCTTCAACTTCAGGTAGCAGCTTAACTCCCTCCCCTTTTCTATCCACTATTGTAGCAGAAGGCCCAATTTTAGGTAGTCGCTCCAATTTCTTCCCTTCTCCGTTCCATGTTGTACCAGAAGGCCCAACGTCAGGTGGTAGTTTAACTCTCCTCCCTTCTATATCCCCTGTTGTAGGAGAAGCCCCAACTCCAGGTGGCAGCATAATTTCATTCCTATCTCTATCCCCTGTTATACCAGAAGCTAGAAGATCAATTATCCAACCCATTAACAAATGGCATCGCTATTTTCTATAAGTGAGTTAGCGAAAGATTACCTTCTATAGTTTTACCAATATACAACAAAAGAATAACATGATCACCATTGTGCTTCCACCGATAATGATCCATTTCCACGGATAGTTCCCTGCAAAGGGAGAAGTTAATAAGTTTTATTGTTTGAGAAAGAGAGAGAGAGAGAGAGGGCCTTTCGTGGTTTTTCTATACCTTCTCTAATGGTGGACGATGAGTTGAAATATCAACTACTAAGTTCAGACTTCTTGTGTTAGGCCCCCCATCCAAATCACGTATGTGAGGAGAAGAAAACAGGAAGAAAGAAGCAAGCAACGTGGACAATAGAGGTGGGGTGAAGAGTTAGTTATGGGGTGAAGAGTTAGTTATGCCTAACTGGCACAATTTGTTATTCCTTTTCTCTAATATAAATTCTGGTAGCGTAGTGTGTGGGATGTTCTTTTTTATTATCAAATCCAGTTTAGGGGTTGAGTAACCAAGGGAGGGGAGAGCTGGGAGGACTCGAATATCCTCCTGCATTTAAATCTTTCCCCATCGAAAATCTATGAATTATATTTCTTTTGATCGATTGGTTTAGGGTTCTTCCTTTTCATTATTTTTTACGTAGAGGAAGGGCCGCATCATTATTATCCCGAGCATGGAAACTTGATCCACGCTCGGGAAGAAGTGGATAAAATGAAGGATGGAAGATAAAATGGATTGCCTTTGAATTGGGATAACGAATGAGGTTCAAACTTAGTGGATCAGTATTGGATCATGATCGTTGACAACATATGAATGTGCCAAAAGTGGTGCTGGATTGCCATGTTAAATAAATTGAGCGAGGCGTTCAAATCCATACCATTGGTGCGGTCTTGGCCAAAGAGCGAGGATGAAAGGATTCCGGAATATGAAGCATTTGGAAGCGGTCAGAACTAGATTGGAGTCGGATGGGATGACCCCTCGGGGTTGATTAACCGCCATGATAGAGAGGTGTTGCCCTGGAAACTGGAGTTACCCGTCTTCATCGGCGATGATCTAAAGGGTTGGTTATTCTACGGGAGGCGTACTTTGAGATCAACGAGGGCTCACGTCGGCGGAGAAGCGTCGCGACCATTTGTGTGCTTAGGGCCCTCGCCTGAGTATTACTATGAAGATGGGAGGGATTCGGTGGTCAGTTTTCACAAAATGATACTTTCGAAACGGTTTAGCACATTATAACAAGTACCCTCTAGTCGGTTATTCTCCTTCACGACAAAGCCGATTCGTCAGAAATTCCGGCGTCCCGATTTGAGGCGCTAACGGGACCCTTCTTGTGATGTTGCGTGCTAGTCTTAGAGACCGCCTTTATTAATGGGCTTAGAAGACATTAGAAATTTGAGTTGACTTTGTGCGATAGACTACCCGAATCATGAACACGACCTAACAAATTGAAGACAAGAAATTAGCAGTCCAGGCCAGCGGATATGGGCATTTTCCCTGGGTCGAGTGGCCCACCCCTATTGGGTCTTATTCAGCGACCCGAACCATACATACTCGGCCCATAACTCACGGTCTGACCTCTCGGTTAAAATCAGAACTCAATTAATTCTCAAGAAACCCTATGTGCCACCACCACCCTGACCTTTTGGGTCTCATCAACACCAATAACGACTTTCGACAAATGATGGATACAGAGATGTAGGACAAGAGAAGCAAGGGTTTATGCTTCTGTTGTGATGAGAAGTTTGCGTCGGGATATCGTTGTAAACGAAAGGAACTTCACGTGATATGGGTATGGGATGACGAAGATCTGTTTGAGGATGGAAGTTATACAATTTCGGCCGATGTAGAGTAAGCCACTGCTGGTATCGGCGACGTCGAAGAGGATCCTCAACCCCTCTCGCTATCCCTCTCTTCTATGGTGGGTTTGTCGACTCCACACTCGCTTAAAATTCGAGGGTGAATCAAGGATAGGGAACTAATTGTACTAATTAATTCAGGAGCCTCAGACAATTTTATATCCGCTACTTTGGTGGAAGAACTTGAATTGGGTTGTCTGGCCAGAATTTTGGGTTGTCCTAGGTACGGGAGTCGAAATTAGGATTTTGGGGTATGTCGGCAAATCAAGCTTCATCTGGTTGAACTAGAAGTAATTTATGATTATTTTTTTTCCATTCCTTTAGGTAGCTTAGAGGTAATTTTGGGTTATCAGTGGTTGGCTTCATTGGGAGAGTCTTGTATGAATTAGGGCCAAATGAGCATGAAGTTTAAAATTGGGAATACCAGAGTGCATCTACAGGGGGATCTGCTTCTTTGCAAAACCCAAGTCTCCCTACGGTCTATGGTTCGCACAATCCATACGAAGGTCGGGGCATCTATTAGATTTCGGGACGCTATCCTGTACCGGTGGAGGGCTTCGTTTACACGAATTTCCTTAGTTCACCCACAAGGCTGGTCTTCTTCGATCTTCAATCGGGTCACTTTAACCCGGTTGACAGAAAATGGGTTTTTATTATTATTATTTTTATTGTTTTTCATTAGTAACCTGTTAAGTAACCATTCAAAAGGTTTCATTTTCTGGGCATCACAGAGAGAAAGAGCAAGGAGTAAGTTCCTTCTCTAGTTGCATTTGCATCTTATGCAGACTTCCTTTCAATGTTGTGTGTCCTCATCCAACTGAAATCTTAAGCCGACAACATTCCTATTTGAAAAACTTAAAATGAACATCTATCCTTTTGCTGTCGATATTACCATATACCTTGAAACAATTATTACCAGTAAAAGATTGAGGACGAAGGTTGTTGAACAAGGTCTTCTTCATCCTCTGGTAAAACTCGTTTTCTACCAATTTTATTTATTATTATTATTATTTTTAATTTACATCAAGGGATGCAAAAAACACAATCTTTATGAAAGTGTGATTCTCAGTTCATCTAAAATCTTAAACACATATTATAAATCCTCTTAAACCAAAAAAGATACAAGGCAAAGGTCATACAACGCTTTGATACCAAATGTAAAAATATTAATCAAGCAATCTGATCATGGGAAGATACCAACAACATAATCAAATCAAATACGGAAGCAAAATGCAAGATATGCAGTACCTCACAGCGGTGTTGAGAAACAGATAGAGTGAATACTGGAATAGTGAAAACAAAATTTACTGTAGTTCTTCCTAAACCTTTACTCGCTCAAACTTTGCTGGTGAAAATTCCCAAATAGAGAAGAGTAGGCTTAGGGACCAAAAATGTCTCATTGATTCTTTATTTGGAGACCAGGTGACCACTTGGTTTCCCCAAGAGATGTAAGGATTGAGGAAGAGGTGTTATGGGAGATTTAAATTTTGAATTTAAAATTCAAATTATATTGACCATTCTTAACACTAGGTTCAGACTTCTTGTGAATTTTCGGATCACCTATTATATTAGGATTGTAAATTTGGCTACTTTAAGAAATAAAATAATAAATAGAGACTCTTAATTTACCTTTACTATGTTTTGATGAGGACAAAACATAGAGCTCTTCCTGATTTGCATCACCCTCTGGGAAGCTTATCTGTCCAGAATTGACATCCAGTTCCATTGGTGAATACAGTATTACAAGCAGTACAAGAACAATTGTTCCAGCATATAGCCTGACAATCAATGAGGCCCAAGCTCGTATCTAATTTCATTGAATATGGGTATCCTGAATCAAGAACTGCTTGCTTCATGAATCGGTAGCCTCTTGTGCAAGTGGGTGTGGGTGGCTCTTGCGCTATACACCCTGGATGACTGTCGTCAGTGATCTGGGCATCTTCCTTCACGAATAGACCGAGACTCTTAAAATCTCCCTCTCAGTTCAAATACAGGTTGAAGCAGCTCCATTATCTTGAACTGAGTAGCTGAAGTACATCTCATTCTCATTAGAAACACTGATGAAATAGTAGACGTTATGGTGATCAGTTTCAGATCTGAAGGAAGAAATGAACTCAAAACTCTCATCTTTCAGAATTCCACTGCTCCAGTAGATGTCCCCTCGGCGCTTCATTATTAACTGTGTGCCATTCCATTCTAGAGTGAAAGTCCCAGGAGCAGGCGCGTTTCAGTTATCCATGGGGAAAGTGACCAGTTTTTCCTGGTTTGGATTCATGCCCAGTTCATCAGGTAGACGTGTCGGTAGGATCTTCAAAACTTTCCCATAGCGTCTGCCTCATAGATCCATCTGAATTTAATTCTGCCACAACAAAATTTCCCGAATCAAGCAGGGTAGCTATCGAGATTCCGGATGCTTGATTGGAATTCAAGACAACCGGATCACCCCCGCTATGGGTGATCATCAATTTGCCATGGCCATCAAGCGTGAGACTTGCATTGGTGCCGTAAGTAGGCTGATCTCTGTTAGCAACCCAGACTTTCTTCTTGTTAACATCATTTGTGTACCACACTCCCAAATCGTGGCATTCCCTGACCAGGGTGAAGAACCCCAGTGTGAAAGTCCCTCGTGACGAAACCAGTAACTTCTCGGCGAATAGAAGCCCTTCCCCAGCTTTGATGATGTCTCTACGCCCACTACAAATGCAAGGCCCTCCCAAGTCCAACCAGAAGCATGAAAAAAGGAGAGAGAGAATGGCACTGATAAGCCACGCACTTTTTCCCATCTTTGCTCGATCTTACTCTCAACACCCTGCTGTTTGAGTTTATAAAGGCACTCTATAACTTGAATTCAAACACTACCTATAAAGAAAAACGCGTCCCTATTGTGGTCTAGTGTCCGCCTATAAAGAAAAACGAGTCCCTTTTGTGGTCTGTTGTCCACCCCTATTGTAGTCTATTGTCCGCCCGCCTATAAAGAAAAACGAGTCCCTATTGTGGTCTATTGTCCACCTAAATAGTATATATCTATATATAGTATATATATATATACTATTCCCCACATCTTGCTCTTACTGTCTGTTTATAAAAGCACACACTCCTCCTTCCCTCTCCATCGTTTGTTGAATTTCTCCATTGTCAAAACATTTCGCTGAACAAAATTATGAGTTTATAGACAATTTATTAAACAAAAACAAAAACAAAATTTATAGACAGTAAAATAAAAAACTAAAAAAAGTTTGAAAACATCATTTTTTTTTATAGATGAGTATATATATTCCATATTAAATATCTTAATTTATTTTAATGTATCAACTACACTTTAACTTTAAAATGAAATTTGTTTAAAAAAAAAACTTTAAAATGAAATTTTAATAAATAAATAACAGATAAGAGTTATTTTTAAAAAATTAAAATTAAAAGTGATGGTAAGTGACTTACACGTTATATGTTTGACCGGCGACTTCATTGGCTTATGAAAGTTGAAAAAGGTGGTGCCCTTTAGCACATACATCTGATCAGAATCAAAACACAAAGGAAGGATCCATGATGTAACAGCTTCTATAATATATAATATATATTGAGAATTTAATCTAATTATAAAAATTCATATTGAAGAGGTAGTGAAATCTTGAGAGATATCAAATATATTTTTATTTTTAAGTATTTTTAGTTTTGTTATTGTTTTGATTTGAAGATATTTTATTTTAAAATGTTCTTCAAGTCAAAGTAGAAATTATTTATTTAATTTAGAATGTTTGTTTTGATATCAAATAGGAGTTGTTATTTATTTTTATGAAATATTTGTTTTTAGGAGTTACCATTTCTTTTAAAAAGATTTGTTTTTAAAAATTGCTTTATTTTAATTTAGAAAGTTCCTAGCCTATATATACTCTATTTATTGTAGTATTTAGCAAAAGTTTACATATCAATAAAATTGAAAGTTTAAATTTATCTTTGATTGCTTAAATATTTTATTAAAAACATCGGTTGATACGTAACGTTTGCTCCGAAACATCGATCGGATCTTCATCATCGATTATGATATCTTCTTACACCAAGATTCTTATTTTATTATAAGTAACAAATCAAAATCATCCATCCAAACCAAACACTAAAACGATTTTTTTAAAACTAATTCGATCATGGTTTTCCTCACAAGTTAAGGTTTCTTATCACGAGTGAACCCATGGCCCTCATCTCTGCAATAATTGGAATAAAAAGGTTAGGTACATGCACAGCCCATTCCCAGCACGGTTGTTCAATTTTTCCCATTGTCGGTCTTGACTCTTGTGGTCAACTTAATATATAATATATGTAGAGAGGCACAAAGGCTTTACTTCAACTATTCAAGTCATGATTTGGATTAACAGTGATAGATAAGTTGTGATACCAGCTTGACATGGGTAAGTAAAACTTATCCTATGTTGTTACCGTATACTTTTCCCACATTCCCAAAACATCTCCAATATCAATTTTGAGGACTACTAGATACGAGTCCATGATCAAATCATTAATAACACAATAACTAGTTAGAGCAGCGAGGATCACAAATGACTAAAGCCCAAAGTGATATAAATAGCTTCAATCTTAATAAATTGGATTCAAAATTACATCATGAAGAGTTGCATCATAAATTGGAGCATGTTTCATCAATTTTAATGTCCTTGATGGATTGCTTGGGTACTTTTTTGACCCAAAGGATGAAAAGTTATTTTGTTTCTAACTTGGGGTCTTGGTTTAGGTTGCATATGTTGGATTTATATTCTAAAAATAATATGAGTAGTTGATTAAGAGTCAAAATTAATAATGGATCGTTGGATCCTCAGGTCAATTAATTAATGATAAAGCTTATTAATTAATTACTTAAAAGACAAAAAACTCAATAAAACAGGAATTTGGTTATTTTATAGACAAGAAACCTTGTAAAATAGAGATTGATTGTTTATCAGACAAGTAATTAACCTTATAAGGTTAAATTTTTGAGTCTGTAAATACAACCCTCTCCTTAAAGACTTTCAAACATTCTCTCAAGCCTTTACACATACACATGTTTTCCCATAGGCTCTTTTTTCCTTTGATAACTATTCCAAAAACAATTCAAAAGAATACCATTTTGAGAGCACCTTTTGAAATTTCACATATTATTAGAAACTATAATATATTTTTACCATGTTTTAAAATAACTTTACATGTATTGTTAATATATATATATATATATATATATATATATATATATATATATATATATATACTCTCTTTCTCTTCACAGCTTTTATACCAAATGAATGTGCTAACAGATTTGCATCTTTGCATGTAGATGTACTTTTAATATTTTACAGATGGCACTGTCTCAATCAAACAAACAAACAAATAAATAGCTGGAATATTTGAGTTTGCTATTACAAACTGATTTAAAAATAAATAACTCTTTTTACAACTAACAGATTTGCATCTTTGTATGTAGATGTACTTCCCCAATATTTTACAGATGACATCTCAAATCAAACAAACAAACAAATAAATAAGCTGCAGAATATTTGAGTTTGCTATTACAAACTGATTTAAAAATAAATAACTCTTTTTACAACCCATTGTTTATAAGCAAGTCAAGGGCATGTTTAAGTTTGAATTGTAATTTAATGGTCAAGTGGGGGCCTAAGGTCCCCAAGGTGAAATTTTTTTAAGAAAAAACTTTCTTGGATGGTAACTTAATGGTGAAGTGGGGGGCATAGTCAGGTCCCCACTAAAATGAAATGATTTGATAGTTCGTCAGAGTTGATGGGAGAAAGAAGAGCTACTTCTTTCCAAGTCTTTGTGAGCAAGCAATCATATATATATATATATATATATATATATATATATATAATGCCAAATGGCAAGGAGTGCAAGTATTAATCAATTTATTTCTCCTCCGTCCACCCTTCATCATTATCAATCAAATATTATTCCACATGTCCAACCTCTCCTTTCCAAAGTCTGCAATTCCCATCTTTTGCCCCTAAGACCCTATACTACAACGTAGCTCACTGTTTCATTTTCTGTCCTTTTCCTTTTCCTTTTCTTCGATGGATGCTAACTGTGTTTCAATAGCCAGTGATTACTTAATAAGAATAAGAAAGAAACATACAATGCTTTCATGAAATTGGAATATTAAAAGCCCAGAAATGACTGAGTTCGAGTCGGAGTCTTGACAATAATTATTATTCAATGAAAAAAAAAGCCCAGAAAATTGGAGAGGCCTAATCTGAAAACTTTCGGATACATACTCTTTGTTAGGTTGGTGATAGGGTATTAGGGTAATCCCAATTCTATATATGGGGTAACGTCCGTGATTTGTTGAGCCCAAATAGGGATATGAACCTTTGGATTTACGAAGTGGGGGGAATCCAGAGACATACATAGCCCACTAAAATTCACAAGTATACTTTTCTTTTCTTTTTTTTTTTACATTTATTCATTTTACGCATCTATAATACTATTTTGTGTATATCCTCGGAATTCTTAATTACAAAGCAAAACTTCCAATAACATCTTGACACTAAAACTTTGTATCAATTAAATTCTTAGTTTATTAAAATAAAAGTAAAAAATTACTCCATATAAATATTCAAAATTTTAATTATGTTATAAATATTATATTTTGAATGATCATAATGTGGCGATTCTGAGATCATCGAGGAATTTCATACGGGTCTGCATTTGTCTTCATTATTTATATACAATTTTTTGTTTACAATGCGTTATCGTATGGCTCTGCGAAGCGATAATTGGTTCGAGCATTTGCGATAGTTCAAAGAACCACAGCTCTTGAGTGATGGTTAGTTTGAGCATTCTTGAACTACGTCATTCAGGGTGCTCACATGACTTTTCGGCCCATCTTACTGTTTCTTGTTACTTTTAGCCTAGAATTGAGCCGTGCTTCCGTCATCTTTATTATTTAAACCCTGCCGAATTTAATCTTTACTTTTATTTATTTGTTATTTTTTTCTATTTTATATGGTATCATTTCCGTAAGCATTTGATACCCATTTTCAATTTAACATGAATTCAGTAGAATTCTGTTCGACAATTATACACTTTGAATTCGAAGATTTCCATTTGCAATAATTACAGATGAATTTTTCTTAGGAAACTCTTACAAATTCTAGAATAATTCTTCTTAAATTCTGAATAATTTTACAAAATTATAATACCAAGAAAAATGGTGTCATTTTATTTTGATTCACAGCGAATCTATATTTATTTGTATTATTAAATTCAAAGAAAATGGTGTCATTTATTTTAGATTCTAAAATCTATATTTGTTATTTATTCTTCATTAAATTTTGATCATTTTTTTACAAATTTTCTTATTTTATTCTTTCTATTATTTTCCAACTATGTCTAACCTCACCAAATTAGAATTTGTTCTTAGCGATATTTGAACAACAATATATCTTTGGTTTTGGATAGGAAATACGTAGATGCTTCGAGCGCAGGAGCAACGTAAGAAAATAATAGTGCGTCGCGAGAATCGTTAAAGGCACACAAATTTAGCCGCCATCAGCCGTGAGAGTCTCGAATGAATACCTTACGAGTAAAAGACCCATTGTGGTCTGGGGAGTTAAAGTAGATCTGACCACCAAGCTTGATGATACTCCCGAAGCAAGATATGATTAAGTGCGTTTGCGAGCAAGACTTTAAGTGCATTAGCGAAGATACAATTCGACTTTATTTCAGATTAGTTCGCAGTTAAAGCTTTGTGGGGAGAATATCACTAATGAGGATATGCTTGAAAAACTTTTACCACTTTTCACGCCTCTAATGTGCTCCTGCAGCAGCAATATAGAGAGCGTCGGTTTACTAATGCAGATTGATTCATGTCTCGCTGTGGGTGAAAGAATGCGAGGCTTTTCTTGGAATCATCAATAAATCTCTGAGGGTTTAAAGCATTTCCTGAAGCAAATGCTACTTTGCCTCACCACTATAGCAATAAACAAGAGGCGCAAAATGGAGTGGTCTAGGGGAGGAAAGGGCGAGGACGTGAGTGGTGTAGGCGTGAATCATGGTGATAATTCTAGGAAATCGTAACAATGGTCCTTCAAAAATAGAAAAGCAATTCGATAAAGGGAAGCTCCCAAGTCGACGACCACGGCCCGAGAATATCACTGTATGACTAAGATAATGCTTGCTATAGATGTGGCATGTGGTCGTAGTCCGCGTCACGCCATCGTCTGACGAAGCGTTTGGTTGATCTCTATGACGTCAATCGAAGGCAAAGGCAAAGGACTCTGTGAAGTCAATTTCTTTGATGGTAATGGTGATGGTGGCATGGATTTTACTTTGATGTTTCTTATTTCTTTGAGGACCCCGATGGAAATATTTATCTAATTGGTGATGGGCATGTCAGCTCGATTAGTTAACTTCTTTATTTTCTTATATAATTCATTTATCATAAAAGTTTTCAATGTTTCGTAATATTTTTTTTATTTAATTTAGCGCTTATTTTTACATAACTTTGAGAGCTTGGCATGGATCACGCTGCCGAGCGCACCTGATCTAATAACTCTTTGAAGAATATTTGTGCAGCGATTATTGCTACAACTCATTATTTCTGAAAAGTATTTTTCCAAAATAACATTAGCCCCTTCTAATGTTACTACTATTTCGGTCTTGTCAGCAATTGTATTTCCATTAAAGCCACTATTATTCTACAGGTGGTACTATTCCACCTTCAAGATGCCCTTTATTCCACCCAATCAAACGCCAATTTGCTTAGTTTTAGGATATGCTTGAATGAATATAATCTAAAGCAATGAGTGATGATTTATCGAATTTCTCCTCATTACTATGCTCATGTTGGCACAAAATGTGATACGGAAGAATTGCGATCATTAGAATGTGGTTTATATCTAACCACCATTACTCTTTGTTGAATCTTCTGATGCGAACGAAGTTAGGTAATTCACCACTCATTGTTCTAATGGAACTATCCGTTTGGATAATGTCGGTGAATTTTCTTCTAAGCGTTGTGGCTTGTGCATGTCATTGGTATAGAGATTCAATATACTGTTGCTCATCAGCATGCTCGGAATGGACTAACTTGTCTTTAATTCAGCGTTTGCGATTGATTCGCTGATAAGTACTCTTAAAATTCAAATTACGCTATCACCTTGGGGGCATATTTTATCTACATATTTGGTAACCCGATGCGATCTTCGTCCTATTAGTGATCGTGAAGTTTCTCTGGTTTACAAAATTGTTTGAATTAAATAAAATATTTCGTTACGTGTATTTGGTTGTACGGTTTATATCCCTGCCTCCAAACCAGCGTTCCAAAATGGGTCCTCGCATTAGATTGGGTATTTATATGAGTTTTCGTTCTACATCGATTATACGATACTTGAACAGCACTAACGAATCTTTTTCTTCTTCGTTTGCGGATTATCATTTTGATGAATGCGTTTCATCATTATGGGCGATAAACAGTGCGAATGCGTAGCTAGTAGCAATATAGTGTTGAAGCGTTTCGCAAGGAAAGGACATAAAAAATGAAGGAGATCTTGGATTTGAGTCTTAATGGGAACAATTTATTACATTTTAACTAAAGTGTTTAACTTACAAAAAAAACACAAAATAACTTTGTATCAATTAAATTCTTAATTTATTAAAATAAAAGTAAAAAATTACTCCATATAAATATTCAAAATTTTCATTAAACAATGACAAAAAGATTGTTATTTAATTACAAATTAATTATTATAAATTTCACAGTATTTAATCTTGAAATGAAAACCTCTGGTTTTGTGTTCTTCGCAACTACTCCTTAAAACCACTGTTTTTAGATAACACATTTTTTGATGTTTTTAAAATTTATTTATTGAACAATTTTCAAGAACTGTAACGAAATGCATTCAAGTGGTACAATGTTTCATAAAAAACCCCAAGGCCCTAGCCTAGTCGGAACTCGGGACTCGGAAGGGGAAGGGTCCCCGGGTTGGAGACAGTTTACTACTCGTTTGTGTTGTTTAAACGTAAAAAAAAACAAAACCCCCAACGAAGAACGAACCAAACACGGCCTTAATTGACAATCTCTTGGACATTAAGACAGCATACGAAACCCTTGATATCATATCACTACCCCCGCCACATCGGCACCGGCATCGCCATAGATTCCGGCGATAGATACTACACGCTCGCTGAGTTTGGTTCCACGTTCTTATTCCCTCTTCTCGCCATTTAAGGTGAAGCCAGACCACCAGTATCGAAATCTTGAACTCCTCTGTCTTATTCCTCCATTGAAAGAGACATAGCCCACCGATTTATTTAATTGAATACCCGTTTATTTCTCATAGTTCTTTTACCTCTGTTTGGTTGTTAAGAAATAAAGGAAATAAGGTTTTGGGTGTCACGCTTTATGCAGTCTTTTTGTGCTTAATGACTTTATTGGCTTGATGGTTATTGTTGTCGTAACTTGGGAGGACGGTTCCTTGCGTTTAATTCCTTTATGCATTTTGCACACTTCATCCGTCCTCTCTTTCCTTTATTTTAATCTCTCCTATTTGTGGGTAAAGGGCATACTTTCTCAGCGACCAAACAAAAATAGTGGACTTTGCCATGGTGTTGATGCTAAGTATGATTTCTGAGAGAGCACACAAAATATGTAAAATTACGCTAAGTAAAATTGTCACAAATGTCTTATTAATTATGTTATCTTGTAAGGATGTGAAAAGTGATAACTGTCTTGTCAAGTAACAGAAAATACATGCCTTGCTGAAATGGGTTGTTCTTAGAAACTTATAGAGCGTTGTTTTTCTAGTTTTTTTATAAATTGCAAGCACCTGAAATGTTAAAAATTATTCAAAAGAAGATATTAGAAAGCAGAACCAAGCTTTTCCTGGTCTGAATTCACCCTAAGTTTGCTATCTCATTAATGGATGAGAAACTAAGGAACAACTTTGGTTGCAGTTTGCGAGTGGATATGCTGATGGTAGTATAAGAATTTGGGATTGTGACAAAGGAACTTGTGAAACCATTGAATGGACATAAAGGGGCTGTGACTGCTCTTCGGTATAATAAGCTTAGATCTTTACGCTTCTGGTAGCAGGATAATGATGTTATCTTATGGGATGTTGTTGAGTGAGGCTGGCCTTTTCGTCTTCAGGCATCGTAGTAGGATTACGTAAAATCAGAAAAATTGATTTTTACGAGAAAAATGAAGTAAACGGTAATTTCGGTTGAAAGCAGAAAATTACCACGATGCCGGATAATGAAGCGGATTACTTGTAGTTAAATTGATACCATGAAATGCAGTAATGAAGAAAAGTTTCGTCGAATTAAGGAGCGGTCGAATATTTTAATTTACGGGTGATAAATCGTCGATGAAGCAGGGGGCGAGATTTCACGAAAATACCGAGTCGAGTGGCGTGAGTTAAAGTTCGTTTAAAATAATTAGCGAAAGAAATAAAAATTTCGGGATAAAAACGAATAGAAACGAGGCAATATAAGTTATGTATCGAAATAATAATAATAATATTATTATTATTATAATATTATAATAATAAAATGGGAAAAAATTAAATAAAGGGGCAAAAAATGCCATTTGGAGAACAAACGGGAGGGAGAGAGCGCGTCAGAGAGTGAGAATAATTTTTTATTTTCTTATAACCTGCTTCTTTTACTACCAGATCTGTCGGATCGTCGATTTAAGTCGAGCTAAAATTAAATTGATCTGTGATAAGGCTACGCGTGGGCTGGCAAAAGAAGTTGGAGTTTTGAAAAATTACGTGAGATAGGGTTTTATCTACTTTGTTTCTGGCTTTGTTTAAGTGTTTTGTGATGTTTGTATTGGATTGAGGGTGAGGGCAAAGTGATGATGAGCTACTGGCGCGTGGACACCAAAGAGTTAGGTTTGACAAACTGCGTGAGGTAGGGTTTTATCCTACTTTGTTTCTGGCTTTATTTAAGTGTTTTGTGATGTTTGTGTTGGATTGA
>JAEQBH010007238.1:0-259391 GCA_016808115.1 Tetrastigma voinierianum | reverse complement strand
CATTTCTTATAATTGGTCTAGGTAGTCAGTCAGACATATGATAAGATATTGAATAAAGATCTGAAAGTACCTCTATATCTGTTCTGTAGTACCTACGGGTACTCCTGTATTTAACGTTCGCTCGCTTGATTTAGTTCCTCGTAGTACCCACGGTACTCCCGTCTCCGATTAAGTCCTGATCTGACTGCTCGTAGTGTACCTACGTACTCCCGCATCTAAATAGTCCCGTAGCACGACGGGTACTCCCGCATCCGAATAAGTTCCGTGAGTACCCACGGTACTCCCCGCCGCATCTCAATAAGTTCTCAGAAGCATCTACTTCGCACTCCCGAGATCCGACAAGTCCCCAGATCTCGTATAAGTCCCGCAGTACCCACGTACTTCGCATATGATAAGTCCCTCAGATCCGGGACCGCTCCAGCACCTACCGCACCTGATCCGATAAGTTCCGCTCAGATCCGATCCGCTCGCAGCATCTACTGCACTCAGATCCCACATGTGTTCCACCGATCTGTCCGCTTCAGCATCATCGTACCGCAGATCCGACAGTTCGGCTCAGACCGATCCGCTCGCAAGACATACGGTACCCCAGATCCGACATAAGTTCCGTTCTCAGATCGACTGCTCCGAGTACCCACTCGCACCCAGATCCGATAAGTACCGTGATCCGAATAGTTATGTCCCTGTCTCTGACTGCTCTGTAGTACCTACTTCAGTACTCCTCGCATTTGATTAAGTTCTCATTCAGACTGATCTGTTATGTAGTACCTACGGTACCCCCGTGATTTGACAAGTCCCGCTTCGATAAGTCCAAGATCCTGGTCAAGTCCCGTAGCACTCCACGGTACCCAGATTTGATAAGCCAGATCCGATAAGTTCGTGAGTACCTTCGGTACTCCCTGTGATTTGACAAGTCCCCGTCTTCAATAGCTCCGGGCACCACGTACCATCGCCTCCGATTAAGCTCAGTACCTACCGCACTCGTGATCCGAAATGTTCCGTAGCACCTACGCGTACCCCGTATTTAATTGCCCCGTCTCCGCTCTCGATTAGTTCCGCAGCACCTACAGGGTACTTCAAGCTCGAATAAGTCCCGACCGATAGTTCCGTGAAACTAAGGGTACTCAGACTAATAAGTCCCGTAGTACCCACGTACTCATGTATCTAATAAGTCCCGTATCCGATAAGTTCCGTCTCCAGATAAGTCCCGTAGCACTACCCGGTACTCCCAGATCCGGAGCAAGTCCCATATCCGAATAAGTTATGTCCTCAGATCTCGACTGCCTGTGAGTACCTACGGGTACTCCCGCATTTGATTGGGTTCCACATGATCCGATCTGCTCAGTACCTACGGTACTCCGCATTGAATAAGTTCAGTACTCCACGGTACCCCGCATCCACAAGTCCCGTGATCTCGTATAAGCCCGCAGTACCTAAGGAGTACCCCGCATCGTAGATTAAGTATAAGTCCAAGAGTACCTACTGTACTTCAGATTCGTAAGACTAATGTGCATCACGTATCCGTAAGATAAGCATAAGTCTTGAGTACCACGGCACCTCGTATAAGGAATCTATCCTCGTAAGATCTACGGTACTTTTGTACCAAAGAAAATGTTCTATAGTACCTGGCGGTACTTCAGATCCGAACACGAATAAGCTCCGTATAAGATCCTCAAGTACAAGGATATGTCTGCACTGACTCCAGATAAGTAAAAGTTCAGCTTTGTAATTGTAAATGGGACTCATTATATGTGTCTAGATTTTCATGGACACCACTCCTAAGTGGTAGTTCTTCGATTTGTATATAATATTTGGATTCGTTTTAAGATGTGGGCCATACCGTGTACCATTCTGGGTTAAAAAAAAAAAAAATCAGGTCAAGAGTCCCAGTATTTGGTCTCGCGTCCCGAAAATCGGGGCGTGACACGTCATGGAAGAGATGAGGATACTGGCTCCGCATTTGGTCCTCCCGCTCCCAAGTCGCCTCCTCGACTAGGTGGTTTCTCCAAAGGACCTTCACTAAGGATATTGTCTCTGCGGCTCCTTCTCTTCTACCTGCATCCGCAGACCGTCGCCTCAGGATACAAGTCATCCTCGCCAATCTCTCCTCGGTGTTTCCAACACATGTGAGTGGATCCGAGATATACTTGCGTAGCATGGGAGATGAACATACATGGACTCGAGAAAGCTCCTTCGGCAAGTCTAATCTATAAGCCACTGGACCTATCCTCTCAACAATCTCAAAAGGTCCAATGTAGCGAGGACTTAGCTTCCCTCGCTTCCCAAAGCGTACCACGCCCTTCCAAGGAGAGAGCCTCAAGAATACTCGATCTTCAACCTCAAACTCAAGATCCTTTCTACGCTTGTCCGCATAGCTCTTTTGCCTATCCTGAGCTGCTTTCAACCGGGCACGTATAACATTAACCTTGTCCACTGTCGTTTGTACAATCTCAGGACCTAGTAATTTCCTTTCGCCAGTCTCATTCCAACATAGTGGAGTGCGGCATTGTTTCCCATACAATGCCTCATAAGGTGACATCTCAATGCTTGTGATACTGCATAAGGTTATAAAATGAACTCGCCAAAGGTAGATATTCATTCCAATGTCCTCGAATTGCAGTACGCATGACCTCAACATATCCTCTTAAGGTCCGACAGTCCTCTCCGATCATTCCATCTGTCCGAGGGTGAAAAGCGGTGACTAAATTCAACTCGACACCTAGTTCCTTCATCAATCTTTTCCAAACCTCGGCGAATCGTGGATCTCATCGAGATGATCGACACGGCACCCTATGCAAACTCACTATATGGTTCATAAAGAGTTCCAGCTTCCAAGGAGAAACTTCACGAATAGGTAGGAAATGCTAAGACTTAGTGAGCCGATCAACTACTACCCAAATGTCGTCATGTCTTCGACCGCTGGAGGGAGTTTGAACACAAAAATCCATCAGAATGCGCTCCCATTTCCATTACGTGGACGGGGTAAGGCTCAGCAGGTCCGTATGGCTTTTGTCTCTCCGCCTCACTTGTTGACGTATGAAACACTCGGATACATACTGCAACTTCCTTTCATCCCCGACCACCAATAATATTCCTTCAAAGTGTACTAAGATATCTTGGTACTAATGGTGCATAGCATAAGCAGAACTATGGGCTTCCTCCAATATTTGCCTTTTTAACTCTTCAGTTGCTGGAACACAAAGCCTAGAACCAATCATCAAGGCTCCGTCGTCTCTAATAGCAAAATTCGATTGTTCTCCTCCCTCGACTTTCTTTCTCATGCTCATCAAATAGGGATCTTCTAGTTGTGCCTCGAGAATATCACCCAAGTATCGGGTCAGAGCTGGAAACTAGTAAAAAGTGCTCTTGAAGCATGCATCCTCAACTCAACACCCAACCCTCGCAACTCGACCATCAATGGAAGTTATATTGTCTGCATTTAAGCCAAAGAGCCCGTAGACTTCCTGCTCAAGGCATCCGCCACTACATTTGCTCTAATTCGATGGTAGTCAAGTAGTGCAATCATAACTCTTAAGTAATTCCATCCACTCTCCGCCTTAAGTTTAACTCCTTTTCCGGTAAACAAATACTTAAGGCTCTTATGGTCGGTAACATCCGACAAGTCGCCTCCATACAAGTGATGCCTCCAAGTCTTCAATGCGAAAATTACCGCAAAGAAGTTCCAAGTCATGAGTAGGATAATTCAAATTTCGTGGTTTCAACCTGTCTGAAGCATACACTACAACTTCTTATGTCGATCAACACGCAACCCAAACCTCGGCGTGAAGCATCACTGCAAACCTCAACCCCTCAAGGTTCTCCCCTCGACAATGTCAAAACAGAGCCGACCGCCAACTTTTCCTCTGTCCGAAGCTTCCTCACACCCGTCAGTCCACCTGGGCCCTAACTCCTTTCCTAGTCAAACAATGAAGTGGTCCTGCTATCTTTGAGAACCCTTCTATGAACCTACGGTAATACCCCGCTAATCCCAGGAAACTCCGCACTTCTGTCACCGTAGTTGGTTGCTCCTAATTTGCCACTGCTTCTACTTTATGAGGATCCACATAAATGCCATCGCTAAACCATGTCCGAGAAATCCCACTCTGGCCAACCAAAATTCACATTTGCCGAACTCGCATACAGCCGGTACTCGCCTTAAAGTCCGCAACACCAAAACCCAATGTCTCATGCTCCATCTCGCTCTCTCGAAAGTACACCAAGATATCATCGATGAAATATTTAATGACAAACCAATCTAAGTATGGACTAAGACCCAGCTTCATCAAATCCATGAAAGCCGCCGCATCAGAGTTCGAAAGACATCACTAGAAACTCATAATGCCCATATCTCGGCCCCGACGTCGCCTTGGAATGTCCGATTCCCTAATCCTCAACTGATGGCACTCGACCTCAAGTCAATCTCGAGAACACTCTGCACTCTGAGCCGATCAAATGTATCATCAATCCGAGGCAAAGGATATCTCGTTACTTAATGGTGACCTTATTCAACCTGTCGTAGCCTATACACAACCTCCAAGTATCATCCTTCTTCTTCACAAATAACATCTACATTCCCCAAGGTGAAATGTCAGCTTAATAAATCCTATCCACCAACTCGTAATCGAGTCTTCAACTCTTTCAACTCAGCCTCGTGCCATTCCTATAAGGTGGTAAAGAACAGGAGCCGTACTGTGGACTAAATCAATGGGTAACCCATTTCGCCTCCGAGGCAAACCCGAAGATCACAGAAACACATCCCAAACTCTCACCACGGGGTACATCCTCTAATCCCACTTCGCTACTACGAAAGTCGGACCACGTGAGCTAGATACCCTCACAACCTTTTCACAAACATCTAAAGGTAAATGCGTAAATCAAACCCGAAGGTGCTCGCTCCGCCTCCATAAGATTACTAATGTAGTCCTGGGCTGCCTAAGACACTCATGGAACAATCCATTGAAGCATAGCTCAAGGCAAGCCAATCCATCCCAAGAATCACATCCAATCCTCGAGATCTATTAACATCAAATCTGCCCATAACTCGCCCCCTCAATAGTAAACAAGCTAGCCTTAAGCATGTGACTAGGCCATAGGGACTCTCCTGTGGGCGTGTCAATCTCCAAACCACATCCTAAAGGAACCGGAGTCATCCTGACTCGTGCAACATACTCACGTGAAATAAAAGAGGCAGAGTCTCCCCGGGTCAATGAGTGCACACGTGCATCGTCACCAAAATAGATAATGTACCACACAACATCTGGGTGGCCTCGTGCCTCCCGTCGGTGGACAGATAAACTCGCTCCAAAGCAGTGGTCGCCCTCTCGCCCTCGCTCGTCAGGCACCACGTCCTGCCAAAGGAACCACCCGAGGTCCGCCCCGCCTCAGGTATCCGGGCCCCTCCATGCCCACTACTCGGAACTGAGTACCGATCCCAGACTCTAGTCCGGCTGATTCTCTCGATCAAAAGTGGGCAGTCCTCTTGAAATGTCCTGCCCGCCCGCATCAGCACAAGATATCCATCGCATGGTCCATCATGAACCCGCTGCAAAACACCATAAGTCGAATCCGAACCTCGTCCGCAGACTGGAAGTGGCTACCGCCACTACCACCGATTGAAACTGAACCCCGTATGTCCACCTCTCTAAAACCTCGCTACGCTAGCACCATCGCCGTCCCCACCGATCCTCCGCCGCCCAAAGATCCAGAATAAACTACTCCTCGCATGATCCCCGACTGGGCCCCCGTAGACAATCCATCGTATGATCGACGCCTTAGTCTAGCGCATCGTGGTCCGTCTCTCCACCTTAGAGCAACGCCTCTCATCGACCGATACGTGGATGATCTGAACCTAAGAGGCTCAGTTATCACCACTCAATCCATCGAGAAACCTCCTTCCCGCCGACCTCATCCGCAACCAATTGGAACAGAACCGTTACCTTCTTCAATCTACGCTCATACTCGAAACCCGTCATGCTACCCCGAAAGTGAGCCGCCTCAAACTTAGCCTCTTAAGGTCTCAACAGCGGCCGGGGGCAAACTCAATGCGAAAGCGCCTTGAACTCGTGCCCAAGTGTGACGCCTCAGCCCCTCTCTATAATGCCACCACTTCCTCAGACTACCCCAAGCAGTAAAAACCAGCTTATCCCGACTCTATCCTCATCCGGACACTGCATACCTTCGTCCAAAATCTTCTATGTGTCATCTAGCCAGATAAAGCCACCATGGATCCGCTGGAGCCATCAAACTCCATCGCTCCAAGTCTACGAGCCCGATCAACGATAACACCGCAAACCCACTCCTTCTCGAGCGACGAAATGCGCCGATAAGATTCTCCTTATAAGTAGTGCATTTGAACTTTCATCAAGCTCGGGCTGGCCCTACGCTCACCAAGCCATCAGAAGAAAAACTGCTTTTCAAGAATAAATGAAAAATGCACTAGTTTCAAGGATAAGGTTAGGAAGGCATACAAAACATCGGATGAGTTACAACAAGAATGTACAACCCCAAGGAATTTAGAAACCTGTGAGCTCGATACTGGGGTCGGTTAAGACCTCTAATCCCGAAACCCTTCCAAGATTTCCTGGTGGTCCCGCCTGCTGGAAGTTCCCACTCACATAACTCTAGGAGTGTCCAATGGAACCCCAACTTTAAGAAAGAAAACAACACCTGCATTAATATAATACCTCAATATATATATATATAATCCACAACCGCTCAAAATTCACAACCGACCCATCTTATTGTAGGTCATAACCACAAACACATATGATAAATACTCATATGAGTTCAATACTAAGACTAGAGCATTCTAAGAGTGTTTGCGAATTTAGGGGTATAACGAAAATACATAAGTCCAATAAAACAGCGCGTAAAGATAAGATAGAATATCGCAATCGGCCGGTAACGAGAGACGAGAAGTCGCACACGAGGTAGATCTCACGGACTCCGCCTCGACCTAGAGAACGGATTTAAATCAATAAACGTGAGATAATAAATCTCAGTGAGTGGCATAATTTATATGGAAAATAATGTTTTTATTTTCAAAAATTCATTCTCGCACTTTCACGCTCACTCTTTTATAAGGTCTCGTTTGGGAATCGTTTCACAAAACCCAAATTTATACCAAGTCAACAATGTGAAATTTATGCTCAAAAGTTTAACCGACATCATTATCAAGAACCTTATAACCTGAATTTATTCACAACATAAAATTGAGCATAAAATATATATAACCATCATGTCGTAAAAATAATCATGAAAAATACAAGAATCCATAAATATCGAGATGGTTATACTTAATACTCAGAACCAATAATGCATTCATGCCATATATCCATAGTAAACCGCTTCCAGAACCCAACCCCACGACAATCGTGGCAACCAATAAACCTTTCGTAAACCCGACATCACGTGGCAACTAATAACCTTCGCCGGGTGATCTCGACATCACATGGCAACTAATAACCACGGTAGACTCGATATCACGTAAGTACCAATAAACTTTAGGCAGAAACCCCATTATCACGTGTCAACTAATAAACCTTCAGGTGAACCCGACATCATGTGGCAACTAATAAACCTTCGAAAGTAAACCTCGACATCACTGGCAACTAATAAACCAGTAAAACCCCGATTATAAACATTGTAACCTTCCAACAATACCGCATTTATAATCATTTCACAAAGTCTCAAAATCCATTTCTTAAATCAATACTTTTCAAAATGGTTTAAACCTCAATCCATGTACTAAAGTGTTTAAATACCAAATTTATCCATGAACTCAAGAAAATTTCTAAATACTTAAATGTTGACAAAATCCACATGAAATGATAACTTGTTTATATAAAAACCGATAATTATATTTACGCATAATCAACCGTTCGACCAAATAAGTTATATATATATAATAATTAACTACAATTATATCATAATAATATTCAAAGCATTTAAAACATGTAAAACGCTCATGCATCATGATGCTAGTCCTGCTTCCTTCACGAGAACGTCTCCCTACTCGCGGAGCTGTAATATAATAAAAATACCATTTAGGCTCCATTAACTAAACCAAAGACATTGGGACGCCCCAAATGTCTTTGAATAATTTTTAGAACTATGAAACTATCTAAATTGGACCCCGACAGGTCCAATTATATAGTGCACCCTATAGACCCGATACCCAAAATTGGGGCTTTTCACCCGGAGGCTAATCTTTCGAAATTGAACCTTCCAATAACTCATACAAATGTCCAATTTCACTAATCCAACTTCAATTTTTCCTAATTTGACCAATTGTGCCCAATTTCAGTTCAAACCTTTTTGGTAATTACCCGAAATGACCCAAAAATGGAAAACTAATCAAACGACGTCCAAAATTTACAAACTTTACATCAACGGAAAGCCCAAGAGACCAGAACACAAGCAGTTATTCCTTACCTTGGTCCAAAGATTGTCGTGGTGGTCAAACCCGATCCAACCCGCCAAATTTGTTTTCGCAGATCTTTCAAATGGTGAGGAATTCGCAAAAAGGGACCAATACGGAATGAGTTCAGAGGGTCCGCCAAAAATGGTGGGAGGGAGGTATGGGCCTACTCGAATGGACGGGGCATATGAAAATCCGATACACTGCATGGGCCGCCGTAGTTCGCAGCCCGATCCGGTCGTCCGCGGCGGCCGGATTCGAAATTTTACCGACGAGGTCACCTCGCCCTCCTCCTCCTCCCCCGGCCGACGCAGGTGTGCAAGGGTGGCCAATCGCCCCACGTACCCAAAACCCGTTTGTCCTAAAAATGGTTCAAAACGACCTAGTTCGGGGTCCACAGGTTTTGGGGAATTTTCTAAGGTTTTTGAGCTCAAAATGAGTGTGTTGGGGCTAGGGTTCTCTTTGGCATGCAAAACTATGTTTATATAGGGCCTAGGGTCGCTTTTAGGTAAAAACTGATGACAGCTTTGGACATTGATAAATGTCATTGCTTTGAACTTCCTAGTATAACTTTTATCCGTAAGTCGGATTTTGACGTTCAACCCGTCTATGAACTCGTATCGACGAGGCCTACGAAATGGTGTCTTAATCAACCCAAAATTATCCATTCTTGAAAAAGTCAACTTGGGCCCACATAAACAACACTGTCAAACTTGGTCAAACTTGGTCAAACGCTTTAAAACTTGTATTATTTGTTACCTGCCATAATCAATTGTATCGTTGTTGGTAGACTGTTCTAGTTTGCACCGTTTGATTTACGACATCTCAATTTTCATCGTCTTCTTGATAATCATCTTCCACACATTAAAGTGACCAAAGCCACATTCAAATTCTAACCCAAATGCCAATGGCCAAGTTCCACACATCAAAGCAAAGAATGGCAATGCCAAAGTCACATTCAAATTCCAACCAAAAACCCTAAACTCCACCTCTCACGCAACAACATATCCCAATTCCACCTCAAAACGACAAATGTTAATGCCAATGCCAAAGTCACATTCAAATTCTAACCCAAAACCCTAATTCTCACTCAATAATAAATAACAAATCACAAAGCAATTTAAAAGCAATTAATGTAGCACTTTCCTGAGTCCGACTCAATTGCATCCACCTGCCCGGATGCTCGCTTAATTATTTTTATTTACTTTCATTTGATTGTTTTTTTTTTGTGTAAAAGTGTTACGACTCGAATCCTCGCCCAACTCGAAGGGTGGATCCGACCTGATCCCTGGCTTACTCGACTGCCATTTATCTTATCAAACATTTCATTTTAAGTGTCATTTTTGCTTTTGTGGTTTTCACTGTGGAAGCATTTCAAAATGGTAGGCCCAAAAACATTTACTTATACACTCATGAAATGGCGATCATGCCTTTACAAAATGATATACAAAACAATGGTTCAGAGTTTAAACTTCTTTGCTCACAAAATGTCACATGTTCAAAAAGAATTGATATGCACATGACTGTGGTATACTTATACGCCGCAACTTTCTATGACTTCGTGTTTCTTTGACCTCTTTCCTCACATTTGAAACCACGACAGATAAAACTACATGCTTAGCATTTCATGCCTTGTGGTTCTAAGGCGCTTATATTCCAATTTTTAGTTTAACATGATATGCATTTATCATAAAACCATGCCTTTTATATCAAACTATACTCATGCTTATTCACTTTCACATTCTTTTACTTTACAAATCATTGATCATATCAAAATATGTATTTTCACATGCTTTCAATTTACTAATCAAATTCATGAGATTCAAAACATATACTCCAAGGATGTATTTAGCTTACGCATCCCATTAACACTCATCAAAGTTTGTTATTTCACTTGCTTCATACAGTTCACATTCATGACAGATTCCTTTTGATGAATCCCGTCCTTTTTGTCATTCGGTATTGTGCTTACACATTTACCTCGTTTCATCATGACTCGATAAATAATTGGTGCATCCCGCCAAGTGGTTATTTAAAATGTCATGCGTCATCATGACGAATGCCGACATATCCGCCAAGTGGGACATTGAATGCTATACACCATCATGACAGATGTCGACAGCATCCCACATGTGGGACATTTTAACAATGTCATACACTATCATAACGATGCCGATTGGTGCATCCCGCCATGTGGGACATCGCATTAATTTTGGCTCACTTCATGATCGTATGTCGATCGTGCATCCTGCCATGTCATTGGCCCGGTATATCGATTCAATCAAGACACAAAATTGACCAATTCGTTACAATTCGATTAATCGCTTCACATGCAATTAATCTAAAACATTTCCAAATGTCACTTTTTCAAATCCATATGCACTGTGAATATCATTTCAAATATATACTCATTCATATAATCATTTCAGATTTATTTGCAAACCAACAAAACACTTAAGAAGATGAGGTTCGAACAACCTGTCGTTAGCTCTCATTTCTTCTTCGAACTTGGTCCTAGGTTGGGTGATCCTCACCGCCCCTAGTTAATAACAATTACGCCTAATTTTAGTGGATAAACAATTATTATACATTTTGTGAATGACGATTAATCTTCGTTAACGGTTTTGGGTTGTACACTACGTTTGCCCATCGTCGGCGGCGAGGTACTCAGACGCTTTTTTATTTAGTTTTATCCTGTCAACCCCACACAATTTATTAGGGTCCTTAAACTATCGGTGTACAAATACAAGGTGTTTGGAATAAAAAATCCAAAATTTGTTCACGATGTACAATAGCTACGCCGCGGCGTAGGGCCTCATCATGCGCACCCGAGGTGCCATTTGGCCCCTTGGCCTCGTGGCGAGGCACCCCACGCCACAGAGGTCTGATGTCGCGACACGGGTTCCCTACATCATGCGTAGGAGCCCGGTTTTGCCATATTTTTCCTGGGGCTTTCCACTTTGCATTTTCCCCGTAAGTCCAAAAACTCAAAAAAAATCATGGGAATCACTCTAAATAACTTCCTAATATCATCCTAAACCAACCATGAGCAAAACCCCTAGATGGATTAGGGTTTTTCTAACCCAAACATCATTTAAAGAAATCTAGGATTTGGTTCTTACCTTAAATCCCTTGGAATATTCTTCACCTAAGATGTTTGATCACTTAGAAGCAAGGAATGGGGATGATCTCCCACCAAAAATCACTTCTTCTTGCAAAACCCTAGCTTTCTCCTCTCACTCTCTTCTCCAAACGTTTTTGGCACAATGTGCCTTTTAAGACCAAATGTGGTATAATATTACTTCTCCATTTTAAGGCCATGTTTGGGCTTCCACAATGCATTTTGATTTGGTTGTTCAATTTTACCTTATAGCACATATATTACTTCTATTTGCACTTAAACACACATTTTCTCAAATGACCTTTAGGTCCTCATTTTACAAAATTCCAAATTTGCCCTTTTTCACTGGGTTTATTTCTGTTCAATTAATTTCATTTTAGTACATAATATTTAACCATATGCTCACATATTCATATTTCACTTTTCACACGAACAATTTATCGGCTTTAAAACCAAGTTTGCCTAATTTATACTCTGAATATATAATAAAATGCTATAAAATTCTGCAAGATTTTTTACAAGCATAATTAGAATAAGTCAATGTCAATGCCAATGCCACGCCAAAGCCAAATTCAAATTCCAACCCAAATAATGAGAATAATGATAATTGAAAAGAAAATGCCCAACTTTTTAATTTAATCCACCATAGACGAGCGGACACTAAACGGAAAAGAGTTGAAATCCGCTAAGAAAGTTGAAGATGTACCTACCTATAAATTAAAGCTCAGCAAAAACCAACAAGCCCCTCTACACTAATTATCGACCAAACCAAATTCAAAACCTCAAATCAAAGCCAATCTACAATAGTAAAGAATCTCCGGAACTGACTAGTCAAATCCAACGACCACCAAAATTGAACTAATAGTCTAAGATCAGAACCACCAACAAAATATGAAAATAATTATAACCAAAAGCTAAAGCTTCACCACTCAAACTCGAAACCCTCCAATAATGAGAGCCAAGATGTTACGTAACCCGAACCCTAGAATTGCTCTGTAGAGCAAGGCGGATCAAAATATCTAAAACATGATATATTTCCAGCACTGGATTTTACTAAATATCTTAAAATACTCCAAGTGGATATTTTTACAAAAATATCAAGCATAAAAATTTTTCTTATATATTTTAATTATATAGATTACAGAGAAATGATTCTTATCTTAATTAAGGTAGATTAAAATCAAAAATGGATTAGTAATTATTAAATTAAATATGTTATATTTAATCATATTATTCAGATACAATATGTTAAAGTAGATATTATTTATTTGTTTTTGCTATTATAAATATTATGTAGATAATGAGTGAGATTCAAAATATTATATAGTATAATTTTAAATTTTTAAATGATAGTTGCTTTATTTCTTTTCCCTGCTTCAAATTAAATATTTGAATTTAAAAATATTTATAAGTTATAATGTACAAAATAAAATAAAATATTATAGCGGATTATAAATAAAATAATTAATAATATAGAATATAAAAAAGTTTGCATTATATATAATAAAGGGCAATCAATACTTTATATCGAGTAAGCTTACTTCTGTGCATTTTGCGGGTTCGAAACCCGCTAAGCAATTTTTTCAGATATTTTGGAGTCAAAAATCAAAAAATTTTCCAGAAAAATCGCTTTATCAGAAAAATCACATTTTTCGCCGATTTTTTTTTCCCCCCATTTTTCCATCCCAATATCTTTTCCAAAGACCTCACCAATCCGATTTTTTCTCCGAAAACGTACTAAATCGGCGATTTTTTTTTTGTCCACATGTGTGGCGCTACCCTAAGACAACCCTAGCCAAATCGTGATTAAAGAATCTTGTCGATACCATGTTAGAAATTAAGAAACCCACTGGGTAACATGAGAAACTCCAAATTTATTGCAATGAATAATTTCTCATCAAAATTACATAAATGAAGGTTTTTTATATACTTACTAGAAGTAATCCTAATATGAAACAAACTCTAGAGTGTTAGAATAAGAAAACTACTAAAGTAGAAAAAGAATCTTTACAATATAGGAAATACATTATATTTGTAATATAAATATACTTAACAATATTCAGCTAATTATTCTTTATGTATTCAATAGTTCTAAATAATATTTAATAATAATATTTTGTTTTAATAAATTTTCGATCTTTATATAAATTTAAATAAGACTCATTTGTATTAAATATTATGATTGTTTCTCTCACTATCTGATGATCATAAACAAAAGAATACATATGTGATTTTTAGGAACAATCAAATAGAATAAAATAAAATTAGATTAATCAAATTCTATTTGATTGTTCTAAAACGCATAATATTCAAATCCATCAATAAATTATATTTGATTGTTCTTTCCTACGATAAATAACACGTATGTGATTTTGTAGGGAACAATCACAAATAGAATTTGAAAAATAAAATAGATTAATCAAAATTCTCACCCACTAAATCCATTCTACTAAAACATGAGGATAACAGTTTGTCTCAGAATGCGAAGGAAGGCATCGCCGGCAACAGCAACAAAATACGAGTATCGTCCCATGTGGATTACATGTCATTTATCACCAAAATGAACTAACCCTAACTTCATCTGGTATAGGAACACAATAGTGAAATTGAATTGAAAATAAAACTAAATTAAAGAAACTGGCTTAAAGTGTCTAACAACAATTAGGTGAAAAGATTAATGGCCATTAAAGGACCAGGCTTTAATTTCATCAAACAATTTTCATGAAGTAGGCCCACTTTGATCCCAAAGATGCTCAAATTTACATGAATTGGTGGATTTCTACACAACATATGCTATTCTTTCAAGCAATAACATTCAACTTAGAAAATGTTCTATCACACTTCATCTCAAAACCATCATAACCAAAGATGCATAAAGCATTTGAAATCCAACAAAGCCACATGTAACCCAAACAAATATCTCTATTTTATGAGAAACACAATGCCTTATTCATGATCTAACCTAATAATTGTTTCTCAACTTCAAATTAGGTCATAAATTATGCTAATGGTGACTGCTAACAGTGTCACAGAAGAACTAAATGAACATTTAATAACATGAAATTCTGTAAAACATCAGATGTCATAAATAAAAACCTTACTCCATAGTTCCTTGTCAAAACTACATCAAACCCTAGATTAAGAGTTTATTACATCTTAAGGAGAAGAAAAATAGTCATGTAATGAAAAAGATAAAAACAGAGAAGAGGAAACTAGATGAAAACAGCTGAAAAATTTAGCTCCCTTACCTTTCTTCTTTTCGTCTTCTTCACCAAGCTTCAAGGTAGGTCCCTCCAAAAGAAAGAACTCCTATTTTTTTTGCCTTTGAAGACCCTTTATGTGCCAACCCTAAATTAAGGCACAAAATAGCCTTCCAAGACAATGGGCCCCTACACCTCGGCATGTAAGATATGGCGCTGCAACAGTAGACTCACTTGCCAGCATGAAGCCTGTCGCAGCTTAGAGAATGACATAATTTGAAATTTTCTTTGTTATTTGCTTCTTCTCTACTTTGATTTATCCCTGTTTGCCCAGCTGCACTCCACAAGTTGACCACAAATAAAGATACAATAAAAAACTAACATTGAGAACATTTTACTATCATAAAACAAACTAAAATACATAAATACCTAGGGATAAAATGAGAGAGGCTGGATACTCATCAAACCCTAAACTTAGCTTTCGCTTGTCCTTGCAAAGGAAAGACACACTACATAGTATAAATACTATCAAAATATGAGCTAATAAATCGGTGCTTGTAACAAGCTAGAGAATATTTGTATGACAAAGTTCTATGGAAACATGAAAGCCTACATGGGATCCCATCATTTAAAATCCTTAAAGAACAAGGCATCTGAGCCACATAGATCAAGGCAAGCTTTGCCCCAAGTTCTCAATAACCATTCCCAAAGAAACTAGGTGAATGGCATTTAGATCTCATGAGGACAAGCATTCATGCACTCTTCAACTAAAACTCAACTCTCTAACTTGAAAGAGATTTATTTAAATAGGCTGGTAACACACCCCTTTACTTAACGCACAACACAAGTTAGTAGACAAATGCTAAGGAGGTCTAAGAAAGTGTCCATGGTAGGATCCATTAGCTTAATTCACTAGTTAGTTAAAGGATTGAGCATTAAGTTCCCCCTAATCTCCTCCCATCATCACTAAACCAAACATCTACTCTAGGATCGAATCCATCTTTTTGTCCCATGTAACGAATACTGTTTAATGACCTTTAGCTAGCAAGCCAGGCAATAGTGTGTGACACCCATGCAAATGATCTAACCCATTCCCAACAACCCAGTATCAGTACCCAGACCTCTGATGCCCAGATGAGACCAGCAAGAGCCCACGATACTCAGCAAGATGCCCACACCTGGAGCCCTCAACGCTTTGTCTCAAAGCCTCAATATCGTTCAGATATGTGCAGATTTCCATTCCATTGCAATCGTGTCAGTGTATTGTTTTTGCAGTGGTACTCGTTACCCATTGATCTCAACAGGATTCTCAAAGTGTCACTAAGGTTGTCAATCTTATCTCTCCTGCCAAAATACTATTAAAGTTCTACCTTGCAAATGGGACCAAATCATTCAATCATTTGATTTCTTATTTTCATATATATATATATAGAGAGAGAGAGAGAGGTAGATAGATATGATATATATGTTTTTTCTTTTTCTTTTCTTTTTTTGTTTTTGCAAAAGCAAGGTCATTTCAATCCTCTCTAACAGTATCCAATATTATGGTGTTATACAGTCTCAAGATAAGTTTAGTTTGGAGAAGATGAGGATGAAACCTGAGTACACGAGTAGGATCTATTTGTGTAAAAGTACAGGTCCGTAAAGAAGTGATATTTTAGAAACAAAGGCTCTTCATACCAAGCCCCACAACCACTCAGACAATAATTTGCATGCTTGTGGATCACATAAATGTAGTGATTTCCAATTCGACAAAATAATAAAAATTTTGAAGCATAATGCCTTAAGGAACCCAAACATTTTTCATAACCAACTCCAAAGATAAAAGACACTAAACAAAACAAAAGAAAACTAAAACACATGCAAGAAGGACTAAACTAACTGATGATTCACTAAATCGAATCATCATCTAAACCACATAACACAAGACAGAACACACAAGAAAACTAAAAACATGCATAACATGAGACACAACACAAGACAAAGATCAACATGCATACCTACACACAACACAAGACAAACACCAACATGCATAACATAAGACACAATGTTTCAACTAGTCAAAGTAGTCCAAAGTGCTTATTCTACCACAACTGCCTCAAACTTTAATAAGCACTATCCTCATGTCAGAAATAAAGCATGAAAAACATATGTAGTATAATCTCGAGATGATTAGGGCTAATTCATCATCTCCCCTCACGTGGCCTCGAGGATGGTGTGATCTTCTCCCATGGCGGCATGGTGACTTACCTTCAGAGGCCACTCGAATCGTCATTTTGTGCCATAAAAGGATGAGACATCAGAGCTCTCATAGAAGTATTAAGCTCATTCACACTTTGGTACAACACGTTTTATCTTTGGTTGAATAAGGCTTCGCCAAATTACGAGTGGAATGGTCGCCAAGATTTGCTCAACATGCTCCTTTTCCAATTGTCGCTTTCAAGAAGAGTATTCACACTCCATAAGTTGTCTTCGAATCCTTGAGTCCATCAGGCTCATTTTCCTCCTCATCCTCTATCTCATCTTCGTATATTTTTCTTCATATTAATTGCTCTACTAATAGATTTTCAATCGGTAGCTCTTTATGTGGTTGTTCGACTTTAATCGTTATCTAGCTGGTAGGATAATTCTTCCTCCCAAGCCATGTATAGAACCCCCTACCTTCATACATAGTTGGAAACAGTCGGTAGTACTCCAAGATCGTGGCTTTTCCGCATCAGTATAACCAAATGGATGTCTCATAGCCTCACTAACATCAAACTTGGATCTCCATTACTAAGATAGAGGTGGAGAGTTCTCTCTTGTTAATCAAGTGTTGCCACTTGAGATGATTTACTACTATAAAGTGATTCCACCGCTCTGGCTTCTAATAGGATAAACCTCAATGAAAGTAGAGAATTCAATTGCTTGAATTCTTTTTCCATGAAACTGTGTTATTCGTTAGGTGCTGGATGATTGTATCATAGTTGGGATTTTGGGCAAGAGTTTGGAAGCCCTCACAATCTCCTTCTTTAAGATTGTAGTATGCATTTATAACCTTTCTATCAAAGGGTACCCACTTGCAAATTCCAACCTCGCTCCTCACGTAGATTTGCAGGCAAATTCTCGCACAACGTGAAAGCCACATCAACTTTAGGCACTCGAACAATTCAATCCATCTATTGATAAACCCCTTTTTGTGATGAATTTCAAGGAGACTAGCTTTGTGTAACGTTAAGAAGTCTCTTGGCTCACAAAAGTTGAAGGATCAAATGCCCCTAAAAATGAGGCCGAATCATCCTTACGAGCTCTGTTTTTAGGTTCCATAGGATCAAGTCAACAACCAACACAATAGAAAGTCTAATTTCTTGTTTCAAAGAACCATCAAACACAACCAACGACAAGACTTTCAGTTCAGACAACTTCTTGTATCAACTTGAAGAAATGAAGCACTTTGAGGCACTTTCACAGAGTCACTTTGGCATTTTCACAAACACTTCGGGGTCAAATTTTATAATCCTCTTATTGTTGAAGCTACTCAAGGGTCTTGAAATCTCTACCAAAATACAAACCAAAAGAGCTTTAAGATCACCTGCTAATCAACCAACCAACAACACAACCACAAAATCTTCTGTCTTCCAACATGCAGGAAGCTAGTGTTTGAGGTGATGGAATTGTGGAGATGGAGATGTGGGGAAGATGGGATGAGAGGCGTGGGGAGGGAGAGACATAAAGAAATAGGGTGGAGAGCTAGGCTTTTGTGTGCGAGATGGGGATGTGGTTGATAAGGTTGCTGGGTTTTCTTAGAGAGGAAGTCTTAAGCAAATGAAAGTGGTGGGGAGAAGAGTTAGAAAGACAAGAGTCCAAATGATGAGCCTTTTAAGTTCCCTTATCGCCATGCCGCAACGTGGGAAGTCCACGCTAGTGGATCTCCTTAGGCAAATCCACTCGCAATGTGACATGTTCATGTCAGAGCATGTTTCAATTAGGTCACTTGCTCATGCTTATTGCATCCCCTATGCCTTTTCTGTTACTAAAGGGCATAAGTGAAATAGAAAGCTGGCCTTCCCCAACTCACTATTCTAACCTTTTCTCTCTCTTTTAACTTCTCCTCCATGCTGATCTTCAATCATCTAATTTCTTTAGTCAGAACCAACTTTTTACCAAAACCAAAAAATTAAGAAGAAAAAACACCAAACAGATCAAACTTAGAAATAACTAAAGCAAACTAAACTATAATTAACAAAAGAATGAAAAAGGTGATGAGAATATTCACAATGCTCGGGCCGCCCCAAGGGCGCTTTTAACGTTGTTACTGAGACTTCCCACACATCAATGGTCTTCAAACATAAGTAACTAGATCAAACTGAAAGTTTTCAACAATGACACCCTAATAACATTTCTTTTATAGTGGCTCAAGATTGATGGACATCTTGCTTCCATTGAAGTCACCTTCGGTATATTTTAATTTTCACATAATTTCTCCTGTGCATAACCACAACTCCCTATATGGAAAGACTTCAGTGTCACTATGAATAGTCTAGACTCTATTGATTTGAGCTTAGAATAAT
This sequence comes from Tetrastigma voinierianum, assembly GCA_016808115.1. Classification (NCBI taxonomy): domain Eukaryota; kingdom Viridiplantae; phylum Streptophyta; class Magnoliopsida; order Vitales; family Vitaceae; genus Tetrastigma; species Tetrastigma voinierianum. The sequence continues at coordinate 240,101 of JAEQBH010007238.1, read as the reverse complement.
TGGAGTCTTGATTAAAAAAGAAGAATTTGTTGTCCCACCAAATTTTTCTTTTTTTTTTTTTAAAATCTTACTGCTTCATATGCATCATTCTAAAACTCCTCAAACTTATTCAATTGTAATAGCCTCTTCTCTCTTGTATCTTGCAAATCCATGTTAAGTTGCCTCGTAGCCTAATATGCCTTATGTTCTAACTCTATCGGAAGATGGAAAGCCTTTCCATAGACTAACCTATGTGAGATGTCCCCACGTGTCTTAAAAGTTGTCTGACAAGCCCATAGAGCCTCATCAATTTTTCGCTCAACTTTGAGAAGCATTCCTCGTTTTCTCTATAATTTTCTTCACTTCTCGATTGGAAATTTAAGCTTGCCCATTCGTTTGAGGGTGATAAGCTAAATTTGTCCTATGCTTGACCCCATATTTCAACAAAAGAGCTTCAAACAACTTGTTGCAAAAGTGAGTACTCTATCACTTATAATTCACTGAGTTCCAACCTTGCAAAAAGATTTTTACAAAGGAAACTAAGTACATTTTGGCACCATTTGTCGGGAGTTGCAATTGCTTCCACCCATTTGTGACACATAGTCCATCACCATTAAATGCATTTCTGTTGTAAGATGAAGGAAATGGTCCCATGAAGTCGATTCCCCAAACATCAAACAACTTAACTTCCAATATTAAATTCAATGTCATTTCACTCCTCCTTGAAATGTTCCCAATTCTTTGACAACGGTCACAAGCTAACACAAATGAATGGACATCTCTAAACAGAGTTAGCCAATAGAATCCGGATTGGAGCACTTTTGTCGCTATTCTAGTACCACAAAAATGTCCCCCACATTCAAGGGAATGACAATGCCTCAGGATGCTTTCCATTTCTTCATTTGGAATCACCTCCTCGCCACTAGCATAGTGCTTGTACAAAATTGGGTCTTCTCAATAATAACGCTTCACATCGGAGAAAAATTTAGTCTTTTATTAGAATGATATCTCCGATGGAATCACTTTAGCAGTGAGATAATTTACTATATCGACAAACCATGAGCAAATCATCGGGACATGGCCAATAGTTTTCATTAAAAGTTTCATTGATTCAACTTGTCAGACTTCACATTCCGATAATACCAACCTTAGAAAGGTGATTTCCGCCGCTAGATTCTGCTTCATTTCCTTTGTCTTTAATGTCGTAACATTAACTCAGGAGATGAGAACTCCAACAAATAAGCCTTGGCTTAGCATCTTTCGCCATGAGGTACTTAATTGTCGACGGGTCAGAAGATGCAATCACCATAAATTCTACCCAAATAAGGTCAAACTATACAAACACAAATACTATAGCAAGTAGTTCTTTTTCCGTTGTTGACAATTTAACTATGCATCATTGAGGGTCCTAATGGTATAGTATATGAATGAAAACTTGTTTCTACCTTTCGCCCAAAAAACGACACCCAATTATGTAATCACTAATACATTATTTCAAAGTCATAAACTTGTTGATTAATGGATTTTTTATATAGACGAAAAACTCGACCGGATTTTAAGACTTCCACCGCAGATTATAATCCCCAAGACCGCCATAAACTTGATTTTGAACTCAATAAATGTAATCTATTTTCTACTGTTTAAGTGACAATTTTCAATTAAAATTAGTTTTGGTCTGAATCATTGGAAGTGCATAGGTCATACAAGTAATAAAGTGGATTTTTAAGTCCAAATATCATTCTAAATGAGGATTGATTAAAATTTAAAGATTAACTACCCTCAATATTTAGATCCTTCACTATTTGAACTTCCAAATTTCAGATAGATTTAACTTTCTAAAGTAAAATGAATCAAAGAAATAAAGAAATTTAAAATACATGATTAGAGAGTTCATTGTACTAAAATAACACCAGCGAAATCAGTGTTGTGACCATCACTTTGCAAGTTTCCAAATAAAATATAAAATATGGGACATGAACATTGGAATTTTCCAAGAGCAAGGTAGTGTAGCAATGGGTTTCCCCTAACACCACATATTTTACTCTCCAGCTTACCACACTTCTATCTCTTGACAATGGGTCTGAAGAGCTACTTGTAGGAATTGATCATCTTTAAGATATGATTGTTTTTCCTTCAATAATACTTCATGAAGTCATTTCTAGGACTGAAATCGCTACTCCCTATAGACAGGATAATGCAAGCCCTCTCCAAAATAATTGGTACTTCAGTCATCAATTATACATGAATTCCCTCTCCCCTTGATGAGAATCTTAGTTAACACAAGGTTGAGATTATTCTCTTCAATTGAGGTAAAACCTCTCAGAATTAAACTACTAGATCAGTAGGTGGACCATATGCCTCGGGAACACACTCCTGCTGTCACCCAGGTGGGAACCTTGAAGTCAAAGGTTAGATCATCACCAGTGATATATCAAAGTAATCCTAAAAGTGCATTAGTTCAAATAATATTAGTGTAATTTACTCCTAAGTGACTGCCATTCTTAGGTAGTCCATCTTGTGTCACTCAGGGATTCTTGTAAATTGCAGCCAACGATACAACTCTTTCTAAAAATAACACCCGATATTCGTAACGCCTACAACGTGCAGAGTAATACCGCTTAAATCACTCTAATTTTCATACCCAAAACAATATTAAAATATTACAAACAATAATCCCAACATTAGATTCTTCCCAAAGGGAGCTTAGCCCTCCATATTTGGATCATCAATGACAATAACTAGTTGATCAAACAAATTCATTGAAGTTTAGATCAAAACTGAAGAAAAATGAATTCCAAAAAAATTCCCAAATTCCATTAATATTTAGACATAAATGGCTTACGACGCATATTAAATTCCAACGCGAACTCAATTCGCATCACCGTCTAATCCTAAAAGAAAGAAAAATAAATCTACAAACAAACTAAAATTTAAAGAAAATAAAGAAAAATTATATACAATGAAACTTTTAAATTTCTTCAAAAAGCTAAAAAACTTGATGAAAAATGGCTGGAAGCTCCGCACTACTCCCTAGGAGTTTCTATCTATAGGCTCAGGTCTTGGGCCCTAAAAACGAGGCGATAATTACGACGTTTGAAAAGCCCAAGAAAACTCCTGCTCTAGTACTGATGTTGCAGTGTTGTCACGACATCATCACGACATCAAAATTGCTATGTTGTGGGTTGATTATGGTGTCACTAATCCGGTGTCATGACATTGCATGTTTAGATCTCTAGTATTCAAGCCTTGGCTGATGTCATTGCCAATGTCGTGGCAATGTCACGACATTGCTAATTTATGCTCTTACAGCCTTTCCCCGGAGTTATGGTGTTACGACATTGACTTGATGTCACGACATCGACATTCAGGTCGTAGTTTCTTTCTCGATGTCACGCCTACGTCGAGATGCTACGAATATTACTGCGCAGTTATGATCTATCTATTTCACCGATGTCACCATCGATGTCGCGATACTGGAGCAACTAGCATCACACTCACACGTTAAGCCGCGACGCTGTCGCCTTTGCTTCATTTTTCTCGCTGGGCTGCTTTTTCTCGCTTCTTTCTTCAAATTTTTGCAAATATAACTGGGTGAAAATTTCATAAATTTACATCAAATTAGATTTTTAAGCCCGAAATATACTTAAAAGGTTTAAAATAGATGAGTTTTAGACTCATCAAATTCCCTTAAACTTAAAGTTTGCTTGTCCTCAAGCAAATAAAAGGCTATTTGTTTGTCCTCAAACAATAAAAATCGATTTTTAAGGACAGTTTTCAATTAAATCATCTTTTTAGGTAGCTCAAGACTGCCTTAGTAGTATTTCAATTAGAAATCAATTCTAATTAAGCTTCATTTCGTAATCCTAAAATTTTCAATTTAGATCATTCAATACAACATGTAATTCATAGTTAATAAATGTGATACAATTCTGACTTTATGAGTGCTCGCTGTCATCCCTTTATGTCTAATTTGCAGATTAGGTAGCTTTATGAGAGTCACTATGCATAATGGTATTCTTTCAAATTAATTTAGGTCCTATAGGCTTGTTGGTCATATTATTCTCCACTAATGTAGGCATAACACAACCCTCAAAATCAAATAGGTCTTTTGAGTTTGTAATGTATGGCTAGGGTACTTGGGTAGATGATTGGACATTTAAGGCTCAAAGTTACCCAGACTGCATACATTATCTCAACATTTTGTCTTCACTGCTCATCCTATTTTTCTACTAAAATAGCATTTCAAGCACAACCAAACTTGGTCTGGTTCATTTTTCTGCATTTTCTCCTCTATGGCTTTCTCTTTTCCATTGCTATTTTCACTCTTTCCGTAGCTCTTTTCATATTTTGTTTCAAGTTTGGAATGGTGTAATGTTTTACCTTTTTAAGCTTTCTATTACCTCTTAATAAGATTGTTAGTAACTCCCATACCAGTTGGCATTAGGGTACTAGGTGTAGAACACCCTATGACTTAATCAAGCCAAGGTGAGGAGTACAAAACTCACCCCTCCTAAAAACTGTCATTCTTTTTCAGCTTCTAAATTTTATGTTGTGCACCTCCTTTAGTACAACTTTTCTTAGTTGTTTTCCTTTCACATCCTTAATTCTCCTCATTCATTTCAATTCAAATTTGTACTCCCCCAAACTTATCCTCTTGATCATTTTTGTTGCACTGATCTATAGTTTTGGGTAAATTCAGGGTTTTTTACTGTAAGGTGGGACTTAAGGAAGGTTTAAGGCTATTCTTTGTGGCTCTAATGATGAAAATGGCATTAGGCTCAAAAAAGGTACTAAGGTATATGCATATAGCATATCAAAGGGTAGGCTTTTGAAAGGTCCAAACTGTCCAAGGATGACTTAAATCATTTTCGACATCAGAATGCCTGTGATTTCACCTTGAATAATAATGCATCAAGTTCTAAGACATTTTGAGATTTACTGATAATAAGTCCAATAAAGTGTTCCTAACCCAAGCACAATAAGTTTTCAAAGTACTTATGACAAATGTGTTAGTTTAGTCATTTTTTGAAATGTACTGTTCAATCAAACTAGAATTAAAAGCTTTATTAACTTTTCTCTCAATTTCAATTTTTCAGATTCTAAATTTTTTAGTTTATCTATCATTGACATCACAATTTCTTAAATCACGTTTCAATTTATTCAACTTTATTTTCATTTTAGAGTTTTTGGCTTTGTTATCTTTTCATCTCAGCAGTTATGCATTAAGTGCATTGAAATCTCAATTATTCCCAAATCACAAACATCATATTTATTATAGATCTCAAACATGTAAAATTAAAGGAAAAATAAGAAGAATAAGAAAAGTTGCATACAAAATTCAGAAACTGCTTTTTATTGATAGAGAGAAGAATTACAATGAATGGCTTCCAAGATAGAGAAAACAGAGAAATATAGAGAGAGATCTCATTTCTTCTTTCTTTGGGATTTAGAGGGCCTGAGATTCACAGGTTCAAATTTGTAGCTGGCCTAAGGGGGAGTAAATTCAGGGATTGAGGATTCTGGTTTACCAGATGAGCTAATTTCTCCTTTGTTGAAGAGATATTACTCTTGTGTCAGAGTGTGCTGCTTGATTAGCTCATTCTTCCTCTTCCCAATAGAGTTCAGCCCTTCCAAATTCACCTTGGGCTGATACATCTTTATCATATTTTGGTTCACCAGAATAATGCTCTTATCCACAGCTTCTCCCTGTAGTTTAGAATGGAATCTAGCTCTTCATCCCTCTTTTGGATGGTGGCTTTGATTTCCTTCTGGTGTTCTTTAAAGGCTTCTGCCTTCTGGAGTAGGTTCAGTTCCATATCTTTTTCCCTGATCTCTATAAGCTTGATCAACTCCTGATCTCTCTTCAATTGATCAGTTACAAAAGCCCTTTCCCTCTCTCTCAGCTCTGTCCTCAATGCTCTACCCTTCCAGGCTAACTTCTTCCCACTTCATCTCTTTGGCCGGAGGAGCATCATAAATTCTCTTCTTTATTTTCTACACCGATTCGTCTCAACCTCAACTCTTCCCCGAAATGCTAACTTATTTTCATTTATTCTCTCATCCCTTCATAAAAAAACTAGCAAGCCTCGTAACCACGCTCTTTGCTTCAGCCCTCTACTTACGCCCGTTTCAGCTTCCTGATGTGTGGGAGGTGTCATTCTTCTACGTTGGTGGGGAAGAGAACTGGTTGCTTTGTGTAATCTTCGAAATTCCCCCTTTCTTCGCTTTCAACTTCTCTCAGAGCCTCTACTATAGGAATTGTTTACCTAGGCTATTTTTATGTTCTTCTTCTCTTTCTGATTCTCTCTACCTCTTCACCCTTTGCTGGAGTTTTGAGGACTTCAGTAAGAGTGAGAAGAGAGGCCTTGGGGCTCTTCTCTTTCTCTTATGCTACTTTTATTCCCTCCTTGATACATAAGAGGGTGATTAAGGAGGGGTGGGGGATGTTACCTGAGAAGTTGTTCTCAGATAGATCGAATAACCTTTGATAATTTTACCCAAATCAAGTTTATAGCCCTTACTCAACGTATACAAAGAGTAATGCGCAAATTCTATCTCATAGTCGTAGACATGCTTCAAGGCTCGAACACCGAGTTGATAACGTAGAACCACACCTGCTAGTCTCTCGTGAGATCCCCTTATTGATGTGTATGCTGATGGTCTTAGTCCTATGCCATTGTCCGAGACCATTTGTCAGCTCTTGGGCAATCTCTTCCAAGCATAGGCTCTTTTGGAGCTGCTCATACTCTACACACTCCCCCACTTGTCTGAGCCCTAAGATTTGGGAAATGACCTTTTCCCCAAAAGGGATCCATCTCCCCATGACATAGCAAGTCAGGTCTTTCCGCTGCTAGTCGCTTAAACTCCTTTACCGCCTCCTTCTGCTCAATGTGTTACTCACCGTCTCCCACCCTCTCGCTTATACTCTCCTTGAACGGGAGGATGAGCCGTCGCCTCCTCACTCAACATACCCCTCTCGCGCAGATGTTTCCTGAAAGCCTCTTCTCCCTTGTTGGAATAGAAGGCCCTGGCTTCTCCTTCTTCCACCACAAACTTTATCTCCTCAGGCACGACCTCGAGGGCAATTTCTTGGTTCCTTTCCTCTGCCTTTTCTCTCAGAACCTCTTCTACCAAATTTTCCTATCACTTCATCAAGGGTCTAAGAGCTAAGGTTCGACATTTTGGTTTCAGGGAGATTTGGAGAAGGCTAGAGTTAGATAGTTTGAGAGATTTGATTTGACTTGAAAATCTCCACGAAGTGTATCCTTATATAAGTAGTTGCCTTAATTAGTAATGTTGCTACATTGTAGCTGTGATGTCGCGGCATTGAGTTATGTTCTGGTGACTTCACAATGTCGCGACATTGCTATTGTGATGTCAAGGACATCGACTCTAATGTCTTAACATTGGAGATTTAATGTTGTGACATTAAGTGCTTTTTCTATTAACTAAATTGATGTCGACATTGACTGATGTCACGACACTACCTTAATGTCGCGACATTAAGTTTTGATGTCGTGACATTGCAAGGATGTTAATCTTGATGTCGCTCTTTTATAACTGCAATGTTGCAACATTAGATTGTCAATGTCATGACATTGGGGAAATTTTGGAACCGGTGTCGTGACATTGCTGTCGATGTCGCAACATTGAGAAAGAATTTTTCTTTCTTCGCTGCACTTTTACTCGTTTACTCCATTTTATTTCGCAATTCTCGCCCATGCTTGTGGAATATAAGTCTTACAATATTGAAGAATCTCAATTCAAGCATGAACAAGAGAACACTTAGATTTTCAATTCATTAAACTCGTGATATATTCATTGTATTGCAATAAAATTTCATCATATAACTATACAAACAAAGGAATAATGTAGTTACTATGTAATTTCTAACTCAAATAAATTAAACTCCACCAAACTTAGTATATGCATCATTTTCAAAGAATCAGTAATGGAAGTAGACTCCCCTTTGTAGTCAACTCTTCATAACTCATTTTGGTTGGAAATGCTTAAAAAATGACTCATATATTCTTGCAACTTCATTATCCTGAAATTCAGCAAATTGAAATTAAATAAGTTGCAAATAAATTCTAACAAAACTACTCTACTTCTAAACTATTCAAAACACATTGAATTGAAAAAAATCACACTGAAAGGTAAAAATTAAGAGTTGCTTGCCTCCCAAGTAGCTGCTCAATTTCATGTCTTTAACTAGACATTGCTACAGTGTGTTCTCATTTCAACAATTATATTGATCTCTTCAAATATGGGACTGTTCTTCATTTGGCCTTCCTCCTAGTCAGCCTTTGACCATTCACTTTAAACTCATCTCCAGAATTGATTTTCAATGTTACTGCTGTGGACCCTAATCGATCCACGGGCCGGCGCGACTCGCTTTTAAATGAAAGGAAAATGTGGGTTGATTTTCGAATTTTAGAAAATTCGTCCCGAGAGGACGCTTTTTCTTGGAGTCGCTACTTACTTTTTGTTGTTATTTTATAAAGGGGAAAACTAAGAAGAAACAAAACCTAATTAATTTGTAGTATGGAAAAAGCGGTCTCAAGGAAAACTAGATTTCAGGTCCGGGTCACACGATCGGGAAGGTACCTCATATGAGGTAGCACCCCTCTAGGCCCTAACTCGGTCTCTACTAGTGAATTGGGTATGTAGGAGCATATGGGTCACAGATCAGATAGTCTCCTAGGCTAAACATACAACTTAGATCAGACCAACCTAATTGGTATCTAGCATGCTTAAAAACACTCAACCAAAAGAGCAAATGGCGTGTACCTGTGGTCCCTGGCCACGCGCTACATCAAAGGTTAGCCAACAAACATAGCAAGCATGCATGCCACCCAAACACAAAGCATCTATGTGAAATTCATTACCCAACATTAAAGCACATACCTGTGGTCCTTAGCCAAGCGCTACAAGAGGTCGGGCTAAAAAGCCTAAATGCATCACAAAATGTCGTAATCCAAACACTATGTAATGCATATGAATACAAATACCAACGACTAAGCATGTACCCGAGGTCCCTGAAACGCCATGCAGCAGCAGGAATAGATAGGGCAATAATACATCATACATCATGCATTTAAACCAAATATTGATCCTATACTAAAGAAAGGAAGTAGTGAAGGAGGTAAGTGGTTTGCTGCATTTTAGCACACACATTCCCTTTAAAATCCCACAAACTAAACCATACATACCAATCCCACATTGCCCACTCACCTCACTTTGTTCAAAAAACCAAAACTGAACTCAGACCCTAGCAAGACAGCCTACAGGTTTCCCTTGGGTAACTAAGAGCACGCCATGATAGATCTTGGATTGAAACATGCTAAAATATGGGGTCATTTCCATGAGCCGGCCTTTGCAAAAACCGGTTGAATATGTTCTCAACTAGTCCAAACGATTGAGAAAAAATTCTGAAACATTGTCAAAAAATCTCACAAAGTTGGGAATCCAAAAACAAAAGGAATGCACCGATTTCTAATGACCAAGAACTAACCCAAACAAAGAAAATTATCCAAACTATCATTCCAGCAAACCGAACCTAATGAACCGGCTGGTTCGGTTTCCCAACCAGTCCAGACGGTTGAGAAAAGATTTCAAAAAATTTCAGAACCATCCTTACAAAGTCAGGAATCTAGAACAACAAATCTGATCGATTCTCGCTGATGAGGAGAACCAACCAAAACCAACCGAACCAGCAAACCGCCTTCCGCAAACCTACCTAAAATGAACCGACCGATATGATTTTCCAACTAGCCCATATCATTATAGAGGCTCTCAAAATTTTCCAGAACTTTTATAAAAGAGTTATAAATCTAACAAAACAAACGGTGATTGATTCTCACTGATGAGTGAGAACCAACCAAAACCAACCAAACTACGCAAACCCGCCTTCCTGCAAACCTAACCTAAATGAACCAACCAATCTTGCTTTCAAACCAGGTCCAAATCAAGCGAGAGAGGCTCTCAAAATTTCCAGAATTTTTATAAAAGAGTTAGAAATTTAACAAAAACGGTGATCATTTTCAGCCGGATGAGTGAGAACCAACCAAACCAACCAAACTACGCAAACTGCCTTCCTGCAAACCTAACCTAAATGAACCGACTAATCTTGTTTTCAAACCAGTCCAAATCGTTGAGAGGCTCTGTAAATTTTCCAGAATTTTTATAAAAGAGTTAGAATTTAACAAAAACAAATCCAAGGATCGATTCTCAGCTCAGATGAGAGAACCAACCAAAACCTAACCAAACTATAAACTGCTCCTTCCTGCAAACTAACCTGAATGAACTGACTGGATCTGGTTTATAAACCAGTCCAAATCGTTGAGAGAGGATCCTGTAATTTTCCAGAATTTTTATAAAAGAGTTAGAAATTTAACAAAACAAACGGTGATCTGCATTCTCAGCTCGGATAAGTGAGAACCAACTAAACCAACCTAATCCACGCAACTGCCTTCTCGTAAACCTTACCTAAATGAACCGATCGATCTGGTTTTCCAACAACCATATCATTGTAGAGAGGCTCAAAATTTTCCAAAACTTTTATAAAAGAGTTATAAATCTAAAAAAACAAACGGTGATCGATTCTCAGCTCGGATGAGTGAGAACCAACCAAAACCAACCAAACTACGCAAACTGCCTTTCCTGCAAACCTAACCTAAATGAACCGATTGATCTGGTTTCCCAACCAGTTCATCTCGTTGAGAGAGGATCTCAAAATTTTCTGGAACCTTCCTAAGAGAGTTAGGAATCTAACAAAACAAATGGTGATCACCGGCCCGATGAGTGAGAACCAACCAAAACCAACCAAGCTACCCAAACTGCCTTTCCTGCAAACCTAACCTAAATGAACCGAATGATCTGGTTTCCCAACTAGTTCATCTCGTTGAGAGAGGATCTCAAAATTTTCTAGAACCTTCCTAAGAGAGTCAGGAATCTAACAAAATAAACAGTGATCAATTCTCATCTCGGATGAGTGAGAACCAACCAAAATAAGCCAAACTACCCAAACTACCTGCCAGAATCGTTGAACCTAGCCACGATGAGCGTGAAAACCGGCTCAAATGGTTGAGGAGAAACCTCAAATTTGACCAGAATGTATCTTAAAGAATAGAGTGGAGCCAGGGTATATTTCTTACCTCTTCCAAAAAATGCAGAAAAGAAAAAAACTGAGCATCCAAGCAGAATCAGTAAACGTGCGTTTGAGCCCGGAAAAGTGTCCCGCCAAAGGTCCCCTCCACTTTGATCTTTCTCCCCTTTTATACTGATTCCCACCTCAGCATCTGAACCTACCTGGTGTTTTCCACCTTCCAGCTTTGGAAAGGCCCTAACTCATCCTAATATCTCTATTAACCCCCATTTCCATGCTGAATATCCAAGAGATTTAATATATCATTGTAACTCCCATATGATTCGGTGGCTTATGATTTTAAATATCTAAGCAAGGATCTAATATCCCATGGTCGAATCGAGCTTATGGGTTCAACCATATAGATTTGGGCTCCAAAATCAAAAACAAGGCTCCACACAAGCCGTCCCGACAATCCGCCTGAACCAGATTCCAACCAGTCCATCCGGTTGAGGAAAATTATGAAATTTTTATAGAATGTTCCCTGAAGAATAAGGAGACCAACAAAAAAAACGGTGCACCATTCCAAGTCCGGATGAGGGAGATATGATCAAAACAAGGAGGAGTGCTCACCAAAATCATCCAAAAAAATTGTGTTGTATACGTATTGCTCTGATGAACCAGTCAAACCGATTAGTCAAACGGTTGAAAAAAATTATGAATTTTTAACAGAAACCTCCTTAGTGAATAAGGAATCCAACAAAACAAACAAAGGAACGATTCTAAGTTCGGGACCAGTGGAGATACATCAAACAAGTTAAAGTGCTCAATTTGACATACTCTAATAAACTTTGATTGAGCTTAAAACCTCGAGGGGCCTCACTTGCTCCTATAGCATGATGCCAATAACTAAAAAAAAAAAGTTCTACGATGACTCTAAAAGTCGAACTACACGCACTCAACTGACCACATACAAGCCCACCCGAGGCTCGTGAGACATAGTGTTTCCAAAAGGGCCCTAATGGTGTTATAGATGGTAATCACGTATGGAGCGACACCCATAGGATAAATGCAAGGTTGGAGGTAAGAAAATCGAGGTCTACAAATATGCCCCTCTTCAGTGTGAGTGAATGAACGAGTGAATCGTGGTGCTATGCAAGCCATGCAAGAGTGAAATGAATTCTAGTGAAGAACCAAGATGACCAACAATTTTGTCCCCTTCTTTAGTACCGCTAATGGAACAGAAATACCCGATTGGAAGGACTTTAAAGAAAACTAGGCACAATGCCCGTGAAGATGAGTGATCCGCACAATACCGCAAAAGATAATGAACCGGGGCGATGCCTAAAGTGCAGGATCCGGATAAGATCGAAGGGGCAACCGGTGAGTACCTAGTGCTGCAGGATCCGGCGAGTACCCGAAATGGGATCCCCGGCGAGTAATCGGAAATGTGGATCCAAGAGTACCAAATGTGGGATCTGGACGAGTACCAGAAATGTGGGATCCGGCGAAATGCAGAAGGTAACATCCGCATCTAGCGTAGGATCCAGCGTAGCATCGAAATGTGGGATCCGGGCGAGTACCGTAAATGTGATTCGCGTAGTACTAGAAATGGGATCCGGCGAAAATCGAAGTAACATCCGTGAATGAAAGGTAGATCCAAAGAGCATCGGAAATGGGATCCGGGCGAAATGCAAATGTGGGATCCGGTGCACCAAATGATCCGGGCGAGTACCAGAATGATCCGGGCGAAAATCGGAAGGTAACATCCCGGTGAGTACCTAAAGGTAGATCCGAGCAAGTATCTGGTAGCGTAAAATCGGGTGAGTACCTAAAGGTATGATCCGAGCAAGTATTCCAGAAGGTAAAATCCCAGGAGTATCAGTGCTGCAGGATCCCAAGAAAACAAAGGTAGAAATCGAAAGCGAAAATTTCCAGTGCTGCGTGATCCGCAGTACCAAAGGTAGAAATCTGGGCGAGTACCTAGTGCGCGCGGATCCGTGCGAGTATCGAAAGTAGAACCGGCTTATAATCGAGAGCGTAAACCGGGTGAGTACCTAAAGGTAGGATCCAAGCGAAAATCGGAAATGAGGATGCCAAAACCAAGGCTCTGTGACGAATCCAACCGACCGATGACCTAAAACGAAACCTGTGAAAGCATAACGGGGAAACTTAGATGTAACCGGGCCGAGATATCGACCTCGATGACAAAAGGGTACGCCCATAGACGTCGTAAATGCCACAAATGATAAGCGAGAAACCAAGAACTTAATAACAAGACGAAAATAAAGGGGTATGCCCTTGTAGGACAATCTCACAAATGTGACCAAGGGTGAAAGAAAGGGGTTATGCCTCAGTCTAGGGTATCAACGCCATGTCAAAATCTCATAACCAGACATGCGGGTCAAAGTCGTGAGTCGAACATCACAATCACTCATTCGTGAAAAATCCTATCCATTTCATTCCATAAAACTAATATAGGTATGCCCCAAAGGTGCACATCCGATATGCAAGTGCCTTGATGAAAAAAAACTCAAATAAATTTCAAGAACCAATCGGTCTCAATATGGAATTATGACAACATACGGTAGCTGTGCAGGCACCCCTATCGAGTTGACGAATATGAGCGATCTTACCCAGTCGCCTTTGGGCTAATCACGTATGAAGAACCCACTTTTGCATGTGGAGCACACTCAAACTTTGATGCCAAAACATCTCTAGCGAAATACGCTACCAGCACATGCGACGTTTCAATGCCAACATGAAAGGACGGGTACGCCCCAGCTGTGAACGTCGAGCATCAATAATGGCTATCAATGGTCCCGATCAGATCATCTATATCTAATCATGGACCCGAGGCAAGCAAACTAAATGGAGAAGCAATATGTGACCTCGATATTTCTAAGAACGTAGACTGCTGATATCCCGCACTCAATCAGTGATAGAACTCTATTCATATAAAATGCTTCAAGCAAACACGAGATCTCATGGTCTCGTGGTGGTCTTATGACTGACCGTAATGTAGGCCAGGTGAAAGGTGAATGACATGATGGGAAACAAAGGCCCAAATACTCCACACAAATATTGCCAAACCTTTGTACGCGCAATGTCAAATATCAAAGGACGCGTGAGCAAGGTGACTCAAATCCAACATCCGAATTTAACAATGAAATGACAAGTGAAGTGCACTAAAGGACACGTCGCTTAAAAAGCGAGACGATGGTCAATTAGAGTAGAAGAAGACTAAAAGTGATAAGAAAATGATGAATGGATAAAGCAAAAAAAGAGGAAGAAACAAGCTGGGATACAAATGTGGCAATGTGTGCCAACGATTTAATTAATCATTCCTAAGAACGTCAAGTCAAAGCAAGTCACTATAAGATGGGAGTGGCGATGCAGGTAATGATCCAGGGACCTAGTACGAAGCAACTCAAACCTCATTCCTAATGTATTACCCAAATCCATGGAGAAAGATCGCACAATGATTTCACTCAACCCTCAAAGGAATAATAAATCTCTCAAACCTAAATGACCTTTGATGATCCCAAGTATATTAAAGAATATCAAACAAACACACTATTTTTTTTTTTTTTTGTTTTTTTGTTTTTTGTTTTTTTGTTTTTTTTTTTTTTTTTGCGTCGAACCTCCAAAGTAGGTTGAATGTCATACTAACACAATCCAACCGAAAGAACCTCAAACCTCCAAGCCCAAATGGTCCCCTCAACCTAAGAATCCTGGATCAAAACCTATAGGCGGAATAAAGGGCGTGACAAACCTGACTGGTAGCTCTGGGATGAAAGCACGTCATCATTACTCAAAAGGAGATAAAAGTGAAACAAATAGAGATGATAGAAACTAGACTCAAAGATAGATGGTATGAAGATGCAAAATGGAGAAGAAAAGAAACAAGCAATGATGCGAGAAAGAACAAACAAAGAAATGACACAATGCTTATAATGCCTGGGCGCATCCAATTAATATGTAAAGCGCACGTAAGGTGCCCCAACCTAGGTGTAAGAAAAAGTATGCAAGGTCAATGAAAGAATAGGCCATAATAAACCGCGTGAGGCCCAGCGGGCTAGCAATAGGATATATCAATGCATAGTGTGCAATAAGGAATATGGCTACTCAAAATGATGGCCACCCATCCTCTAACCATGATCTCAAGCTGCAAAACCTTCACCGATCCACATCACCGGCTCTGAACCCGATTTCCTTCTAAGTCCGTCAACCAGCCGCTCCCTCTCGAGTCGACCTATGACATAAGGCCCACTCCACCCGGGTCCGAATCCACTCTAGGGTCGTTGATTGACCCCTGAGGACCTTCAAGACTAGGTCGCCTTCTCAAACTTCCTAGCCCGACCCTTTTTCTAAATGCACGAGTCATTTTCCTCCTCGATAGTTCGAACATGATCGCCTCAATCTCCTCTCATCTAAAAGCGCCGAAATGATCATAACCCGGATCGAGCCCACTCTAACTCGTATATCCGATGCCTAATGCTATTCTCAAGGATCCTATCTCACTTCAATGAAAGACGCTTCCATGCCATACCAAAGAGTAAGGTGTAGCCCTAAACAGGCACGAAAAGATGTACGATAAGCCCACAACGCGAAAGGAGCTCTCCTCGACCAATCCTCGGAAGTCTCAACCATCTTTCAAAATCCTCTCGATAATTTTATTTACGGCCCTTCAACTACCCCATTAGTCTCGTGGTCTATATGTAGATGATCGATGATGTCAATACCATACTCAACCAATGTATCCATCACTTCCGAATGCGCTCCTATCTCGAGATCAACTCGCGAGGGACCCCATATCGTAGATAATGTGCGATCTCGATGAATTTAGCCACTCTAGCTATCACAATCCAAAGATAAGAAATAGCTTCCACCTTAGTGAAATAATCAATAGCCACCGTGATGTACTCATGTCCACTAAGACTCAAAGTAGATCTTCCCACAATATCAATACCCCATAATCAAAACTAGCAAAGGGGATGGGCGTACGCAATCCCGTAAGGTGGCACGTGTATCAAGCTCACGCGGCATTTGACACTCAGGACATCTCTGCATTCAATCGGCAACAACTGGCTCCATACAACCAAAAGTAACTAGTCCTCATGATCTTATTGCTAGCATGCGGCCTCCCTACGCATGGGGCCACAGATTCCGAAGATGGAACCTCTCTCATCATCTCGACGGCAGAGGCGCGTCCGCACATACACAACAGCCACGGTGATCTCCTATGCGCATCCACAAACAAACTGCGGCCAATCGTCTCAATGCTCTCCTATCCGCTGGCCGCTTCCGTGGTAAACGCACACACGTAAACTGATAAATACCGGCGATACCATGGTAATCATCCTGATTCTCAATATCTCCAATCAAACAACAAGTAGCGTGGTGCGAACCCGGTCTCAATCATTAATGGTCGATAGTCACTCCAGAACTCAACCACGTGGCTTAAGGTGGCTAACGCACGCTGAAACCGATTCTCCGCCCTGGGCAGATGTATCTCACTGCTTAACCCTGGCAACCAAGAGTTCCAAGAAGGCTTATAGTGGCTTCAACTTCTCATCCGAGTCCTCCGCATACCTCGGTCCGTCAGATAACTAAATCGAATCCCCATGGATCTGTAACTGTCTAATGCCAAGATCCAAAGACAACCTTAGCCCATAATGCAAGCCCCATACTCAACTATATTATTCACAAACCACGTACGACCAGAAAATACTAATCGAACTATCCGGGAATGTGATCACGCCAGGTGATATCAATAAGATACCAATACCAAACCCCGACCGATCAAGGCATTTCATCGAAGTACACCACATCCTATAATGTCATTAATAAACAAATTCGCTTATCAGAAAATCATCGTCAATCGATCTATCGACACTGAAAAGAAGCCAATGATCTGCAAACAATGCTTCCTTTACCGACATTTTCAGGTCACATAATTAATGTCAAATCGTCAATAGAACTAAATCCGATCTCATGAGCCTACCAAATGTAATGGTGTTCATCAACAAAATATCCTAAACGGATCCAATCGGGTGAGACCAAAAGTATGGAATACTGCCACATAGTGCCTAAGTCTCCTAGTATTCAAACCACGCTTAAATAGAGGCGCTCAATCATAAGGTATTTGTAACTGTATTCCATCATCCTTACTTAGATAATAAATGGTCATTCTTTCTCGAATCATCGAGTCGAAGCTAACATGCATCCCAAAGCTATATCCGAAACTAACAAATATAAGCAAAATGCTTCCTGCCAGAGGCAATTAAAACTCGGGGAGCAAAGTAAACACTCCTTAATCTTCTCAAAAGTAAATGCTATAATCATCATTCCAAACCAGTCAGGTTCTTCCAGAAGACGAAAAGATAAAGCTCAAGATATGTCCGTTACTAGCAAATGAAACGACCGATGTATCAGAATCCGCCTAAAAGCCTCCCCGATCTCTTTCTCGCTTCGGAGCTGCACGTCAAGTATGGCCTTGGTCTTTTCGGATCAACTCCTATACCACGCTCACTAACAATGCGATTTTAATAATTTCCCGTGCTACTCCCAAAGGTACCTCGATTCAATCTCAATCCGAATTGTCCGATCCTCTCAAAGAATCCCGTAAGGTCGCTATGATCCGCTCCGCCTCGGGATTTCACTATCATGTCATCCACGTATACCTCAACATCTTTATGCATCATATCATGGAATGTAGTAGTGAAGTGGGCTTCTCGATGTGTGGCCCCCCGTGATTTTTCAACCCAATGGCATAACCCTGAGCAATAAGTACCCCATTCAAAGTTGATGAAGGAAGTCTTCCACATCCTCCTGAGCCATCAAAACTGACATACCTAGAAACTCATCCAAGACAAATATAGAGCGCCCACAGCATCGTCAACTAACATATCAAATGTGTGGGAGGGAAAATCATCCTGTATCGGGCCTTATTCAAATCTGAAGTCAAATACAAACTCTGAATCTTGCCATCCTTTTAGAACAGGACGGCATTAGCTAGCCACCAGATACTCAACCTAATCTACAAGAAGCCAACACGGTTGCTTCGAATTTCTTCCTTAACCCGTTGCACTCCATCGAGGGCAGCTCCCACGCTTAACTGCTAAGATGGCAAAATTAGGCGGTGTGATGTTGAACTATAGCTGGGCCGGGCGGCCCGCATAAATCCTCATACGCACCATGCAAATACATCCAAGTATGACCGAGCATGCCTTTCAATCAATTTCATTCCTCTCATCCGTAGATGTGTGAAGAGCCAATCCTAATCTCTCTGGGCTGATCTGGTACACCAAAATCTATCCACTCTATGCTATCAGAAACGAGTGTAACTTTCCTTTTCTCTGTATCATAATTAGATTTTGACTGACCACCTAGTGGGTCATCTGTGTCTCCCATATCATTAACATCTTATACATGTGCTGGGGTCGGTGCAATCAAAGGAAAATGTCAGGACACGTGCTTTAATACCGAAAATACTCATGTCATTATTACCATCAAATGTCATCAAAGCGGTGGATAAACCCCTACATAAGAGTTAAAAGAAAGGAGGTGGGTCCAGCGTAGCCTGACGCCCTCACGAAACAACATCATGAGTACATCAAGAGCAACAAGCCCATCATCATCAAACTCAAGCATAGAAATTCCAAACACATCAAAAGCGACTCGGGGCCTGGGTGGGGAAACATCCAGAATGCGCCAATGCCGATCATGTCCATCATGTTAATGCAAGCGTCATAAAGTGTCACAACATCAGAATCAATCATAGGAACTCTAAACATGTCAAAAGCAGAATGGACTCGCGGGTCAGACAAGGAAACGCTGCCAATCATGTCCATCTCAGCCCATGGTAGGTATCGTGAAGAGTCACTCCATCGCTCATCCCAAATCCATAGGTAGATCATAGTCGTGGATCTCCTCCGAAAGCACATGGAAACACACTGGCTCTATCCGGTGACGGGGTGCAACCGCCACGCTCGAGTGGCTCGGGTGGTCTCGAGACCAAACAACTGCCTTAGGCATGTCAATGCCCTGAATCTCAGCCATCTTTGAAACATGGTCAACTCCCTCTGCAGGTGCATACTCGCTCCGTAAAATAGTCAACCAACCGAAAAGTGTGGCGGGCTAAGGATAATCGAATGGAATGCCGCATACGCGAGCTCACTCTCTAATGCCAGCCGTGCCATGTGTTGCGCATCATCCTCCGTTGGGATGTAACCCAACCCATAAGATGCGCCGCGATCAATCACAGTAAACTCGCGCGCCCGGGCGCGACCATCCCCAAACCAAGCATATAAGACATGCCTCATCATGCTAAACACCAGTAAGCATCAGATCGGGTCGAATGATTACGGGTACTATGTCCTCGGTCATCCTCTAGGCTAACAACCTGAACTTCGTCGAATGTAAACCCGGTCAAATGTAGGTCATCCTCACATTGTGGATGATCCAGAGCAATCGGGTCTCGCAGGAAGTAATAACATCTCTATCGACCGACGTGATAACGCGCCCTCATGTACGAATCCCACCTTCCGATGAAGGGAAGATGGTATAAAGACCCACTCATGAATCCAAGGGCACCAAGAAGGTAGGTTAAAGGATGATTGGATCCTAAAACTTGGAAGAGTATGTGGAGTAAGACCTGACCAATCATGACATGTTTGCTGAGTGTACCCAAACCGCCCTCTCGAGTCCCATCATGCTTCGACGACCAGTGGATTTGGCCCAAAATCTGACGGTGAAAATCCTAAAGCAAATGGCAAAGAACTGCTGATTAAATCGCTTGTGGCTGAGCCGTTGTCCAGTAAGACTGATGGCACCCTTCGACCTGAACAAGCAACATCAATGAATAAGGGACGAACATGGCTTAATCCCTCAGGTGGTAAATCATCATTTAAAATGTTATGCATGTGAATTCTATCCGTCGCTGTAAAGTGGATCACCGGGGTGGTAGTAGTGTCAACTCCAATCGACTAAGAGCCCTAATCAACGCATTCTATGTGTGCTGGATGAGGCCAATAAGCTCCAAATGGAAATGCGCCCGAGTGTTATCAATAATCGGGTACGGGGGTCACAATTAACGTGGCATGGTCCCGCCCCGACCATGTAGAACAAAAAGTCTAGTCCTCGCAGGCCGATTGAACCATGGTGGTGGTGGAGGTGGAACCGTATAGTCCTCGCCTCGTACAAAGGTCCGTATAATGGTGGGGGTGGTGGAGGTGGAACTGTGTAATCCTCACGCACAAAGGTCCGTATGACGGTCAGGCGGAGGCGGGCAGAGTCACGTGGTGCTCCCCGAAATTGGCAATGGTCACCCGCCCATCAATCCATCCCGCCCCAATATAGCATCCCGGAGAGACGCCATGGTATCGGTAATCTCAACTAGCCAGGTCGACAAAGAAGGCATCGAGTCCATATCTCTAAGGATTCATGTCCGCTCTAACTGACTGTGTGAATTTGAATCTCTAACAAGTCTACCTCCGATCCGAATCCAAGCCTCTGAACCCGTGTCATCTTAATCAATAATCCCGGGAAGTTAAGCAAAGAGGGCATGTCACTCCCCGTGACTATCAATCCGGAAATCAATCCAGCATGCAATCCCACAATGAAATCCTCGAAGGGAAATGAGTCGATAATGCGATGTTAGCATCTAATCCGATAAATGGCTCCACATGCAAGAGCGAGATTCTGACATGGTAATACCTAGGGTAAGATGGCTCGGCTAACAAAGGGAAGAGGCAAGTCCTGTGGCTATATGACCGTACCCACAAGGATACATAACCCGAGATCCTAATCAATAATCAATCAACACTCACAAGGACACACTGGCCACGAAAGTATCCATGAAATCTAGCTCAGGGCTATACAGGTCTTCATTGCTCGGACATCCGTCATCTCCATAGTGCTCCCATACATCGATATAGCCCTTATGCTAGACCCTATTCCAAACCCTTAGCTTGGTCGAAGGCAAACAGTTGGGAATGACTCCCAAGCAACTCAAGCAATCAATGAGGAATAATCGACCAAGACTAGTGATTCAGAAACAAACAAATCAAGCAGTCATGCAAGATAAAGGGTAGTCATGCAACAATTTGTCATGCGCAAACAGCAAACCTATCACAATATTTACACACAATATGATCCTCTAAGCCTAATCCCAAATATCATATCTAGATATCGATCAATAATGAGAAAGCATGCTATAATCCAAAAGGTGAACACACAAGCATAGACAAATCACAAATATAAGCCAAATACCAATCAAGTGTATGATCATCAATTATCTATGTAGCCTAAGAGCTTACCGATCAGAGAATCATGTGCTCCAACAGACCCCATTCAAGTTCAAGTTTGATCTTCTTATGAAACCAGAGATTCTGGGTTCGATCCCCAGTGGAGTCGCCAATTTGTGGACCATACCCAATCCACTCCGGCCCACACTCGCTTAAATGAAGGAAAATGTGGGTTGATTTTCTCGAATTTTAGAAAACTGGGCCCGAGAGGAGGACAATTTTTCTTCGAGTCGCTACTTACTTTTTGTTGTTATTTTATAAAGGGAAACCAAGTAAGAACAAACCCCAATGACTCCAAGATGGAAAGCGGTCCGCGAAAACTAGATTTCGGGTCCGGGTCGATTACCTATCGGGCAAATCCCATGCAGGTAAAGACCCTCTAGCCCTGAATCCTGCCTCACAAGAACTGGGGAACGTAGGAGCATATGAGTCACGCATCGAGCAGTCTCCAAAGCAAACATACAACTTAGACCACCAATCTAATCGTATCTGGAAGATGCTTAAAAAAACACTTCGACCAAAAGAGCAATGGCGTGTAATTGGTCTGGCCACGCTACTACATCAAAGGTTAGCTAACAAACATAGCAGCTATGCATGCCACCCAAACACAAAGCATCTATGTGAAATTCATTACCCAACATTAAAGCACATACCTGTGGTCCCTAGCCGTTTTCATAAAAGGCCTACTAAAAGCTCAAATGCATCACAAATGCCGTAATCCAAACACCATGTACGCATATGAATTACAAATACCAACGACTACATAAAAATTCGAGGTCCCTAGCCATGTATAGCAGAATAGATAGGGCAAATAATACATCATACATCATGCATTTAAACCAACATTGATCCTATACCAAAAGAAAGGAAGGTGCTGAAAGTTGAGGTAAGGGTTTGCTTACTTTAAAGACACATTCCCTTTAAAATCCCACAAACTAAACCATACATACCAATCCCACATTGCCCACTACCTCACTTTGTTCAAACCAAACCGAACTCAGACCCTAAAGACAGCCTACAGGTTTCTTGGGGTAACTAAGAGCACGCCATGATAGATTCGGATCGAAACATGCTAAAATATGGGCGCCCAGCCGTCTTGCAAAACCGGTCAATATGTTCTCAACTAGTCCAAACGATTGAGAAAAATTCTAAACATTGTCAGAAAATTTCACAAAGTTGGGAATCCAAAAACAAAAAAGGAATGCAATTCGATTTCTAATGACCAAGAACTAACCCAAACAAAGAAAATTATCCAAACTATCATTCCGGAAGAAACCGAACCTAATGAACTGGTCAAGTTTGGTTTCCAAATCAGTCCAGACGGTTGAAAAAGATTTCAAAAATTTCAGAACCATCCTTACAAAGTCAGGAATCTAGCACAACAAACGGTGATTCGATTCTCAGCTTGGGTAGATGAGTGAGAACCAACCAAACCAACCAAACCACGCAAACCCGCCTTCCCGCAAACCTTACTCTAAATGAACCGACTGATATGGTTTTCCAAACTATTCATATAATTGAGAGAGGCTCAAAATTTTCCAGAACTTTTATAAAGAGTTATAAATCTAACAAACAACGGTGATTGATTCTCAGCCCGATTGAGGAGAACCAACCAAAAACTAACCACAAATGACGCAAACCGCCTTCCTACAACCTAACCTAAACGAACTGATCTAATCTTGTTTTCAAACCAGTCCAAATCGTTGAGAGAGGCTCTCAAAATTTTCCAGAATTTTTATGTTATTAGAAATTTAACAAATGAACGGGTGATCTATCTCTCAACCTTAAGAGTGAGAACCAACCAAACCAACCAAACTACGCAAACTACCTTTCTGCAAACCTAACCTAAACGAACTGACCGATCTGGTTTCTAAACCGTCCAAATCGTTGAGAGGCTCAAAATTCTTCCAGAATTTTTATAAAAAGAGTTAGAAATTTTAAAAAACAAACTGATCATTCTCGCCTTCGGATGAGGAGAACCAACCAAACCAACGATCCAAACTACGCAACCCGCCTTCCCGCAAACCTAACATAAATGAACCGATTGATCTGGTTTCTAACTAGTCCAAATCGTTGAGAGAGGCTCTCAAAATTTTTCAGAATTTTTATAAAAGAGTTATAAATATAACAAAACAAACGGTGATTGATTCTTAGCTCGGATGAGTGAGAACCAACCAAAACCAACCAAACTACGCAAACTGCCTTTCCTGCAAACCTAACCTAAATGAACCGACTGATCTGGTTTCCCAACCAGTTCATCTCGTTGAGAGAGGATCTCAAAATTTTATGGAACCTTCCTAAGAGAGTTAGGAATCTAACAAAACAAATGGTGATCGATTCTCAGCTCTGATGAGTGAGAACCAACCAAACTAAACTGCTACCCAAACCGCCTTCCCCGCAAACCTAATCCTAAATGAACCGAATGATCTCGGTTTCCCAAACTACCATCTCGCTGAGAGATCTCAAATTTTCTGAACCTTCCTAAGAGAGTCAGGAAATTTAACAAATAAACAAGTGATCGATTTCATCTCGATGAGTGAGAACCAACCAAAATAGCTTCAAACTACCAAACTACCCAAAGAATCGTTGAACCGGCTTTCACGCATGAGCTTGAAAACCGGGGCCAAATGGTTGAGGAGTAAACTCCTCACCACCAGAATGTATCTTAAAGAATAGAGTGGTCAAAGTATATTTCTACCTCTTCCAAAAACGCAGAAAAGAAACAACCGGGGAAAGCATCCAAGCAGACCGCAAACGTGCGCTTGAGCCCTAAAAGTGTCCCGCCAAAGGTCCTCCTCCGCTTTGATCTTTCTCCCCTTTATACTGATTCCCACCTCAGCATCTGAACCTACCTGGTGTTTTCCACCTTCAAGCTTTGGAAAGGGCCCCCAATCAGTCTCGGAAACAGCTTCCCCATTAACTCCTCTCCTCATTTTCCATGCAAGCTGAATATCTTAAGATTTCAGCTTGCTTCACCACCAAGTATCCACATGGATTCATGGTGGGCTGCATGTAACTTAAGCCAAGGCCCAAAATGGACCCACAATACTGCCCATGGTCGATCTGGAGCTTATGGGCCCGAACCATATAGGATTTGGGCTCCAAAATCACAAAAAACAAGGCTCCACAAGCCGTCCCGATGAACTGTTGAACTGCATGCCAACCAGTCCATCCGGTTGAGGAAAATTATGAAATTTTATAGAATGTTCCCTGAAGAATAAGGAGACCAACAAAATAAACGGTGCACCATTCCAAGTCCGGATGAGGGAGATATGATCGAAACAAGGAGGAGTGCTCACCAAAATCATCCAAAAAAATTGTGTTGTATACGTATTGCTCTGATGAACCAGTCAAACCGATTAGTCAAACGGTTGAAAAAAATTAGGAATTTTTAACAGAAACCTCCTTAGAGAATAAGGAATCCAACAAAACAAACAGTGAACGATTCTGAGTTTGGACCAGGGAGATACGATCGAAACAAGTTCAAGTGCTCTGAATTTGACATACTCTAATAAACTTCGACGAGATAAAACCCCGAGGGGCCCCACTTGCTCCTATATAGCATGATGCCAATAACTAAAAAAAAAAATCCATGATAACCCTCAGTGAACTACATATCGCACTCCAATCCGACCACATACAATCCCACCCGAGGCTCGAGACATAAGTAGTTTCCAAAGGGCCCTAATGAAAGAGATGCAGAACGACGCGAAAGGTGGACACCCATAGGATAAATGCAAGTGTTGAGGGGCAAAATTGAGGGTCTACAACTGCTCTAAAAGGGGTAACTACAACTACTTTGTATGGACCACTCCACCGTTACTTTAGTTTTCCTGGAAAAAGTTTTACTGAATCAGATAAGTAGACTAGCTCTCCTACTCTGAACTCTTTCCTCATAATCTTCTGATCATGCCACTTTTTAGTCTTATCTTTGTAGATTCTAGCATTATCATAGGCTTCATTTCTCAGCTCTTCCAATTCATTCATTTGGAGTAGTCTTTTCTCTTTAGTAGCTTTGAAATCACAGTTCAGTTTCTTGATGGCCCACATAGCTTTATATTTAAGCTCAAGAAGGAGATGACAAGGTTTTCCAAATACTAACCTGTATGGGGACATTCCAATAGAAGATTGATAAGCAATTCTATAAGCCCACAGTGCATCATCTAGCTTGATCAATTTTTCCCGTCTGTGTCATTATCTTTCAGGTCATTCCATCAGAGATTTATTAGCAGTTTTGTAAGCCCATAGTGCATCATCTAGCTTGACTGACCAGTCTTTCCTGCTCGTGCTTACTGTCTTTTCCAATATGTTCTTTATCTCCTTATCGATATTTGCTTATCCATTGACTGAAAGAGGTCAATCCCATAAATATGTCCAATTCCATACTATCATATCGCTTTGCAAACAATATTGCAAATGGCTTCCCTCATCACTAATGATTGTCTTTGGGGCTCTAAATCTACTCAAGATATTTCTTGAATAAATTCCACTTTACAAGCATGGCATCATTCGACAAGCCATACTTTCCACCCATTTGGATACATAGTCTACAACTAGGAAATGGCTGATTTCCAAACAGTGGCAGGAAAGGTCCCATAAAATCTATCCTATACATAAAAATCTACACTCACTGTGATCCTCTGGAGAGGGTATTTAATTCTCATGTTTATATCGCTTCCATTCCTTCCACATCTATCATTAATGTTTAACCTATCTTAATTGCTTCTGAATAGAGTAGGCAAGAAAACCCGACAGAGAATTTTCTCTCACGCTTTATCTCCTACAGTGCCCTCCATATGGTGATGCATGACATTTACTATACCTAATCTCGTTTCATCTTCTAGCACACATCTTTTGATAATTTGGTCTGCCCCTCTTCCATACAATAGTTGGTCATCCCATATATAGACTCTGACATCAGTTTTTAGCTTTCTTTTCATCGTAGCTAAAACTGCAGCATGATTCCATGCCAAAGCAATAATTCACTAATATTAGCATACTAGGGTAATTGGACTGACACCTGAAAAAGCTGCTCATCAAGGAAATTTTCTTCTATTTATGTCCCTCTTTCCTCTTCAATGTGTCTTTTCCATTTTTATAAGGGATCAACTTATCATTGTCACTCCCTTCGCCCTTGATTTCTAAATCAAATTTTCAGAGTAGTAGTACCCACTTGATCAGCCTGGTTTAGCATATTCTTTCCATTAGATACTTAATTGTCGTATGATTAGTGTGTATGATGACAATGGTGACCTCACATATATGTGGTCTAAATTTCTACAAGAAAACACCATTAAGGCATCTCGCTTTTCTCGTGGTTAATAGTCTCAGGCCCTATCAAGGCTTTGTCAGCATAGTATATTACTCAAAACTTTCTATTCTTTGTCCCAATACTAATTCCCATTGCATAGCGTCATTAAAGATCACACATGATTTCAAACTCTTGCTCCACCCTGTTGGCCTCGATGTAAGATATAACCAATATGATTTTATTTCTTAAATGCAAACAAGCAAGAATCATCAAATTCAAACTCGCATCCTTCTCCGCCAGCCGTATAATGGTCCGAAAATTCGAGAAGTCTGGAGCAAATCTTATGTAAAATCTAAGATGTCCTAAAACTTATAATCCCCTTGATCAGACAGTGGCATCGCAGTTTCAACCGCGAAACCTTAGCTTGATCAACTTCTAGCCCAGCTGCTGAAATTTTATGTCCTACGACAATTCCTTCCGTTACCATGAAATGGCATTTTACCAAATTCAGAGCTAAATTATCATCTCTGCACCTCCTAAGCACGCTCTAAATTTTCAAGCAATGCTCAAAACCATCCATAACCGAGAGCTATCCATAAAAATTTTTACAAATTCTTCGTCAAATTTGAGAATGTGGACATCATACACCTTTGAAAGGTGGCAGGAGCATTACATAATCCAAATGACATCCTTCTAAAGGCAAATGTGCCATAAGGATCTGTAAAAGTAGTCTTCTCCTGGTCCTCAGGGGCTATGGAAATTTGATTGTAACCTGAATATCCATCAAGAAAACATAAATAAGAGTGTCCAACCAACATGCCCAACTTTTGATCAATAAAGGGTAAAGGATAGTGATCCTTTCACAGTAGCTGCTCAATTTTTCTCGTGAATCAGTCGAACACCTCCATCCTATCACAGCTTTGCTCGAATCGCCTATTTTTCTCATTTCGATGATCGTGAATCCACCCTGTTTGGGAACCACATGAACCGGGCTCACCCAAGGGTTGTCTGAGATTGCATAAATAAATCCTGCATTCATCCATTTCAATACCTCTTTTCTGACAACTTCTTTCATCACTGGGTTCACTCTTCTGATGTTCAATTTATGTTTTGCATTCTCCCCTAAGAGGATTTTAGAGCAAATGCAAATCAAAGAACCCATCCATTTGCCCTATCACGCAATAAGGCTTCTTTATATTTTCTCGAGAATTCCAATCGCTTCTCGCTTCTTTTCTAATGCCAAGTCAGCTACTATGATTATGTGCTGTGCTCTTTCAGCTCCATATATATATTTCAAGTGTTCGGGTAGTTTCAGGAATTAACCTCTTTAGAACTATTTTATATTTTTTTCTCTTCACCGCTACTTGATCTTTATGCACTTACTTTTTTGTGACCGAAAATTACTTCTTTTACTTTCAAAACTGGAATTCAGATATTCAACATCATGAGCCTTAATATACTAAAAATTCATCTCTTTCTCATTCTCATTCATTGAATTTTGAATTTTACAATCATGATCACTGCACCTATGAACTACTTGTTCTACAATCTACATTCAAAAAGATTGGCCAAAATCGTGCCTGCTTTCTTTAAGCTTTGATTCAGATTGAAGTGTACTTCAGATTGAGTTCTCCTTTCTTTACATCTATCAAGGCTGCTCCCGTGGCAATTAATGACCTTCCCAATAATAGTGACATTTTTTATCTTCTTCCATATCAATCACCACAAAATCCACAAGGAAAATAAACTTCTCTACTCTGACAAGGCGTCTTCAATGATTCCTCCGCTAGGGCCATAGTTCTCTTTCTCACAACTGGAAGTGTCATAGTTTATGCAAGCTCCCCAAACTTAGCCTCTTCACAAATTATAGTGCACAGTTGATACTCAGCCCAAACCACAAATGCTTTTCCAAATTCATAATTCCCTATGGTGTAAAGGGAATGTGAAGTCAGCTGACTCGCATTTCCTTATCGACAAATTTTCTAGATCATAAAGACCGCAAAGTGGTCGATAAGCTCACCACCCTTTTCATCAAGCTTCCTCTTCTTGCTCATAATCTTCAGTGAACTCGCATTGACCCACGTTTCAAAGGAATATTCACCTCTATATTCTTAACATGTTAAAAATTTAGAGAATTGAACATCCATCTTAATTTCTATAAATTCTCCGAGGGAATTAGTATAAGGCACATAGACTTTCACCTCCTTTATTTTGCAATTTTTCTTCCTTAGCTACGCCTTACGCACCATAGACTTTCTTCTCTTTCTTAGTCAATCTCGAACTATTATGCCTACTTTCTTTTCAAATTTTTCTTTCTCCTTAGTCATTTCATTCTCTTTCATCTTCCTTTCTCTTCTCCCAAGTCCTTTGCCACCTCAAAAGAGTAATTGTCATACAATCCTTTGGATTCTTCTTTGTGTCACTTGGGAAGGAATCTCTGCATCGATTTGCATTTACAAAAATAGTCGCCCACTTAAGTCTTCGCATTTTTGTAGATGCATTTCAGATTGCCTCGAAACACATTTTTGTTCATCGAATGCCGCTTAGCTTAACAGTCTTTGTTCTCTCCCAGCTAAGTCAACATCTATTATTCAAAAGATCAACCCTTTCGCCCTGGCTTCGCCTCTTTCGTCAGCTTACGCTAATTCCTCGAAACTCTCAGGGAGCATATTGTCGATGAAAATTTCAAGACCGGCTCAGCACCAGGTTGCACTCCACTTCCATAGGAAAATTCTCATGGTTTCTAACACATGTGTGTAGTGGGTTGGTGTCATGTCGGGCTTGAAATTATAGCTTTTGTTTCCACCTCCACAAACCGAGCCTCTAATTCGGGACAGGACTCTAATATGAGCAAGTCCTCATTAGTCACATTTCGCTTCTCCTCTTTCTTCTATTCCCAATCAGATTATTTAATGACATCTCCTTTCTTTGAGTGCTCATCTTACTCATCAAGACATCCAACTCGCTCGATAAAGAAATGCTGTTATCCGATCTAATCCCTAAAGATAATGTCCTTCTTTTCAATCTCGCTCCCGAAGTCTTACTGAGCCTATAGTCAGCTGTTAACTTCACAAGTTAGTTGGCCTCAAAGACTTCTTCTGAATGCCTACAAGAGTTACATCTATGATTCCCTTCAAGAGTAATTATCAGATGATAGAAAATGTCCATTTAGGACAGACTAATCCCACATCACCTCTTTGCCAGCCTTCTTATACCTCTCCCAATCATTGTAGACTTTCTTCTCCCTCGCTTGAAGGTTATAATTTCTCTTTATTCTATGAGGTGATATTGGTGGGAAAAACCTCTATGAAAGTTTGAACCAATCCCCTCAGCTACTAACCCATCCATATGGTATTGACTCAATGCAACTATAGCGTTAATGGCCTTCTTATGAGAAGAGGGAACAACTATAAATTTTTGATAATATCCGATTGTTCACTTAGTTTCACAAAGGTTAGCCATCCTCATAAATCTTCCAAAGCTCATTAGATCCTTCATTCTGATGTTCATAAATTGATGTTTGCACTACGGTAATCAGAAAGTGTACTAACTAAAGTTATTTGCCTAAATGGGTGGTTACCTTACAGATGAGAAAATCTGGTTTTCACCACCGGCCTCCAAAATCCTCTATGGTCCTTTATTCTGAGGCCTTTCTGCCATTGGCCCTACTAGTACATGTTGATTAGTTCCTTCTGATCTACTCATAGCTATTGCTTCAACAACTCACTTCAGATTTCGTTGTCCTCTCTCAACCCGTTGTCGAAAGTGCGTAGTCTCCAGTTTCCGGTTTTCGCATGTGATAATTTCTAAATGGAAATACACTGCATCAAGTGAGATTAATAGATAACAAAAATATATTATGATGTGCTTTTATAAAAGATCAGTAGCTAAGTCAAATATTGCAGTTAAAACTAATTTTCAATTTTTTTGATAAAAGTGAAAAGAAAAATGTCCAAACTAGTAGTTTTCTTTTTGGCAAGAATATTGATCTTTAAACTTTACTTCATTTCAATCCCCGGTAACGACGCCATAAACTTGTTGATGACTTTGATTTTTATATAGACCAAAAACTGATTGGATTTTAGCACTTCTACTAGAGATTATTCAATCCTAGCTATTTGGCCAAACTGATTTGAACTTACAATGTAATCTGCTTACCGTATGACACTCAATTTGAAATTAGTTTTGGCTCATCATTGGAAGTGCAAAGGTCATACAAGTAATAAGTGGATTTTTATCCGATATCATTCCCATGAGGATCGATTTAGAAAATTTAAAGATTAACTACCCTCACGCTTCAAGATCCTCACTATTCGAACTTCCAAATTTCGTGATAAATTTAACTTTTAAAGTAAACGGAATCCTGAAAAGAAAAATTAAAGAAATTCTAAAATACACGGATTAGGGAGGGGTTCTAATTATATTGAAATAACACTAGGAAAGAAATCAGTGTTGTGACCATCACTTTGCAAGTTTCCAAATAAAATACAAAGTATGGGACATGAACACTGGAATTGTCCAAGAGCAAGGTAGTGTAACAATGGATTTCTCCTAACACCACACATTTCACTTTCCAGCTTACCACACTTCTATCTCTAGATAATTAGTTTGAAGAGCCACTTGTAGGAATTGATAATCTTTTAAGATCTAATTGTTTTCCTTCTCGCATCTACAATCATCTCTTAGGACTCGAAACTCCGTCGCTCCATAAACGTGATACCAAGTCCTCTCCAAAATAATTGATACCCCAACCATCAATTGCACAAGAATTCCTCTCCTTGGATTAGAATCTCAACCCAACAATGGTGGTCGAGATTATCCTAATCGAGGTGAAACCTCAAAATTAAACTACTAGATCAATAGGTGGACCATATGCTCAGAACACACTCTGCCGCCAGAGGGAACCTCGGGTCAGAGTTAGATCATCACCAGTGATATATCAAAGTAATCCTAAAAGTGCATTAGTTCAAATAATATTAGTGTAATTTACTCCCAAGTGACTGCTCTTTGCTCTCAGGTAGTCTATCTTTGTGTCACTTAAAGGGATTCCTAGAAATCAGAGCAATGATACAGCTCTTTTTAGGTACCCAACATTGATATTCATAACAGTTTAATGTAGGAGTAATGCCAATTAAATCACTCTAATTTTCACACCTAAAACAACATTAAAATATTACAAACAATAATCCCAACAATAGATTCTTCCCAGAGGGAACTTAGCCTTACATATCTAGATCATCAATGATAATGACTAGTTGATAAAAAATCATCAAACTTAGATCAAAAATCAAGAAAACGACCTTAAAAATTCTTGCATTCCATTAACATTCAGACAAAATGAAGCATGATTTACATTAATCTCAATAAATCTCGCTTTAGATCACATTCTAATCCTAAAAGAAAGAAAAATAAATCTAGAAACAAAACTAAAATGTAAAGAAAATAAAAAGATAATTATATACAATGAGACTTTAACTTTTCCAAAAAGCTCAAAAACTTGATGAAAAACTATTGAAGTCTGCATTACTCCTGTAGAGTTTCTATTTATAGGCTTAGGTCTCAGCCTAAAAACGAGGCTGATAATTACAAAGGTCGAAAGCCTAAGAAAACTCATGCCTTAGTGTCGTATGTTGTGGCGCCGTTGAGACATCATCGCCACATCAAATCGCATCGTCATGGGTTGCTTCTAGCAAGTCGCGACATCGCTTATCGTGGATTGAATTTATGTCGCGTCAATGCTGCGAACCCGCATCTACACTTCTAGTTATCTGAATGATGTCGTGACATTCACTAACTTGATTTCATATCGGGTCATTTAAGTTCCACATCGGGATCGCCATGAGTTGATGTCGCGGCATCACATCCAATGTCGCGACATCGGGCTTCTTCACTTTACGTGTTTAAGCTGATGTCAGCGACATTGAATCAGGATGTCGCAACACTGAACCCCGATGTTCTAAGGCCCTATCAAAGGTGGCTAATGTCATGACATTACTGTGGTGATGTTGCAACGTTGAGTTGGTCTCACCACCTCGTCGCTTTGATCTCGGAGCGTCGCGACATCACCGGACATTGGAAGGTGACGGCATTGCATGTTTAGATCTCCAAAGATTCAAGCCTCACGATGTTGTCGCCGGCGTCACAAAGAATGTCGCGACATTGCTAATTTATGCTCAGAACGCCTGCAAATTCTCAGGAATTTTTATAATAAAAATTATTATATATTCAGTATAATAGAACCAAACTCGTTTTTCCGAGAATTTATTAAATGTTATGGTGATTATATGACTAAATGTCAAATTCAAATGATATGATTGAATGATAAATGCTAAATGTCAAATGATAGAACCCAGAATTCAAGTGAAAAAGGGTAAAGTTGGAAATTTTGTGAAAAGAGGGACCTAAGGGTCATAGTTATAAAAAAATAAATGTCTATGTGATTAATGAGAGTTGTGAAAATAGAGGAAGTATATGGGCTATGAAAGCATTTCAGAAAACTTTAAGTCAAAAGAATGCATTTTTGCAGCCAAACAAGGCCTCATGAAGAACAAGGATATAAGACGATTAATTGTCTAAGAATGCACTGCAAAACGCTGCGGAGAGCTCGAGAGGAGAAAAGGAGAAGAGAGCTGGGTGGCAAGGGAAGGATCAAGCTTGCAAGAGGCTTCCATTTCTTGCTTCTAAGAGATTAAGCAACCTACAAAAGAAGATTTGAAGAGACAAAGGTAAAGAATCAAACCCTAGCTTTCAGGATTTTCGGTTTTCGGAAAAGCTCCCACCCTTGGGGAAAGAGTACTTCATTGTCGCTAAACCACTTTCGAGTTGTTTTGTGGTGGATTCCATGGTGGGTTTTGATGTTGATGGATTTGAGGAGGTTTATTGAAGTAGTGGCTGGTGGTGAAATGGCAAAATCTCGCTATTTCGAAAATCAAGACATTGGCAATCGGTACCAAAAGTTGGTACCAGTACCTATTGTGCGGAGAGGATTTGGTACCGTTTGGTACTCTGACCCATTGACAAAGGAAGGATCAAAATGCACAATCAGTGGTACTGCATCGATAAGCCCAACACCCCCGCTGCTTGTACCCCTTGCACTGCTAAGTCTCGTATTCGCACACCGATTGCTTCAGTGGACCCTAATAAAGCTTAAATTGGCCATATAAGAGTATACAAGAGAGAAGACGACGTATGCCTTCGTCATTTCGATATTCGTTTAGTACGATTAATTGTTCAACCACTAAGAGTCGAGAATTTGTATTTCGACTAGGTGCGGTGAAGACGCATAACCTGACCTTAGACCGTATCGAAAAACATGGATTCTATAAATTGTTTAATTCGCTCTCTATGACTCACTCCTACTTCAAGTTATATTTCAGGAATATATATATATATATATATATATATATATATATATATATATATATATATATATATATATATATCGATTTGAATTATTAGTATTCGAAATGTCTAGTCCGTTTCCAGGACTCAATTTCATTTCAAGTTTCTATTTGTGAAATACATATATACATATTGATTTGAATTATTGGTATTCAAATATTCATTAAATGTATGTTCTGTTTCTATGACTCCACCCCATTTCAAGTTCTATTTGTGAAATATATACATATATTGATTTGAATTATTAGTATTTAGTAATACTACCAAATATTTGCATGTGCGCGTGTATTAATTAAAAGTGAATTTATCGCATGTGAGTAAATTGATTTGAAATGTATTATTGAATGACCAACATGACAGATTCACCAACCGAATTGGCCATGAAGGTAAACTGCATTTGTTCACTGTGAAATCACATTGCTACTCGAATAACAACAGATGTGATTCACCAACTGAATCTATCGTGAATGTCGACTTCTATAGTTATATGTGAGCTTGTAATATTGAATGTGAAATCACATTGCTACTGAATGACAAACATGACATGATTCATCAACTGAATCTGTTGTGAATGTCGACTTCTATAGTAATTTGTGAGATTGTAATATTGAATGTAAAATTACATTGCTATTGAATGACAAATCGTGATAGATTCACCAACCTAATCACGCGACGTCTAATTTCTATAGTCATATGTGAGATTTTAATATTGAATGCAAATCACATTACTAATGACGACAAATAGATGCGATTCACCAACCGACCGTCAGCACGTCGACTCTATAGTCATATGTGAAATCGCAAACCGAAAAGCGAAAAACGATATTAAAAAGTGTATTTGTATAAGTATCTTTTACTTTACACATAGACATTGTATAAAGGCATTATTTTGATAAATGCGTGATTCATATTGAACTGACATGAAATAGAGAACTATATAGAACCACTAAGCATGAAAATGCTTAGCGTATTGTTTTATTAATGCGCAGTACCGTAATAGACAAAGGGATTGAAAGCTTTAATTGCCGAGGAGCTTAGAGTCATTCAGAAGGTCATGGAGTATGCTTCGTCACATGCATCCTCATCATTTTAAAGACGATATCGCTTTTGTAAACAAAAAGAGTTCAACTTCAAACTATTTTTGTACCTATATCTCGAATACGATTCGATATTATGTCAGAAACGACATAAAATTCCATTTTTGGTTAAATGCACATTTTGTAAAGGCACAGACATTTTGTAAATGCTTGCAGGGGCTTGCCCCAAATTGAAATGGCTTATGCAAAGATTTGAGAACAAAAACGCTTATATTAATGAAATGTGTTTGATAAATGGATTTGATTAATGGCTTCGCTCAAAGGCCCGAAGTTTCTGCCCTGGATTCACTAACCGGGTCACCTGAAACGGGTCGCTACAATTTAGTGGTATCAGAGCATCCCGGATTCGGTTCGGACTCACCAATCGGGTCGGACCAAAAAAGGGGTGCTACACGCCCATGTAAATTTCCTTCCCGATATCATGACATTGAGTTGTGTCGCGACATTGACTTATCACGCAACATCGAGATTCGTGTCGTAGCTCTTCACGTCCCACCATGTCGGGCATGTCGCCACATCACAGAGTGTTATGATCTATCTATGTCAACAGATGTCGCGGCGATGTCGCAACATTGGAGTAACTGGCATGACACTCTTTATATAGTGTCATGACATTGTTCTTCTGGTGTTGCGACATTGCTGCAATTGCTTCATTTTTTCTGTTTTTGTTGCTTTTCGACTTCTTTTCTTCAAATTTATGCAAAACATAAATATGGGTGAAAATTCCATAATTTTAGATTAAATTAGATTTTTAAGCCTAAAATATACTTGAAAAATGGGCTTAAAATAGATGATTTTTAGACTCATCAGAAGACAATCACCATGTTCCCACTCAAATAAGGTCAAAACTTATCGAAGACAAATACTATAGAAAGTAGTTCTTTTTCCGTTGTTACATACTTAATCCCAGGCTCTACCGAGGGTCCTACTTCCATAGTATATGAATGAAAAATTTTGTTTCACCTTTGGCCTAAAACGACACCCATCGTGTAGTCGCTAGCGTCACACATTATTTCAAAGGGCAACTCCTAAGCCGGAGTACAAATAACAAAGTAAACGTAGTTTTCCTGAGTGTGGGAGTAAGGCTTTCATACAATTTTTTATCAAAGTCAAGGTGGACTCACATTAGAAGACTTGAAAGAGGCTAGGATATTTTTGAGAAATCTTTAATGAATCTCCTATAAAAGCTAGCATGACCCAAGAAGCTCTATTCTTTTATCGAAGATGGTGGAGGAAGAAGCTTTTCAATTGTCTATATTTTTTATTTATCTACCTCAATGCCCTTCCGAAAATTCAGTGGCGTAAGACGATACCCTCTTGTACCATAAAGTAGCATTTCTCCCAATTGAGGACCAAGTTGGTCTCTTCACATTTAAGCAAGACTGACTCCAAGTTTGCAAGGTAAGCATCAAATGAAGTATCAACCATAGAGAAGTCATCCATGAACACCTTAATAGACCTTTCAACCATGTTAGAGAAAATTGCCATCATGCACCTTTGAAATATCCCTGGTGCATTGCATAACTCAAATGGCATTCTTCGAAATGCAGAAGTACCATAAGGCCAAGTGAAGGTTGTTTTCTCTTGATCTTCCGGGGCAATAGAAATTTGGTTGTACTCTAAATATCCATCTAGAAAGCAATAGTACTCATGTCCTGCCAACCTATCTAACATTTGATCAATAAAAGGCAATGGGAAACGGTCTTTCCTTGTGGCCTTATTCAACTTTCGATAATCAATGCAAATTCGCCACCCAATCATTGTTCTAATTGGAATCAAGTAATTGTTTTCATTCTCAATCATCGTCATGCCTCCCTTCTTGGGCACAACGTGAACTGGACTAACTCAAGGACTATCCGAAATGGGATAAATGACATTGGCATCAAGCCATTTTAGTATTGCTTTTCTCACCACTTCCTTCATGGTAAGATTAATTCTCCTCTGAGCTTCTATTGTGGGCTTGCTATTCTCTTCTAATAGAATATGATGCATGCACATAGAGGGTTAGATTCCCTTGATATTCGCTAGGGACCAACCAATAGCACCCTTGTGAGCAAGAA
The DNA here is from genome assembly GCA_016808115.1 of Tetrastigma voinierianum. Taxonomy (NCBI): domain Eukaryota; kingdom Viridiplantae; phylum Streptophyta; class Magnoliopsida; order Vitales; family Vitaceae; genus Tetrastigma; species Tetrastigma voinierianum. Next base: position 202,917 of record JAEQBH010007238.1, on the reverse strand, counting down.
AAACTTTCAACAACTGTTCTTCTTCAAAAATTGAAAACGAATAAGAGATAATTTCTAGCATAGGGGATGAATTTCCAAGATAAGCATATCAAAGGTGTGCTGGTAATGGTTTCTCCTCTAGAATTGGTGGCTTCTCAATATATGGGATAGGATGACTTGGGTTTGCTCCCAAAGCTTCAAACTATTTCCTCCTATTTGGCCCAAAGGAATCCATCCACAATAAATAGTTCTTCACCTTATCATCTACCAAATCTTCGGAATTCTCATATAGCAAGCTAGTCTCCAAGGGATCGATTTGACCCACTTGGCTAGACACTATAGCTTCTACAAAATCAATGCTAAAACTACTATCATTTTCATGAGGATGCTTTATGGCATTGAATACACTAAAAGTGGCTTCCTTTTGCACTCTTAATCACAATTCACCCTTTTGCACATTGATTAGAGCTCTATCGGTAGCCAAGAACAGTCTTCCAAGGATTATAGGGATTCTTTATCTTCTTCCATGTCAAGAATAATGAAATCAACGAGAAAGATAATTTTTTCCACTTTAATAAGCACATCTTCTATTATACCGCGGATGTTTGAGAAACCTATCCGCCAATTGCCAAGTCACTGTTGTTAGTCTTACTTCCCCTAAACTTAGCTTCTTGAAAATGGAGAGAGATATCAAATTAATACTTGCTCCCAAATAAAAAAGAGCTCTCTCAAAGATAGAATTCACAATAGCACATTGGATTATGAAGCTACCCGGATCTTTAAGCTAGAGTGGTAATTTCTTTTGCAATATTGCACTAAACTCTTATGAAAGTGCCACAGTTTCATACTTTCCCAACTTCCTCTTTTTAGCAAGAATGTCCTTCATGATTTTTACATAGCTCGACATTTGCTCAAGAGCATCCACAAACGAGATATTGATATGGAGCTTCTTGGACACTTCAAGGAATTTGGTGAATTGGCTATAAAGCTTACTCTTCTTCAATCTTTGTGGGTATAGGATTTGTAGGACTTCCTTTTGTCGAGGGGGGACAACCACTTGTTCTTTATTAGCTTCCTCACTTGGAGGTTGGATAGAAGGTTAGGCTTCCCTTGTATCTCCCTTAGATTTTTCAACTTCCGTTGGTGCTTCGAACTCTTTTCCGCTTCTAAGAGTGATGGCTTTACAGTGTTCCTTTCCTTCCCTCCTTAGGTTAACCTCTGAAGCACTAGGCAAAGAACATTGTTGCCTCTTATTCATCATGCTAGCCATTTGTCCCAACTGTGCTTCTATATTTATGATTTGAGCTAATTGATTATTGAGAGTAGTCTTTGTGTTATTCACAAATTGACTCTAAGACTTGGCTAATTCGGCTTGAAATCTAGCTAATTCAACCAGGGCTTCTTCTAAACCTTACTTTTTCTCTTAAGGTGGAGGTGGTGGAAGCTTAGCTTGTTCAAGGTGCATCACATTCTGAGGCATCACATCTTGGTTATTCCTCCAGGAGAAATTTGGGTGGTTCCTCCAACCTGGATTGAAATTATTAAAGTATGGGTTAAACTATTGTTAGGGTTGAAGGAACTTTCCAAAAATTGAGCTTACTTTACCGTTATTTGCCAAATGGATTCCCGGTTTCGCACTCGATGCTTTGATGGGGGCCACTGCAAAATTCACATAAAGGTGGGCAAGCTTGAACTGCATTTGTCATAGCTTGGGAATTTTGGAGCTGAGTTGCTTGAAGTTACTTAGTGATTAAAGAAACTTGAGCCGCCAAGGTAGAGAACACATCAATGTCATACATCCCAACTGGTTTCTTTAGAGTAACTCGCACACATGGCCATTGACAAATATTAATGGCCATATTTTCAAGCAGTTGATAAGCTTCATCTTCACTTTTTCTCATTAATGCTCCTCCCGCCTATGCATCCAACAAATTTTTTTTGTTCTGGTCAATCCATTATAAAAATGGATTTTCATCCATTTTGGAAAACTGTGATAAGGACACTTCCTTAGAAGTTCCTTGTAGTGATCTCATGCCTCATAGAATGTTTCTCCTTCATATTGGACGAAATTATTGATTTCAACCCTCAACTTTGTTGTCTTAGCTTGAGGGAAAAACTTGGATACCAAGTCTGCCCATGAAGTGATAGAGTCACGTGGTTCTGAATTCAACCAATGCTTTGCCTTATCCTTTAGTGAGAAAGGGAACAACCGAAGGCAAATAGCATCATCGTGAACCCCATTGTATTTGATAGTGTAGCACACTTTCAAGAAGTTGGAAATGTGGGAGTTAGGATCCTCCTATGGCAACCCCAAAAATTGAATACTCTGAATCAACTGGAGATTAATAGGCTTCATCTCAAAATTATTTGCTTGAATTGTCGGCCTCCTTATAATAGATGGGATGCTAATGAGTGGTAATGCACTGTCTCTCAATGCCCATGGTGATTGTGCCATGGGAGGGGTACTTGGATGTGAGCTTCCCTCACTTCTAGACCCGGCATATTCCTCATCTTCAAATCCTTGAAGGTTTTCCATGGATCTATGCGCTAATTCGACAGCTTCTCCCTTATCTTTTCTGATTTTTCTCAAAGTTCTTTCCAATTGCGTATCAAGGGAGATAAGATTATCACTACCCGATCTTCGTCTGAATAGGAATCAATACCTATGTCACAAGAGTCAAGAGGGACAAGATGTCAAAAAACTGAAATAATACTAGGAAAACAAAATATCAAAGGTAAAGAAGGGCTAATGTTGGTATCAATATTAGTAAAAGCATTAATCATGGGCAACAGTGCCAAAAACTTTTGGGGAGCAAACATGTATATAAAATTGTGCCTATGTGCGCAAGTAAACGTGTCACCTTAAGTAGTACAATGTAAGTACGAGTATCATCCCACGAGGATTAAGGTTTAGTAAATAACGAAATTGAACTAACCCTAACTTTATCTAGATGAACACAATAGTGAAATTGAATTGAAAAATAAAATAAACTAAAGAAAACCCAAGCCAAAGTGTCTAACAACAATTAGGTGAAAGATTAATGATATTAAAGGCCTAGGGTTTTGACTTCATCTAACAATTTCCTATGGCGGGGTTCTACTTGATCCTAAAGATGTTCAAATTCTATATTAATGGTGGATTTCACACAACATATGCTATTCTTTCTCAAGCAATAATAATCAATCCTTAGAAATGGTTCTATTGTATCTCTACCTCAAACCATCATAACCAAAGATGCATAAAGCATTTGAAATCCAACAAAACCACATGTAACCCGCAAATATCTCTATTCTATGTAGAAACATGATGCTCTATTCATGATCTAACCTACTAATCATTTCTCAACCTCAAATTAGGTCATAATCTATGCTAATGGTGACTGCTGTAAAGAGGTCAAGTGAATACACCAAATAGAAATATTTAATATGAACTTAAACATCGAGGAGCTGGCAAAATAAAAACCTTACTTCACAGTTCCTTATCAAACTACATCAAAACCCTAGATTAAAAGTTTAGAACATCTTAAGGAGAAGAACAAACAACAAGGTAAATAAAAGCATAGAAAGAGAGAAGAGGAAACTAGATTAAGAAACTTTAGCTCCTCCTCTTCTTCTCTCTTGTCTTCTTCAACAAGCTTCAAGGTAGGTCCCCCTCCAAAAGAAAGAACTTCTCTCTTTTTGCTCTTTGAAGACCCTTTTATAAGCTAACCCTAAATTAGGGCACAAAATGGGTCTTCCAAGACAATGAGCCTTGATAACCACGCCTCAGTGTGGGCATTATGGCGTTACAACATGGTAGAGAAGGTGAGCTATTGCTGCTCTCTAGGAAATTGGACACCGCAGAGTAAGAACTCCAACCTATAGTGTAGCGAATGATTACAACTTGCAATTTTACTTTGTAATTTACTCCTTCCCTGCTCTGATTTTGATCCTTGTTTGCCCGTTGGCCTACAAAAAAGATAACAAAAAAACTAACATTAGAACATTTAACTTTCATAAAAACAACCTAAAAATACCTAAAAACCTAGGGATAAAATGAGTATATAGGATACTCATCCTATCTCGTATTCAAAAAAGTACAATATGAATAGATTTAGGGCTAAGGCCTTACCTTTAAAAAATATGATTGGCTTTACTCGATCAAAAAGTCGTTTCAAATCGTTCGAGAAAGCACAAGAGAATTTTGATGGGTGGGTATTTATACTCCTACTAAAAAAGTTATCAAACGTAATTCAAAGTCTAATGTCTATGAAAGTCAATGATTTTTTCAATACTAGTATACTTTTATAGAGTGTATAAAAGTTGTAATTGAATACACCTAGACTTTTATGGACTTTTTAAAAGTCTTAAAAAGTCATTATCGAATACCCCATGACTTTTGTAAGGTCTTTAAAATTTGTAATCCAATACTGATTGACTTTATAATTCTATAAAAGGCATTAAAAGTCCTAATCCAATACACCCCCTTAGATTTAGAAGGTAAATAAGAGCTTCGGGCTCTAGAGGAATGAGGGGGAAAAAAGAAATTAGCTAAGAGCTTAGGACTCGATGAGGACTAGGGCCTAAGAGAGTAAAATAGAGCTCCAAACTTTAAAGAGAAAATGAAAATTAGCTAAAGGTTAAGATATGGCTTGAGACTCATATCTTAAAAAGGTACAAGAGAGCTTTGAACTTTAAAGGAAACAAAGAGAAAAAAAAAAAAACTTAAAGCTAAGAGCTCAAGGCTCAACGAGGCTTGGGGCCTAATATTAAAATATAGCTTAAGGCTCTAAAGGAAAAAAATAAAATAAAGGAAATCAGCTCAAGGCTGAGAGTTTAAGGCTTAACAAGGCTCAAAGCTTAAAAGTAAAAGAACTTTTGGGTTTTGAAGGAAAAATTAAAATAGAAAAAGTAACTCAGTGTTAAGATATCAAGGCTCTATGAGGCTTAAGGCTTAAAAGTAAAAGACATAGCTCCAAGTTCTGAACGAAAAATAAAAAATAGAAAATTAGCTAAGGGTTGAGAGCTCAGTGCTTAACTGGGTCAGGCCCACACAAGGACAAGAGAAAAACCGGGCTAGGCCAAGGCATGCCTAATTTACATCGAGCTACTATTTTGTTGGCCTAGCCCAGCCCTATACCAGGCCTGCCCAACCCTATGTGTAAAACAAACATCAAAGAGTACCATTCAAGAAAAAATCAATCTTTTGCCTCATGTTAATCTTAACAGCTTAACCTACCTTTCCACTATTTGATTTTTGAGATATATGTATTAGCATGAAACTCATAAATCCTAAAATCAAGATAAAGAACTGATAAATATAAAAAATCAGTGATTTATAAAATCAAAATCAAAATGTATTCCAACCTCGCAAGCTTTGTGACAATTGTTCAATTGTTCAAGGGTTATGATATCGAGTTCTACACCACATAATGTGCATTTTTCTAGGCATGGGGTAGAGGTGGTGGAACCTCTTCCTCCTTTCTTCCTGTTCTTTAGACTCTTAAGCCTTGTTCTTCTTGATCCAGCTATATTGCAAATGATTGAGACTAAGCTCCTTGTATAAATATGGTAGTTTTTTCTTCTTTTTTTACAAGCCATTTTTTTCTTTTTCTTTATGTAGTACTGATTTTTTATATTTATCAATTCTTATCTGATTGGAAAATTTCATGATTATTTTTTATAATTTTCCAGTTTTTTTTTTATCTTACTATTTTTGTTTTGAAAATGAGCTTTTTCATATTTTGTCAATATAATTATAAATAAGATAGAGACGTTGGAAGCATACCTTTCTCTCCTCCTATTGAAGATGATGAACAACCAATGCACATAGCTAAACAACCCGAGATGGTCGCTGATGGAATTTCAAAGAATACATGCACAAAAGTAGAACCTACTTGGAGATTTAAACGTAAAGCAAATAGGAACGTTAGGCAAGCTGTCATATGAAAATAGTCTTTCGTTAACAAATGCTTGAAGCAGTTTCCCAAAATTACCTGCAAAGAACGAATGGTTGTAGATTTTGTTTTTGCAAATGACATGGATAAGGAGTATGTACTTTTTATATACACTCAACTTTTTCCTTCCTTATGTGCCATTATACTCATTTTTTTGTACCTAGCTATGAACTTGTAATATCATTTTCAAGTGAGATCATGTGTGAGATGCAAGAGATGTTTATCACTAAGAAGGAGTTGTCTTCACTTGAAGGAGAGTGTTGGATAAACGATGTGGTATATAGCTTTGATTCATTTTAATGTAGTTGTAAATTTCTATTTTAATGTGTGAATACCTTAAATTTTTTAGCATGCAGATTATAGCAACGGTCGCTCGAATCATGAAAGCTCATCAACTTATTCTTTGACGCATTCACTATTTTGACTCATCATTTGAGGTATATTTTTGTCATATTAATAATGCTGGTGTTTACATTCTTGTAGATGGTTGTTATCTAATTTCATAATATTGTAAGTAGTCTTGACAAACATTACGGTATGCATGGACCCATCAAAATACATTGGAAAATGTAAATCGTACCTTGATTCGACCATCATTGGTCATGATTTAGGAACTTGTGACATGATAACATAACTTCACATTGTAGAAACTCCACTTTTTTTTAATAGTTTGGGTCAATAAACGTTTTCATGTTTTTATTTAAATATTCCTATTTGCTCATTTGTAAGAATAGTCATTGACACCTGCATGTTATCAACATTATAGCTCAAATGGACGAGATCTTATCATCCATTTCATTAACAAGGGGCAAACATACATCAAGCAAATCAATTCATCTGTTAGCAACCATAACTAAAGCATTTCACGCCTATAGACTACATCAACACTTAGACATGGGAGCAATCACACATGTCTATCATAATATCGTTGGTAAAAAAAAAATTATATCCCTAACTCTATGTTTGGTAGGTCACTATAACGTTCATCCACTTTATGATTTAATCAATTCCACTTAATATTGTTTAGGTCTGACTATAGAATTTTCGTAATCAAGTATGTGGAATACTAGAACGATTCCACATTAGTTGAATCGATTGATGTGGTAATAAACTAGTTCAATCATTTTTCAAATACATACTTTCATAATCAACATTGATGGACATTACTAATCATTTTGTGTGTGTGGTTTTTTCTAAGAGTATAAAATGCTCTTGTATAGATTTCAACTAGTAGTGGAACTTGCCTTGGATAATCATAACAAACTGTGGGAAAAGTTTATCAATACATTCCGATAGTGAAGCCATGAAGATTGAGATATGTTCGTTATTTTTTGTATAAACATCAGATGTTTGGAGACAATGTTTATGTTTTGAAGTTATGTTTCTAATAGAGTTTTTACAATAGACTTGTAATTGGTTATATTATGATATTTTGTAAAATGATATATTACACTACGTTTCTGATTGTAGTTGCCGAAGTCGAATAGCTGCAACATTATATTTTGTATTTGGACAAAGATTATATGCATATAACATGCCACATGATATAGGTGTGGCTTGTTTTTTGTGTTTCAATTTCATATCTCTTGTTTTTTTTTTTTTTATGATATATTGTGTAATTATCTTCATTGTATCTAGTACAGGAGGTCTCATTATATATAAATGCACAATGTCTAAGGAAGATATTACATATTTAGACCAAAACAAAAAAACAAAAGGAACACAATTTTTTTTCTTACCATGGTCAATAGACCGGCAACAACAATTTAGCTTGATCGGTAGAGCTATGTTTATGTCTTAGCTTAATTGGTTGAGCATAAAACCTCAATCAGTTAAGTACATCTTTAGTTGCTAAGACAAATAGCTCGATCGATTGATACATTCATGCTCAACCGGTTGAGCTATTCTACTAATTACTACACAGGTCAATCTGTCAAGCCTCTCTTCCTCAATCTGTCAACCCATTCAAATTCTCATCTATCATTGCCTAATTCAACCAACCATTGCCTATTTACCTAAAATATAGAAAATCACATAACATAAATATGAGAACAACAACAATTACATCGAACTATTACATTGAAGTTCAAAATACCTATTTCAAACCATCTTTCATAGAATTAGCCTTATACAAAATATGCATGGTAACAAGTACTACATCATACACAATGTCATACTCAGATAATTGTAAAATGTCTATTTGTAAGACCCGAGAAAATTATAATTTTCTGAAAAATGATAAACGGTAATTTGCGCTCAAAACCGGAATTTTTCAGATCCTCGATGACAAAAATGAAATTTCAATCGGGGCTGAATCAAGCCTGAAATCTAGCTACCGCCGACTTCGGCACAACCCACCTCACGTTGAGGCAATCGAGTACTATGGAGGACACTTCTGGCACATTCCTGAAACGCGCCAGCACTTGACACGCTACTGGCGCAAAGAAGTCAAACATTAAGCCTGGCGGACCCATGGACATGCGACATCTCATGAGCAAGGAAATCCACTATTAAGGATAAGTGCGTAATCCAGCACCTACTTGCCGATAAATGCAAGAGAGAAGACAATTCTCTTGACCCAATCTTGACCCAACTGGTTTGGGGGGAAGGAAAAGGAAAAGGAGAGAGGAAAAGAAATGGAGAGTTTTAGAAAGAGAGAGTCTACCTTCTGGATTTTCCCGCGACGTATTCTGTCGAATCCCTGAGTAATAAAGAGGCAAAGTTGATCCCCACTGCAAAGAGCTACGCTGCGGGCATCAGACATTACTTTAATTTTGAAAACTCGGTATAAGAGGTCTTCTCTTCTACTCTAAGTATTTTCCTCGTCTAAAATCCATTAAATGGTTTTCAGTGTTGTGAGGCCTTAAAATGGCCATGGATTCTCGTTTCATGAAGTGAAATCGATGCTTGACGCAGGGGCTATCCACGATACCTACGCACCGATTCCTGAGATTGTTAAAATAAATCAATTGCTTGTTGGACCAAAATTGTCCTTGTGAATTTTCTTGAATTAGATAGCATGATATTGCTTAAAATGAATAGCTTAGAATGTATGTGGAAAATGATATGTTAATGCATACTAAATTGATGTGTTAACATGATTGTTCAAATTATATGAAATATAATTGTGTTTGAACCATTGGAATTGGATATATGAATTGGCATCATTGCATTCATGTGCAATGGACATCGTATAGTCATGGGTGCATAGTATGGTTGTTCACACAGAACGGGCTGAGTTTGTCTGGGATCACGCCCAATAAAGACTCATGGGCCAAATCATAAAATGAAAAGTGATTAATGTGGTAGGCTAAGTAAGAAAGGGGCTGTTAGTCCCTCGCCTGAAAGTTCAGGTAGATGTGACGAGCCTTAGGCTTCTACGCGAGCCTAAAGTTCCAGACGGTGAGAGACCGCTGGGACATCCGGTGCCTCAGATGGGTGTGAGAGACTCCACGGTGTGATCCTAGTTCTCGTGCGGGAGTAAGAGTACTCATGCGGTGGGCCGAAAAGTTCCACACACGCAAAGAGAAGGACACACTGCCATGACTATCACTTAAACCCAGAGTTGACGAGCCCAGATTGAATCGGGGATCGTTACCTATTGGCAAATTGCATTGCGTTGGTGAGCCGACAAAGGTTTCGCAGATATGGGCAAGCCATTGGTATTACCAATGACAATTGCCACACTTGGCAAAGGCATGTGTGAGGGAGTCGGCGAGTGACTCGAGGTATGGGCATTGAAACATTTCATGCATGATATAAATTATTCCATGTAAAAATTGTAAATTGTATGTAATGCGGATGTTGTGATGTGCCATTGCATGTGCATTTTAGGTGTGGAGTAACCCAATGTAATAAAATTCAACTACCAAGTATCACACCGTTGGTGGGATTCTCTGTGTACGTAGAGATGACTCAGAAGACGACGCTCACTAGAGGCCGCTTTTGAGAAGAAAGCCGACATGTGGCTTTGATTATATATGTTTTTGTAAAACATGTTTGTATAAGAGTGTAATTAACTATTTAAAATTTTGTAATATAGTTGGTTACATTTTGGTGCGTATGGATGTATGGGCCCGACGTGGCCATTTTTACTTCAGCGATGAAACCTGAGAGATCTCATTTTAAAGGCATTAAGACTCTCAATGGCTACATAGATGAGGTGGCTGACTCGGTCACAATCCGACCTGATCAGTGTCGCACTATTGGTGGGCGGGATCCTTCGTGAGGGACTCAATCATGTGATGGTGGTAGAGGACAAACAGAGTGAATGAAGGTCATTAGATCTAAATGTTGGGCTAACAATTGGTTGATCTGATTAGATAATTATGCGATATTTGAGGAGACGCTGTTCTCAAACCGATCAAGCCTCAAGTGTAGCTTCTCAAATTAGGAGGCCAAACCTGTCTCATTACTAGAAGTTGGTACATCTGTTTGTGGATGATTTGTATGCAGTGGGGGTATGCTTAATTGAACATTTGCCAAATCATGCTTAATTGAATATTATCCATATTATACTCTGGATCATGCATCCCCTGGATTGGTCATTGTAAGTGTCAAGGGTTAGACTCAAGGGTCAAGTCAATACTAAAAGCCCTGAATACTTTGGTCATAATGCGCCCATATGGGAGAATACGACTATTGCTTTGACAACATGCAGTCATTTGATTCATGATGATATAACCAATGTTCACACGACGACCCTATAATATGGAATCAACCAAGACTGCTTCAAGATATGAAACATCATCCACGTGGCCACCTTGTGGCACCAACCAATAGCTCACAATTTGATGCAAAACGCAACTTCTATATGTCAAGCTATACTCATTAGGCTTCCCATGCCCGTACAAAATTGATCTCCCACATAAACGTTCAATATCCTCTCAAACTATAAAACCATTAACAGTTGGCCAACTCTTTGACTTGAAGCGTCTTGGCGTAAGCTTTTTATGACTACAAATAGAATTTAATAAATATTTTATAATATATTAAATTTTAATAAATTTAAAATAAATTTTATCTTTTAACATTTATTTTTTATTATTTCACATATTTTGTAATTAGTTTTTAAAATAATTATCGAAAGACAAATGAAAATAATTAAATTTATTCTCTCTCTCTCTCTCTCTCTCTCTCTCTCTCTCTCTCTCTCTCTCTCTCTCTCTCTCTCTCTCTCTCTCTCTCTCTCTCTCTCTATATATATATATATATATATACATATATATATATATATATATATATATATGTATTGTTTCCAAGAGGAAAAACTATTGCTAGATGTATACATTTTTTAGAAAATAAAAAGTTATTACAAAAAATATTTATCATGTAGTGCCATTTTTTTTAAACAAGTTGTTTTTTTTTTTGAATTGTACAAGTGAAATGTTTTTAAAAACCCTTTTTTCAAAAAAAACAAAAACAAAAAAAAATCAGGGCTACGGAGGGTTGAACCCTTATAGCCTTTTTTGTATTTTTTTTAATTGGCAACTTCTTTTAAAATATTTTCCCCAACCCTTTTCTTTTTCTTTTTTGTTTTTTTTTCTCCATTGCCCCTTTCTCTTTCCCTAATACTGCCTTCTTCTTCTTCCCTTTCTTCCACAAATTACCCATTGTTAATTTTTCTCCTCTTCTATTTTTCCTCTTTTCTCTTTTTTCTTTCTCATTTTACACCGTAGCACTGTCATTCAAAGCCAGCCTTCAAATACACATCTCTATGGTAGAGCACCCAGGTCCTTAAATTTCAGTTCACGCCATTTTTTTTTTCTTTTTTCCTCCTCCATTTCACCGATATTTCTCTAGGAAAATTTCGATGATTCAACATTTCTGCATATATGTTTGCTAATTTAGGGTTTTTATTTTTTAAGCCCTATCACCTCCCCGTGAGGTGTACGCCTTTCCGTGAGGCTAAAGGCACAAAGCCTTTGAGCCTTCTGTAGGGAGAATCCTCACCAAGAAGACGCTTTCTGTAGGCAGTTGGTTTTTTTTATTTTTTAACACCTCAAGGCTTTTTGCAGTGTCACGCTGAGGCGCCTCTCGAAATGCCTTTTAAAACACTATTGGTAACCAACCCATCCTAAGAAGTAATTCTCCAAATCCAAATTGGTTGAGCTGAACAAAATCTATGTCTCTACTAAGAAGAATTGTCCTTTTAGCGAAGTAACTCTTTAACCTCTCATACTTACTTTCTGAATTGAATAGGCCACGATCATATCGAGCCTTTCGTCTACCCTCTAGCTTATTAGAATCAGAAGCATGTTTGCCCTTCCCATGAGATGAAGATGACTGCCTTCTAGGTGCCATAACAATCATCTAATACCAGATAAAAATTATTGTGACTATTAAAACAAACAAAGATCTTCAAGCATTTGTACACAAAAAAGAGGGGGGAAAATACACTACCTAAAAATTATTACAATGATATAGAATCATGAGATTAAAACTTTAGAATGAATATGTTGAAATATTGTCAAAAAGGTTGTACCTAGAGTTAAAATGTGTAATACCTAGAGTTCATAAAGGTGGTACCCTAGGTTTACTCATATGGTACATAAGGATTACAGAGTGAATTTACAAACTAGTACTATGTCAGTACCTATGGTATACCTAGGTAGTACCTAAAATACATTTAGGTTGTTCCCAAGGTTGGGTGAGGTTATAACTAAGGTTTTCTAAGAGTTTACCCACAATCTAAAAAAGATAGTATCTAATGTTTAAATGGGTTGTACCCATATTCCATTTCAATTGTATTGTGGATTATGGTTGTACCTAATCCCCAATAACCATTTTATCATTGGTTTTCAACAATGTTTGAACCCTTTCAAATTTCCACTTTTAATACTCGTACCTTGCCCTTAAAATGGTAACTCACATGAATGTATTCATTCGCTTCCAATAGAGAGAGAGAGAGAGGAGACGAGAATCACCCTGTAGCATGATGTCTAGATAACCAATCCATGCCTGATATAACATCAAAGTCATGGATATCTAATAATATCAAGTCTTCCAGAAACTCCTGGCCTCCAATAATCACCTTGCTATCCAGATAAACACTCTCTACTATCCGTGAATCCCCTGTAAGAAGATGTACATTATGCTACAATCTATTGGCTGGGACTCCACATTAACATTTGAAATAAAACCCGTAGAAATAAAAGAATGTGTAGCTCCATGGTCTATGAGAATATGAGCATCACGGCCAAAGATTGAAATTATACCTATCACAACATCGAGAGCAATATCAGCATCCTGCTGGGTAACCGCAAATACCCTGGCTTGGGTCATAGGTCGACCTGGAGGTCCTCTGGGTGGCTAACCTTCCGCCTCGCTGATACACTATTAGGGTCTATCGAGCAGAACCTCTACCGAGTCTCTTTCCGATCCTAACCTCCACCAAATGGAAATGGCCTCAGATTGGTGCTACCATACCGACACACTACCGAGGCTAATTGCGACATTCCTTCAGAAATGTCCCGATCATTCACATCTGTAATAAACATTAAGACCCATCTCAGATTCCCCTTCGTGAAGCTCTCTCACACTTATCGCATCGGGCTGCCTCGTGGTCGGCTAGCTATAGCCTAAGGGTTTTATCGAACTCCGAATCGGATCGTCGCTTCGACCTGCCTTTACCACTCCGCCCATGGTGGTTTTTCTCCCTCTTGACTTTTATTCGATCCACCTCGAGTCCAAGATCCATCTCTCGCCTGCGAATCTCCCGGCATTAACCGAGGAGCCAATCCTAAACTCCCTCTCTATCCTCGAAGGTAGCTCTCAACCACTGGTCTATTGAGTACGAGAAACTGATGCCACAATACTCTTGATCTCTTTTCTCATGCCCACTGCAAACCTCTTACTTTATACCTCAGGTCACAAAAAAATGTATGAACATACCTGCACCAGTCTCGAGAACTTTTTTCGTAATTTCACGCCGATACTTCTGTCCTCGCCGTTGAGCTTGAAAATTCTTCAATTTTCTAATCTTTATGCATCGTGGGAAGAATTTCTCTAAAATTCCTTCTTTAAAATCGGGTGGCTCCACACACCCCTATGGTGTCCGCTGCATCGCTTTCCACTACCAAGTGCTCCGTCTCTCAACGTAAAAGCAAAAATATGTCACCATCGGCCATCGACATCCCATAACATCAACACCCTCTCATTACCCTAAATTACGCACTATGCTTTTTCAGATCCCCTATTTCTCACATAATTTTCGTCTCACTTCCTTTGCCCTCTCAATGGACACCGCCGGCTCACGAGGCTAATAAAATGTCATGGCTAAAATCCAGTCATCTAACTAAGCGTATATTAACTCCCGTTGGCTCGAGGACGGATGGTCCCGCTGGGGAAGGCTCGGGGTTGAACAGGAGGTGAACAGAACATTAAATGCACTCATTCATATGTTCCCTCACCAAGCGTAAACTTCAGAGAACCCTCCTCTTGGTCGACGGCTCAATGACATTTCTCTCTTTCTATAACATTTAAACATATCATATAAGTTATAAAGTTCATATGACATTTAAATTGTCAAAAAAACTCATGCACCTTTAAATAAAATAGTAAATCATTTCAGGATGTGGAAACTTTTTCAAACTAATTACAATCTCTCTTTTCAAAACCTTAGGCTCAAACCACGTTGAAGGACCCAACCCTGATTTCCCTCTTCCCAACCCGAGGACCCTCCCAGCACTCCTACGGATTTGAGAAAACATTTCTTTTAAACCCTTTTAAAAAGTGAATCCGTGGAGTAAACCCATTTATCCAGTTATGCTTTCCATTAAAACCTTATTAAACATGGTGGGAATTTTTTTTTTTTCTTTTCTTTTAAACATTAAACCCTTTTTATACGATTAAACATTTTGCAAAAAATCGAGAAAAGTTTCCTCCATTTTCCGGACATTTCCCCATTATACAACACCTGTAATAAAACATTTTACACTCCCAATAATGTTCATTTACTCCACATCCAACTACGGGACATCAAGTCCACCACAATCAATTTCAAATCAAAATTTAAAATCATTTTATGAACACCATAGAAATATAAACAATATTTTTATAACTCAAGTAAATAGCTGAATTACACCCAACCGCCTACGTACTCTACCACATGAGGATCGTAGCCTTCAGAATCATTTCTTTAAAACATATATACATTACAAAATAAAGGTGCACAAGTAGTTATTTACAAAAAGGTCTATACATTTTCAAAAAGTAGTCGTCGCATGAGGCGGAAGTGTCAATGGGCCTGAGGATGCTCGAACTGCTCGTCAGTCTCTGCCCCTAAAAACATTTTATAAAACATTTGGAAAAAGGGTGAGCTAAAGGAGCTCAAATGAGAGCACGTAGCTCATGTGAAAATAAATAATGTTTCCAGCATATAGTTCAAATAAAATGTGTAAAACAATTGTATAAATATCTCATTTTAATAAACATTTACTTTATTTCTTTTCCTTTGAACTGGTCATATCCAATGGAACTCGCTATCATTAACCACCGTCGCTCCATGAAAGAACTCTCCGATTTAAACAGCTTTTACCATCACCAATGACCTAAAGGAACCTTAGATAAATCAGGCATTTCTTTAGGATGCTCATTGCACTATGGAATAAATCACACGTATGCTGGGTAACCTTTTTCTGCACTTTTCACGTGCATGGTGATATGCATCACTCTTCCCTTTCTTCTAAAAAAAATTTCTATCTCTTTCCCATGTACCATGCACACTTAAAGCACTTTAGTTGACTTTCCTTTAAACTTTATCCTTATAACATAGGGTAACCATGGATTCAATTCATAAATATTTCATATATCAATATATATATATATATATATATATATATATATTCAACATTTAATTTAATATGAAAACTATAAATCATGCTTATAAAACTATGGAAACCATAATCATTTCATATTTTCTCAACATAATTAAAGTCAGAAGAAAATCCACATTTCCTTTTTTCATTTAAAATACTATAACATAAATATGAAACATATATATTTGTAAATACATTATATATATATATATATATATATATATATATATATATATATAGGTATATCCATAAACATTTACATTTTCCTTTAGTTATTTAAGCCCTTTTTTCTCTTAAAAAAACTTTCCACCTCCACCTTTGTCCTTAATCACTTTCTTCCTATAAGTTACATTATCTATAAAATCCATTAACATTCATACCTTAATCATATTCAATTAAACCATTAACTATAATATACCTTCTATTAAATTAGAAAGCAACCCTTAAGCATTTTCTTATTCAACTTAATCTCAACTTATCCAATTCACTTCCAATTAAATCACGACTCATGACAACATTATTACAAGCCTTAAATCAAGCCATTAGCATGCTTAAAGTGAAAAACCCATAATGCCCTTCACCTTAGCTAAAATTACATTTATACCTTAATCAATTATTTTTCTTAAAACTTAAATTCTAATACATTCAATTAGGCATTTACTCACTTCCAATTGATTAAAATCAATTGAAACTCAACTTTTGCATATTTCCTTCTTCCTAAGGTGGTCGAATCCTACGTGTCACACATTCATCACATTTCTTCAATTTTTCCATTTTTTCAACAAATTACATTTGACACCATCCAATGTCATTGATTCACTTTAAACTAAATCAACTCAATGCATTTCAATTAAACCTCTCTTGGCCTAACCTCCCATGCTATATCTCATTTTTTCAACTTTTAATTCCACACTCTTCAAGTATTCAAGCAATGTCATTAAATCAATTAAACCAATCAAACAACATCGCTTCCATTAACATCCAAGGTTGACTCCAAATTTCATAATCCTTATAATCTCATTCTTTCTTTTCAATTTCTTAGCAAAATCAACCTAGGATCATGTCAATTTAATAGCTAAAGCCTTAATATAACTCAATTGAAGGTTTACATAAATAAATCCATAAAACCCTAATTGCTTATCTTAATAGTTTTGGTGTCTTGGTGTTAGCTTTAATTCAAATGAAATCTCTTGTTCAAATCTACATAAAGACATGCCAAAAAAACTCATTTACACCATCATATAACAATTTCCTCAATTAACCTTCAAATTCACATAGACTAGTAAGTGATCTCACCTTAAAAACTTGATTTTTCACTTAGGCTTTGATCTGTGAGTCCTTTTATGGACATGATGAACACTTGAAATGGACTTGAAATGGCATGAGAATTACTTGGAAAGCTTGGACAGGGGCTGCCGTGAATTGTCTCCCTTTTTGCTCCACTTTGGCTTCACTTTTGCTTCTCCATTTTGTTTCACCCGTAAACACACCCAAAGACAAATTCAATGCACTTTAATGATATTTTTTTCATGCCTAATTTGCCCTCCAATTGTCCTTAAATTAACCCCATGTCATTGGTTAGCATCCTTGCATTCTTATTGGTCCATATAAAAATCATATAGTCAAAAGCAAATCAATTCCACTTTTTATTCTCCATAAATCCCCACTAACTTGAACCATAGTTAGGCTTAATCTAATCCTCATGGTTAGCTAACATAAATATCACTTTTAACATTAGTTAATCCTTAACTCATCCATTAACCATAGTTAAGTTAATTAATTTATGATAAATATCAAAATTTATGGAAAGCTCTCTAGGTCCATTTTAATCTACATGATCTGCTTACATGGCACCATTCTATTGGTTCTTGCTTTGCTTACTTAGATTAGGCTTACTCATTAAATAACTTAAATGTCCTCCTTGAAAATAATACCCCTATATCGATAAAATCTCCGAAAATATTCCATGATTGTCCAATCATAAAATTGACCATGGAATACTCTAATTGAACTTATTTCCTATCATGAACATGCTTAAGAAAAAAAAATGTAGGGTATAAGGAATATTTTTAAAACTATTTCATAAAAAGGGCATTTTCGTCATAAATCGTCAGGCGCTTCAAAAACTCCTTAAATGAATTCCGTTTTAATCCGTTTCAGTTTCTTTAGACTCAATACATTATTCTTAACATTTTCAATTTTCGAGGCTCATTTTTCGAAAATTATTATTCATTTAATCAAGTTTGGCCAAATATAACTTATTTGGAAGTCGAAATTTAGTATTCATGGAACAAGAATTGTGGTCCTACACAATTCATATTTTTATTAAAATAAATAAAAGTAAAATATCATAATTAAATAATTTTATCCAAAAAATACCAATGCTATTTAAAATAATGTTCTTCAAGTAAAAAAAAAGTATGATATTCGTTATGATTTCATATGCTCAACATTACTCCATTATCAATAGTTAGACCACTTCCGTTTATTAGCGATATCTCTTATGCTCCTAGGTATCAAATACGGTTCAAAGCCCTCTTCTTGATTTGTTAGTGCATGAAGACATTGAAATTTCGTTATTATTTTCCATTGTAAATTATCTCCTAAAGTTGCGGCAATCTCGCATTGTTAACACCAACTATGCTTGGTGCTAGTTATATAAAATTGAGAGGAGTTGTTTGAAAATTGTAAAACGTGACTTAAGTAGTCCAAATTATCCTCAATTGTATTCCTTAATGAAATATGACAAAGATTGAATAACTCATTTACATTTTCAAGATAGCGACCTCAGCAATAAAAATCTTGAAGATGATAGTAAACGCCTCAAAAATGAGCTAAAATTCCATTCCATTTGGAAACTTACAGTCCACCAAAAAAGTTAGCTAAAAAAAAAGAAAGTAAATAGTATTACATAATACATACAATGCCATAAGCAAATAAAATAACACATGGAAAAAATAGGTTTGAATAAATAAAATTTCATAACTTCTTTTGTTTCAAATTTTCATCTAGACACTTAAAAATAAATTTTTATTTATTTATTTTTATATTTTATTTCATCTCAAACTTTCTAATTCCATTCATCACTTCTGAGAGTTTGTTTGTTTTTTTTTTTTTAATTTTCAAGAATTATACATTCCTCATTTTTTTTTTCCTTATCTAAATAATCATAATTCCTAATTTGTCAAATTTAAAATTTCCCCTTTACTTCCAAAATTTATTAATTTATGAAATACAATAAATATGTGGTTTGATATGATTTAACTTTAACATTAACGATGTAAGAAAATTATTTTTATTCACATACTTATATAAAATGATTCAAAAACAAATAAAATACATATGTGATTTTAGGAACAATTAAGAACTATAATTCGAATAAAAAATCATATTTTATTTCACCAACCGCAATATGCATACATGATTTTAAAAATTAGAACAAATTTTAAAAATCAAATTAATCAAATTACTACAACATGAATAGATCTCAAGTTAAATTCTTATTACAAATTACTACAATCATATCGTATTTGTAGTTCCAAATATTAAATTTGAGTCTGGATTTTGAGATATATATTTTTTGAAAGTAATTATTATATTTTTGTGTTCTTAAAATATCATATTTGAATATATAATGATTAAAAATAATAATTCATGTGATTTTAAGAACAATCATATATTTTTTAACTTTTTAGTTCTTAAAACATGAATAACTAAAAAAATTATCTAATTTTATTAATCATATGAGTGTTTAAGAATACTTGATTCTTTTAGGATATAACTTTTTAGATTAAAAATTATTAACTTAAAGGATCTAACTCATACGGTTAAAATTAGAGCAAATTTAAAAAATTAGATTAATTAAATTATTATAATAAGAATAGATCTAAGGTTAAACTCTTACCTCTAAAAAATCTGATTGGCTTCACTCACTTGATGAAAAAGTTGTTTCAAATCTTTCAAAAAAGCGTAAGAGAATTTAAAAAGTGATCATACTAGAAAAGTCATTAAAAGTGATTGAAGTAATTAAAAGTCTAATGTTTATAAAAGACAATGACTTTTTCAATACAGGTATACTTCTAAAAAGTTTATAAAAGTTGTAATTGAATATACCTTGACTTTTATAGACTTTTTTAAAGTCTTAATCCAATACATCATTACTTTTATAGACTTTTTTAAAGTCTTAAAAAGTCTTAATCAAATACACCAAGATTTTTTTATGTATTTTTTTAGTGCTTCTCTCTGAAAGTTTCCTGGTCTAAGGCACCACGACTTTTATAAAGATTTAAAAGTCATAATCCAATACACCATGATTTTTATAGACTTTGTAATCCAAACGAAGTTCTCACATTAAGTTCTAATTCATCACACTTCAGTTTTTTTCTTAATAGAAAATATTCAAAAAGCATTAAGAAAAAGCTAAAAACCAAATATTTTCAATTTTTTTCTATTCAAAGAAAAGTTTCTAAAAACCTTTCAAGAATAAGTCAAAAGTTAAAACCACCGTTAACGTTGTGTTATTTTGTTTTCTAACAAAAATAAAAACAAACACCACCTGAGTCTATTCACACAAGTTCATCGTATTCTCTCTCTATATTTCTATGTGAAAGCTGTATTAATGTACAAAACTTCTTAGCTAAAAACTTGACTTGTGTATTCATAAACTGAATACAATCATATTCGAAGGTGAAAGTATTGCAGACTTTCAGTGGAAATGGAAGCAGAGAAATTTGGATTGCTACTAAAGTGCAGCTTTTCTGATGTTATGGCAAAGATGAATGCAGTTTTCTGAAAGTAATATCCAAATGAATAGGCAGTATAAAGCACAATTCCAGCCCTTGGCTCGATTGTTAAATTAGTTCGCAGTCCTCTGCATCTGAGGCAATACAGCAACAGTTCCAATGGGAAACTCGATTCAATATGACCAAAATTATGTCATGGTAAAAATGACAAAGTCACAATCATTTAATTTGTGCTGGCCTTTTTTTCGACAATGAAAAATGAAATTTCATTGATTTAGAACGACAATACCCTTACATCTGAACACAAAAATCAAGCTATTAAAAGAGGATGACATATCATCTAAATTAATAGCAAGAAGAAACAGTTCAAGGCCTACACAAGTAATAATCCTGATATGCCTAGAATAACTTAAATTCTAGGTATGTTGTGGCCTTTTTGATAAACATAGTTTCATGGTAAAGAAAGACTGACAACAACAACAACAACAACGACAACAACAAAGGTCATTGCGGCGACACACCTTCCTGTTCCTCAATGTTCTCTTCAGCTGTAACTGGGAGGCTCTTTAGTACCTGGACGACAATAACAGTAAGCCATGGAAGATTTTGGTGAATCCCAGAAGATTATAGATGAAGGTTATTTACCTCGTATACTATGAAGCAAAAGCATCTGTAGCAGCATACCTAGTTGGGCCTTTGATAAAACATTAGCCTCCCAGTTTCCCCATTCTTATTCCTTTTGGCTTAGGAAGCTGCAAACATGACAGAACTATTGATTACATCCTCCAAGTGAAAAAATACCATACTTTCACTTGCACAGCATAGTAGCATATAATTAGCCTTAACGGCTAAATAAATAGGCAAAAATAGCATAGAGCATTGGGATACCATGATCAATAAAAGTGTCAATGCACCAGAGTATCCAATCACTTAAAGCTTTGTGTAGAGAAACCATTATTTGTCAAGGAAAAAGATGATCAAGAAGGAATTAGCAGAGAAATTGAGTGTACTTATATTTACAAAAGCAAACTAGATGTCAGCAAAAAAAATCCCTCATGATACAGAAACTGATAAGGACATTAGAATTAATGATTACCACTCAGTTTGAAGAATGGTCCATGTCCAGCTAACTTAGTTCAAAACCTGGATAATTCCATAAACGATATCATCAAGATTGAGGTATGGTTTTGGGTGTAACAGGCTGCAGCTGAGCTATTGAGTGAAAACTTAAGAGGCTGGTTGAATTACATTTTAGATTTTTTCAAATTTTAGCCCTTTTTTGTTTGTTTAACTTATTTAAGATTTGACCTATCAGTTATTTTCTGTCTTACACAAGGTTGTGTCATAGCCTTAAATTTGTATTGGTTTCAAATGTTTATAACCGGATAAGCCTAAGTTGTCGAGTAAACAAAGCCTATGTTACTTACAGGAAATAATCTGCAGTCCAAGGAACCAGGGAAGTTTACTAGTGCAAGGCATATATTCAGCCAGCGTATACTGAGCTTGGAATTAGTAATTATTCACTGTTAGCTTCACTAATGCAGTTGGACAAGAATAAGCTATTGAATTCTTGTAAAGTTTGATGATATGCCTCCAATAAATCACATGCCACAGTGATCTCAACATCACTAGCCGTTTTCATTTATTTTTTGAAAATACTACTGTAACCAGAGAAAACCAAAGAAGAGGAATTTTAACAAATGACCATGTAAAAACAGGATGAAGCTTTCTGCTAAAATAGTCAATCTAGGATTTTGAATGAGAATCAGGTTTTACTGATCCATTTTTCTTTGAGTAAAGAGTTTGTAATTGACATCTATTTTAGAGGTCACCTCATCAAACCTATTCATTTCAAACTCAGAAGATTAGTAACTGCAGTTGTGCATGATGGACATTCCATAATCATCAACCCAAACCACCTTAAGATGCGTAACTGAAATAAATATATAGATCAATTTTTGGTAAAGTTAAAATAATTCTAAAAGCTTCGGAGGATTTTGGTGCTTAAGCAGTTTATTTCAAAAAGAGTAAGGGAAGTTGAGATATCATTCTTTAAATGGATCATGAAGAATTGTTCTAGATCTTTGCAGCCAACACATGCAACCATAGGTCAATTCACAGGACAGTCATTCAGTCAATCCATGTGCATTATAATTTATAGATTTATACTATATAATATATTATATATATTTTTTCATTTTTTTCTCAATGTGATTGTTATTAGATTGTTGATTTGTTTTAAAGATACACAAAAATGGACAAATAGATTGAAGTTGAAGTAGAGCCCGCAAGTGGAAGAAAAGATCTGGGATGGATATATGCTCGTTTATTAAATGAGAAAGATACAAGTACGCTCATTTGTATTTTTTGTGATAAAGTAACTAAAGGAGGCATTTGTTTTCTTCCTTGTATTTTTTGTGATAAAGTAACTAAAGATGCAAGGAGACATTTTTAAAACAACTAAAAATGTTTTAAATTTTTGTTCTAATTGTTTTCTATTTTTTCATTATTTTTCAGATTTTTTCCTATTAAGTACATTAATTTTCTGAAATTTTCCTATATTTTTCGAAGTTTTTTTAGAATTGGTTTTTTTCTTGTTTGTAAGAATTTTCCAAGAATGTTTATCTACTTTTTTTAGAATTTTTTTCACAACAAAAATAGGAAAAATGAAAAAAAAAAAACCTCTTTGAGTCTTCTTCTTTCCTCTTTAATCCAACTTTGAAACTGTATTTGAGGGGTTTTTTGAGGGTTTTAGGGTGCAATCCAAGAAATGGGTTTTATAGGTTTAGCATTCATATTAACACAAAACGGCGCCGGTTTAGGTTGCTAGGAAGCCCAAACAACGTCAGCCAAGCCAGGAGGAGTCTTTAAAATAGGAACCCCAAAACGACGCTGCTGGGGTGTTATGATTTGGGTGGGCCTCTAAAGACCAACCCAAAAATGGCGTTGTTTTGGGCCTGGCCTTCAGAGTCCTAGGGCTCCCCGTCTCTTCTCCTCAAGCGGATCTTCTCCAGTCTCCTCCCAACGCCACTCTTCTCCGACAAGCCTTCCCATACTCAGCAAGAGAGAAGCGATAGGGCCGGCAGGAAAGCGATTCTCGCGGCTTCGCAAGTGGAACCAATTTTCGACGCTTCTCACCCCTGTGCCTCACCTAAAGCGAGGCGTTTTCACCGACGCGCCTTTCATAACTATGGTGCCTCCTATGATGAAGCCTCTGTATCACTGTGTCTTACACTCTCGACGACAATACCCCCCAGTCTCGAGCCCTCCACCAATTGTTTCAACATCAGATCTAGTTCTCAGTGATGATCTTCTTATTGCTCTCCGTAAAGGTAAAACGTTAGTATGTTCATCCAATTTCCTCCTTTTGCTCTTATGACCACTTGTCATCACATTCTTGTTCTTTTATTACATCCTTAGACTCTATTTGGTTGCCTAACAAGGTTTCTGAAGCTCTCACACCCTTAAGTAGCGTAGTGCTATGATAGAGGAGATGGATGCTTTTATCAAGTAATGGTATTTCTACTTGGTTCGCTTAATTCGCCGAAGAAAGTCATTATTGTCGCTGGTGTTTACAAAGGGAAGCATTAATCCCGATGGATCAATTACTCGGTTAAAAGTCCACCTTGTTGTTAAAGGGTATGCCCAAACTTATGGGGTGGATTATTCTGATACCTTCTCACCAATTGCCAAGTTGACTTCTATCCAAATGTTTATATCTCTAGTAGTGTAAAGAATAAGAAGGGAGAATTGGAGGAAAGAATTTCTTATATATTTCATTGATCCATTATGAATATATATATATATATATATACACAAAAGCCAATCTAACCTTCCTAATAGATTACAACTCTATAAGACAAGTTTCACAATAGGTTACACCTCTATATATAAAGTAGATGTATGCTATAACACTCCCCCTCAAGTTGAAGCATAGATATTAATCATGTCCAACTTGTTAAATAGATAAATCAAACTATCCTACTTTCTGTAGCCTTGTCAAGATATCACCCAATTGTTTCAGCCTTCATCCTCGTAGAAATCGAACCGAGTTGTATTTTCTCACGAACAAAATGACAATCTATCTCAATATGCTTAGTTTGTTCATAGAACACAAGATTAGAAGCAATATGAAGGGCAATCTGATTGTCACACCAGAGTTTTGTTGGGATTGGTGTCCCAATGCCGACTTCCATCAAGAGTTGATAAAGCCACATGATCTCACACACGGATCGTTGGTCACTTTATATTCAAAATCCAGACCAGATCGCAGAGATAACACTGCTTTTTTACTTTCCATGAGACTAGATTCCTCCAACAAACACACACGCACTCCCAAAGTAGACTTCCCCGTTTAGATCCCCGCTCATTCATAAGTAGAAAAGCACTCAATCCTGTACCCCTTAGCCACAAGTCGTGCTTTCAATTGAGTAACGAAACCATTAGGATTAACTTTAATTGCAAAACCCAGCGGCATCCAATGACTTTCTTCCCAACAGGTAATTGTACTAAGTTCCAAGTACCATTGTCATCTAAAGCCTACATTTCTTCCATCATAGCACTACGCCAACCAGGGTGAGATAAAGCCTCATGGACAATGTTAGGAAGAGATGGAATCAAGAGATGCAATAAAGGAACAAGAAGAAGATGACAAACAGTTATAGGAAACAAACGAAGAGATTGGGTGAGGACACTGACATTTACCTTTACGGAGAGCAATCGGAAGATCATTATTCCGGACTAGATTTGATGACGAAGCAGCTGATGGTGGACTAAAGGCTAGAGGGTTCTGGCGCCGAGAATATACCTAAGTAATGGGAGGTTTAACAAGAACAGGGGCTGGAGTAAGAGCTGGTGAGCCAATAGTGTACACTAATAAATCATCATCCTCCCCCTAACTAGTAATAGAAGAAGAAAGGAAACACGGGGTAGTCTCAAAGAATGTAACATCAGTAGATACAAAGTGACGTCGAAGAGTGGGACAATAACACCTATACCCCTTCTGAACTCGAGAGTAACCAAGGAAGATACGTATAAATGACTTAGGATTGAGTTTAGACGCATGCGAACGAACATCTATAAACAAAACAAGTACTCCAAAATACCCGAGGCTCAATGGGAAACAAAGATTTATGGGGAAAGAGGGTTTGAAACGGAGTGACCCAATTCAAGACAAAGGAAGGCATCCGATTAATCAAAAACAAGTTGTGGAAACAGCACTGACCCAAAAATACTTGGGCATGTGCATTTGAAACAATAGAGGCCAAGCACTTTCAAGAAGATGTCGATTTTTTCTTTTAGTAACTTCATTTTGAGAAGGAGTATCAACACAACACAAGATGTCTGATAAAGGATGTCATTCTAAAGCATGAATGACTTAAATTGTTCAGACAAATATTTTTTAGCATTATCACTTCTCTGCATTTTGGAACATAAACACGAAATCGAGTGTGAATAAAGACGTATACACCTAAAGTGAGAAAATAACCCAAATGGTTTTTCATTAAATATAAATCTCGCTGTTCGTGAATAATCATCGCATAAATGTAACAAAAATCAAAACCCACCGGGACACACACAGAATCAAATACGGACTCCCACACATCCGAATGGACCAACTCAAAAGCGAGCTTTAAGCCGGGTTATTGACTCTAGATTCAAATGCACACGATGAAGCTTAGCATATTGACACGACTACTGCTAAATGAGGATAGGCTAAAATCGAGGATATAGCTTCTTCAATAGAGAGGGAGCAAGGGACGACTAAGCGACAAATGTGATCTAATAGGATAACAACTTTAAAAACAAACAATTACTGCACCTCGCTTTAAGGATAGAGACCTCGCACTCGCATCCTCTACCAATAATCCGCTTTGTTGAAAGATCCTGAATCAGACAATAACCAGGAAAAAATGAGATACTGCAATTAAGCGTACGAGTGAGTTTACATCAAAAAATTAAATTAAGAGAGAATTATGGTAAACTCATACAGGTCAAAGGAGTAAAGAGTTTAAATGGTCCTTTAATCTAAGGATTACAAGATGTTAACCCATATGCAAGGGTAACAGTAGAGGAAGAAGGGTGTGGCTGAAACATAGTAAATAAACTGTGAATTCCTCACATGCGGTCGGGTGGGTTCTAAAGTCTACCATGTGGAGAAGACAAATAAACATGTGTGGGTTTTAATTAATTAATGATGTAATGATAGAAGTAGATTGCAAACTTAAGTGATTTGATAATGAACATCGAATGTTTGATTTTTATTCCGTGAACTTCCTACAATCAAAGATCCATGTCTGATTATGACAATAATGACATTAACTTCCTCCCGAGCGTTTATCAAGAACAGAAGCAGATCTAACTCAAACACGTCAAATAAAACCAAAATACCAAAAATAGATCCTAAAAGAAAAGAACCACCTTTCCACGAAAAACACCACACCATGATGGATTTTGCCCTAAACCTTAAACTGTTCTTCATGTCACTAAATTTCAAGAATCAAGAAAAAACCCTAGAAAACTAGGGCTACCGACAACAATCAAAACCATCGCTCTAACATTCGCAGACAAGGGAGGTGGTGGCCGGGGAGCTCGGGTCGACAACCGACGATGTCGAAGATGAATCCTGGCCGCTGCTGGTGGCTACATCGCGCCTCAAGCTGCACGACATCGTGGGGAACAAGGTCGACTACAGCCTGGCAGGCGCGGGTGACTGACGACCTCTTCCCACACAGACTTGGTGGCTGGGTCGCCGAAATAACAGACCTTCCTAGGGGGGTGATGTCGTCCCACGCTCTCCCAAACTCCGTGTTTCAAAAAACACACCTTCCGCCCCTAGGGTTCTTCCAAAATTCCTTCAAAATTTTTACCTTTTTCTTGCAAATTCAAGCCTTAGGCTTTGATATCATGTAAAGAACAAGAAGGGAGAATTGGAGGAAAGAATCCTTATATATTTCATTGATCCATTATGAATATATATGTACAAAAGTCAATCTAACCTCCCTAATAGATTACAACTCTATAAGACAAGTTTCCTAATAGGTTACACCTCTATATGGTAAGTAGATATATGCTATAACAGGAAGCAACATGGCTAGGACCTCCACCAACTTGATATTAAAAATGTTTTTCTTCATGGGGATCTTGCATAAGAAGTTTATATGGAGCAACCTCCTGGATTGGTTGCTCAGGGGGAGATTGGTAGAGTTTGTCGTCTCCACAAATCATTATATGGCTTAAAACAAAGTCTGGCGCATAGTTTGAGCGGTCGGTGGGGTAATTAGAAATTTGGCCCATAGAGCAAATTTGATCACTCATCTTTTCTGAAATTAAGCCGGAGTATCATCTTGTTAGTTGTGTATATTGATGATATTGTCATTCTTTGGAAATGATAGCAGCGGATATATCTTCGCTCGAGTTCTTTCTTTGTGACGATTCCACGCAAATACTTTTTGGGTGTTGAAGTTGAGAAGCAAGCGTGGAATCTTCTTATCTAAAGGAAATATGTGTTGAATCCTGTATGGAGGAAAGCAGGGAAAATTGGCAGCAAAGCCATGTCATTCCCTTATCTTACTAGAGAAGGTGAATTGTTTAAAGACCCTGAGAGATATAGAAGGTTGGTTGGGAAGTACAGAGACTACCTTAAATTATGCATACTATTGCATACTCTGTTAGTGTTGCTAGCTGAGGTACATGCCTTCTCGACAGGTTCATCATTGAGTGGTTGTAAAAGCGGATTAATATTCTTGCGAAAGAGCCACAGGACTTGTTTTATATAGTAATCATGGTAGACTTGAGTGTTTCACGGATGCTGATTGGGTAGGATCTAAGGAGAATAGGAGGTCCATTTTGGGGTACTATGTATTTGTTGGAGGGGAATCTGATACCATGGAAGAAATGAAAAGCAGCGATGTTGTCTCGTCTTAATTAGAGTTTGAAGATAGTATGTGAGATCATGTGGCTTTATCAATTCTTGATGGAAGTCGACATTAAGACCTTTAGTCGAGAAAAACTGCAGTGTGATAATCGAATTTACCCTTCATATTCTTGTCCGGTGTCCAGTAGACAAGCAAGCGTATTGGAAATAGATTGTCGTTTAAATTCGTGAGAAAATCTATTTCGGGTTGATTCTGAGATATGTGAGAGACTAAGAAGGCGAGCCAAGAAATTAGAGGATCGGGTTAGTTATCCATGTAACAAGTTAGGCGCATGATTAATATTTATACTCGACTTGAAGGGGAGTGTTATGGCATATATCTACTTTACATATAGATTGTCGATAGTTAGGAGCTTTATCTTATAAAGTTGTAACTTATTAGGAAGGTTAAGATTATTTGTATATATATATTTATAATGAATCAGTTAAAAAACATAAAGGAATTTTTTCTCATTCTTCATACTTGGGTTTCTCTGATATAAATGATTGTTTGAAATAGAAACAAAATCTTTTCACCTGAGATGTTACAAGATGGAGAGAATTTTCCACTTCTATTCCTTCATTTCAAAATCCCGGATAACTCATAATGTATTATGTAATTACATATTATAGAATACAAACTAAGTCAACAGAAAATCTAATAAGAAACGTGGTATGGTGCATGAGATAGATATCCACTCAGCTAGGTGCAAGAGTGATAAGCAGAAACTTAGATTTGCAGGAATTCTTTTTACAACAGTCTATTCAATTGTATAAATTGGAAAAGATATTAGTTTTGAGGGGAAATATGGGCAAACCTCACATAGAGAGTGATTTATTAGATTATGAAAGAAGGATAAAAGGAAATAGTAATGTAACATGGCAATGAAAACTATTCACAAGGAGCAGATAGAATTAACCTGTTTGAAGAGGGCAGAGAAAATATACTTAAAGTAGTACATAGAATTAAGATGGCAAAGAAAACTCCTGAAGAGATATGTAGAATCAACCTGTTTGGAAATAAGCATTTCTGTTAGAGATCCAAGACTCCATTTCTTTGCATGTCCACCAAGCTTTTGATTAGCAAGATAGGATAGATCCTCCAAATCCATAACAGATACACTATGATCTCTGAAAACCTTAGCTGCATCATTGGCAATGGCAACTCCAACCTACGCATGAGTGAAGAAGCATGCTAAAAGCCAGAACTCATGGAATACAGATTAACAATTAGAACGCGTTCATATTATCTTCAAATACTGAGAAGGTTTTGAAATGGAGGGTTTGAAAAATAGACTAATATGACAAGTCCATTGCAGGAAAAACTAGATTCAGTAACAATTTATTTTTGGAGTGGATAGCGTGGTTCTGATGGCAGCAACTATGGTGATGGTGATTGTAATAGTGGCCACTGATGCAATGATTGCGATGAGGCACCAGTTGTGGTGACATTGTGGTGGCAGTGTCAGGTTGGCCCAGTGGTGGTAAGCAACAATAGCAATGAAACTTTAGTGTAGGTAATGGCCACACCACACCAGTGGTGTTGCAATGATGTAGGTTGGGATATTGCTAGCATTAGTGTGGTCCATGGCAGTTGCGATAATGTTGGTGCTGAAAACAGCACCCTTTGGTTTTGGTCATGACATAGTGCAGTGTGTGGTAGTGAAGGTAGCACGGTTTTAGTGTTAGGGAACAAGAAGTAGCAGTGAGACAACCATTGGAGTGCACATGAGCATATCTAAGGACTTGGCATGCTTACATCCAAATGTTATTTTGAAATCCTTAGATTGTAACATTTCAAGCCCTCTCCAAGGAAATAAATACCACCTCAAAGTGATCCAAACAAGGTAATACAAAAAGGGAATTCCCAAATTCCTTGTTTCCTCATAGTCCTTTTCCCAAACCCCTCATTTGAATCCAGCCCCCGGTACTTCATTTAGCTTATGCCTCAAATTTAAAGTGTTTAACAAACCTTTATGGATGTAGGATCCTCGAGTAAAGATTTCAAAATTTGCGGGATTCCAGAATGAACAATATGCATGACATAACAATGAGTATTACCCCCACATATCTGCATAACTGCAGCCTTCCCTGGTGGCACACCTGCGCAGACAGCTTTCTTTTAATACTAATCTGACATTTTGAATGTCTTCCCACCAGTAAAACTCTCAAATTTCTGATTTTTATCATCAAAAATATCACAGATATTCATATTTCTTTGATAGAACTCAGAATGAAGTATAGCATGGGTGTTAAGATGCAGTTTATGTGGAAAACAATATCTAACATTGATATCAACCTTTTTTTGTAGAAAACAATATGTAACATTGGTATCTATTTTATGATATGCATACCATCCATGAGAAAATCATGACAAATTTACATGTTTGCCGCTTCATATTTCTTTTGTTTTATACAAAAGACCATTCTGATAAAAAAGAATTAATTAAATGGCTCCCCAAGACAAGGGTGTAGTTTATTTTGGTATCTTCAATGTGTGGGGTAGTGCTAGCAGTTGCCATGATCCCAATTGGACCAAAGTTACAAAAAGAGATGTTCCGGAAGTGGAGTGATAGGGATCAAAACCACTCATTTCAAGTTTATTTTTTATGTTGGAATAGAGGTAGAGAAAGATTCCTGTTTGCTTAAAATTAGGATTTGATATTAAATTCCAAACTCAAATCAGAAAACTGTACGCTGATTATCAAAATATAACTTCTAAAGACTTACCGAGCAAATTACCACCCCCGACAGTCAACATGGCATTGATCTAGTTCCAAGGTCAATTACCTAATCTACAATAGGCATGTAGAGTAACTATCTAAATTCAACATATCATTAGCCCTCATCCTCTCCCTGCCTTGCCCCTAGGAAGGGTGGTTCTAAGAGAATGTTTTTCCTTCAAGAAAATAGCCATTTAGTGTAGATTTCCCATGCATATGTTGGATGTCATGTTAAAATTGAGGGCAGAATCAGAATAGTTCATCAAAATTGACTTATGCAATGGTTATATCACCAAATATTTATCATATTAGGATATGAGTGCAAAACAGCATTTAAGACCCAAGATGGACTTTATGAGTTAGCCATACTATTGGGTAATCTAATGCATGTAGCATATTTAAGAGGACTTTGACATAATTATCTGCTTTACCTTCTCATAAGGAAGTTTGTATGATCCATTTTGACGGCATCATCTTAGTTGATCTAAAGAAGAAAACATAGATCATCTTCGGAAGGAATTTGAAAGCTCATGAGCTAAGAAGCTTCATCTTAATCTTAGGAAATGTTCCTTCCATCAATCCATGATTATTTTACAATTTGCAATCTCCTTAAAGGGTATAAAAGTTTACAATAAAAAAGTTAGATCTATTGGAGAGCAAACTAAGCCTAGGACTAGTTTTTATGTTCATAGTTCTATTAGACATATCCTAGACGCTCCCCTTATCGACAATGAAGTTGTGGACTCCTTGTTGAGAAGAAAGGAGAAAGGGGTTCTCAGCAAGCTAGATATTGAAAAAGCCTATGACCAGATAAATTGGAAGTTCTTACTAACGGTCCTTCAAAAGATGGGTTTCGAGAGAAAATGGATTGGTTGGTTGGAAACAGCTGAATTGCATCTCACGACCGTTTTAACGCTGTTGAGTTAATGGCGGAGTCCATAGGGTTCTTCAAAAGTTCCAAATGGATTTGAGGCAAGAGGACTCATATCCTTACCTGTTGTGTTACGGAATGGAGGTTTTTCTCAATGCTAATTAGAAAAGGTTGTCTAGGGCTTTACGACGAACCATAAATTCAAGAAAAGATAATAAAGGGAAGGAATTTACAAATTTCTCACTTGCTCTTTGCAGATGACACACTTGTTTTTTGCAAGGATAAGAAGGATCAAATGATCTATCTTAGCTGGATTCTAGTTTAGTTTGAAGCCTTTTCTGATCTAAAAATCAATTTGGAGAAAAGTAGCATCCTACCTATGGGGAGAGTGGAGAACATGGAGATTTAGCCAAAACTGGATGTATTTCTAGGACACCTGACTTATTTAAGAGGATACCTCTTGGGCGAGACATACTCTTGCAATTATTTAGGATGAAATGGAAGAAAGATTTAAGAAAAGACTAGCCCATGGAAAAGCGATATATTTCTAAAATGTGAAATGAGAGAAAGAAAAGAAAGAATGTTTTTCGTTATTGGACCAAAGTGAGTATTATGTAGTATAAAGACACATATATATATACAAAAGAATGGAACAAAAAAGAGGAAACAAAATAAAATTAAAAGGAAGAAAATAAAGTGTAAGGAGGATAATGTCTGCGAAAAGGTAGGAAATAAATCAAAAAATATCTAGAATATTATGATTTTCGTAACCACTTCAAGCTGAAGCATATAGGTCATATGCGGCTTGTTATAAGATATACTTAATCTGGCGATGCCGTGACAATGCAACACAGGGGTTCCTGATGGGGTTGATGTGAACAAATTGAGGAGTTCACGGAGATGATCAATGGAGGGTCCGGAAGATCCGACGAAGAAGGTCTACAGGAGAAGATTCGATTGAGAAGATCAAATCGGAGAAGGTCACAAACTAAGAGTCTGCCCAGAAGGTCGTCGGAGAAGGTCATTTGGAGAGAAGATGGTTGTAGAAAAGATTACTCCCAGACCAACATAGCTCACGATCTGTGTAAGGCGAGAGAAGAAAAGAATGCTTTTCTTTATTGAATGAGTGAGTGAGTATTATATAGTATAGAGCCTTTCTTATATATCTGAAAGAATGGAGCAAAGAAACAAAATAAAATTACAAAAGGAAGGAGGATAATGTACACAAAAGGTAGGAAATAAATCAAGAATGTCTAGAAATGTTATGATTCCTCAACCTTTAAGAAGGCGGGCTTACTCTTATTGGAAGCACGTTATCCAGCATGCCTATCTCTACACCATGTCTCTTTTAGGCTATTGAAAGGGTAAGTCAGGTTAAGAAAATTCAAAGGACTTTTTTTAGGGAGAGGAGGCTTGGAGTTCTGAGAGCCACAAGCAGTAGCCCAGGAATATTGACATGTGGGAAAAAGGAAGGCAGCCTAGGGATTAGAAATCTTTCAACAATGAACAAGGCATTGGTGGGCAAATGGACTTGATGATTTACAACAGCAGACTGACAATTCCCCTTGGAAAGTGTGTAAAGCTTAAGTATGGCACTAAATTTTGAGAGATGGTTCACTGAAGTAATTCTAAGTAGTTATAATAGAGGTTAAATTTGTGGAAAGACATAAGTAAAAGCGAGCCAATTAAGAATGACCAGGTTTCTTTGAGTTTGGGAGATGGCTACGGGATTAAATTAAAGGAGGATGTGGTGTGGGATTTAACTTAGATTTAATGGATTTCTTTCCCTCCTTTATGCTTTAGATGCTTTGAAGGAGTAATGGTATGAGTTATGGGGAGGGATTTGAGGGAGGGGATGGTGTAGATTAAAGATTCAACGAGGCTTGATGATTGGGAACTACAGAGTTTCCAAAATTTTGTTGGCCTACTAAACTCTAAAAAGGCCAACCCTCAGAAGAGGGGATAACATAGTTTGGAATATTGCTAAAAATGGATCCTTTACGGTAAAAGAAAATTTTATTCACTTGAAGAGAATGAATCCTTTAGTCGATCAATTTGCTTTGGAATTCTTGTGTACCCATAAAAGTAAGCTTTTTCACTTAAGAGGTTTGGTGGGGAAAAGTGCTAACTATGGACGATTGAAGGAAAGGACATCATCTTATGGCGAGATGCCCATTTCACGGAAACATGAAGCTTTAGAGCATCTTAGTCGATGCTCAAGATTTACAGAGCTTTGGCCTTCACTATACATTACAAGAGATGATTGGACTTGTCAATTGGTTCAAGACTTGCCTCTTTCTTAAAGTGTTTTAGTAAGAAGCATGAGAGAAAGATATGAAGCGGCTCCCTCACCGATCTTATTTCGTGATTTGGAAGGGAAGAAACAAAATTGTATTCGAAGATGCTACTTTCCCTTACAGCAGGTTGAAACTCTCTTTTATTAGCTCTCTAAATTCCTGGGCTGGTTTATTTCTGATATAGACCATTCTATTATACGTATCTTTTTGTGTATTCTCTAATCCTTGGTTTCGGGTTGGGGAGGTAAGTTGTTTTTTTGTTTTTGACTCTCTTTTTTTGTATAGGCCTCTTGACTCCCTTTGTATACCCCTTGTGTATGAATGGGTTGCCTTTTTGGGCTCTCTTATTAGGTTTATAATATATCTCTCTTCACCCATAAAAAAAATATAGTTTCATGGATTATAGACAATTGACTAAGGGATTTAGAGCAGAATGACCCATTTATTTAATTGCCTGGAGAAATGAGTTACATTCAAATGAAGTAGAAGAAAGATTTGAGGGGATAACATACAAAAAATAATTGGTGCTTTCAAAGCCATCTGATTCCTAGAAAATCTTTAAAGGTAACTTTCTGATAAGATCAAATTTGCATAGGTGGGTGTCTTAAATTCAGGAAAGACCTTAGCATACTTCAATGGGAACGAGTCTAAACAAATATATTTCATTTATGATAAAGAGTCTATGTTGTGCAAATCTTTCATTATTAGAGGTATTATTTATCACCTAAACAATCTTTGTTGTATCAAGAATTGAGGTACCTCAGTTCTCAGTAAGTTAAATATCAAATACAATAGGTGGTTAGGAGTTTTTCACAGACAGGTTTTTTGTTCTCCATCATCATGTAGGAAATGAGGAATAAACTATCAATGTCCTTGATGAGTAGGGGTTGTTTTATAGGCTATGAGTGTAAGGAGGTTGGATTTGAGAGGATAAAAGAGGATAGACATCTTCCTTATCTTTGTTTTCTTGTCATTTATTAAGAAATCTAAGTTGGTTATCATCGAGATCATGTTGATTTTTTTACTCACGGTGACCACTTGTTTGCATAGTAGAGGTCTAGTTGGTCACTTTAGTAGGGATGAAACTATTACTACAGTAGAGGATAGTTCTTATTAGCATTCTTTGAAGAACATTGCAAGATTGAATCTGATACTAAACTTGTCAATTAGCTAATGAGAATTGGTTTGTACGGTAGGTGGGCTAGGAGTTTTATTACTTAGGTTTATTATTATTGAACTCTTTTCTGACCTTTGTTATCTCATCAATTTGCCTATTTGGTTGTATTATAACATCTTAGTAAGGATTCTTTGCGTGGCTAAAATTCTTCCAAATGGTATATGACATCTTGATTGTCGAGTAGTTTTGGGACTCATGTTTGCATAAGTTGCTCTGCTCTTCAGTTGCATACGTTGCCAAGTCAAAAGACTTTCGCTCTAATACCAAAATTAATGTAGGACAAACCTAAGAAGGTTGCCTACACTCAATGTGGGTGGGCTAGAGTTTCATTATTTAAGGTTTAAGGAGAGGGACAGGGATAAAATAGAAAATATGGTACAGAAAATTAAACAGTTAAAATGGGAAGAATGCACCAGGAAGGGGATGGATAGAAACCTTAGAAATCTCAGCAAGTAACCCACAAATCTCACCTTGAAGAAAGTCAGTAAGTCTCATCATTGAAGATTGCAAACATTGCAAAAAAAAGAAAAAAAAAAAGAGAGAGATATTATTACTCAATCAAAATCTCTTCTTTTGGTTTACATCAATTAGCCTTAATTATAGGCTTTTATAAGAAATTCAAGATGTACTAAAACTCTAATAACCTATTATGGCTCTAATCATAATTTGAGGATTCCTTTCTACTCGATCCTGAATTTGATTCTAGCATAATTTTAATTAAACCCAAACTACTAACCTAGATTTAACTCTAATTGCACGATTATAAATTTTCTTTCTTAATGAATATCTGAGGAATTCATCATATATTAGGACATTTAAATTAAAGGAAAATCCAAATAATTTTTGCATCCTTCAATACTTGAAGCCCATTACCTCTTCTTTAGTGAAACTTCTAGTATTAGAAGATGCAAAGGTTTTTCATCTCTTACTTTTTTTCCTAAATTCTTTTGGCATTTTATTTTCTAATCAGAAACAACAAAAGTCATTGACTATTGTAAAGAGCATGAGAGTAAGTCATCCTTCCAAATTGGGATTCACCCTAAGAATCATCCTTCATCAAATTCCCTCAATATTCTATTGTAAAAATCCGATTGCCAAAAGACTCTATGTAATGCAATGCATCCACAAGGCCATGTTTATTGGCTGTTGATGATCATAGATCAAAACTCACATGCCTTTTTTCCTTGGTGATAATATTATTATACAATAGATATAAGAAAGTAAACCTCTAATTTAAAAACACAATGTCAATGCGGGATGCTCTTCATCTCTCTCTGATCAACATGATGGTTGTTGGCATTCAAGATGGGCACGACAGTTATTGTAGGGGAGTATCACGCCAGCTAGTAACCTTGAAACATGTGTGTGTGTGTGTGTATTTTGATATTAAAAATGAATGATTAGATCAAGGAATTACACTTCCATAAAAAGTAAAGTGAAAACAAGGATACAATAATTGAATTTAAATTTTTTGGATAGACAAGACTGCATGATTCATAAAAATACTCGAGCATGTGTTTCAGAAAAATGCCAGACAGTCCCATAAAACCTATGAATTCATCACATGGAACAGCCCACAAAGGTTAAATATATATATATACATATATATATCTTTAACACGTAAAACAAATTCAAGCTTTTTAAAGAAAAACCATAGCAACTTGAGAAAGATTAGGACCAAGAAAGTTCCAATCATGCCAAGGCATTAAGACACATCACATTTCTGAACCAACCTTGTCTAAGGAGGTCTCCACTCAATATCAAATCCAAGAACAGCTCGCCATTTATTCTTCTTAGTATCAGCAATCTTCAAAAAGTTCTGCTGTTCCTTTCTCTACTTCGGTAACAGTTCTGCATTATACAATGCAGCCTCAAAATTCATTTTGGCAATCTCATCTTAAAATTTTCCTTACAGGAACATATGAGAGTAATTATTAGAAATTAACCACATCTCCAGGTCAAACTAAACAATAAAAAAAAAGGTCTCTTGTTTTCTTTCTTTTATTCCCACTCTACAATAATTAAATCAAACTGGTTCTGAAGACGATCCTAGTGGAAGATTTCTCGGACTAAAATGTAAGAACTCAATGTAGTGAGATCTTACGACACTACCTTGGAAAGCGTCAGGTATAAAGATCAATTACACGTTAGTCTAAAGCATTTCTTGTCATTTGAGTCACTGAGAATCAAAGGAAGATAAATAATGCTTACACTTGCTACTAAAGTAAACTTAATATAGTTGTAACACGTCGAGAGAGTGTACGATACGCTAATCTGTAAGGTGTATAAGAGTCGCCAAGTGTCACATAGTAGTATTTAGGCCCAAAGTAGGAAATGATAATTTATGGAACCGGAATTATGGTAGTAAAACAAGAATTACAATTGTCATTAAGCAAATAGGACATGAATATGAAAATATCAAGTGTAAGGTGGGCACATTTTCGATAAAACAAGTGACAATTCATGATATTAAAGATGAGGCTAGTTACCCAATTAGTGAAAGTTGAAAATATAAAAATAGGAAAAGCAATGAGAGGTCGTTTGGTCTCTCCAAAATTTGCCACTAGCGAGCCGTGGGAGGAGAGGAGCGAGAGGAGGAAGAGAAGGAAGAAGAAGAAGAAGGAGGAGGAGAAATCCAAGATCAAGGTATGTTTGTCTTAGGATTATGTTTGTCTTAGGATCATGTGTATTTTGGATTCCTAAGGCTTTGGTATGGAGATTAGATGCTCCTTTGGTTTAGGTTTTGTGTAAAGATCACATAAACCTTTGAATTATTAAGTTATGAGAGTAAAATCCGGTGGGAGAGAAAATAAACGTGGAATCGTCAATTATGGTTTTATAAAGAGATTGGTGGACCTTGGAGGTAGAGTTCTTGGATTTTCCTAGGGTTTTGTGGTTTGAGTTCCTGCTTATAAATTCAAGTGTTGTGGTGTTTTAGATGATTTCCATGGTATTTCTTGAGTGTTAGAATTATAGAGTGGTATAAGTGAGTTGGCATCAAAGTGGGAAAAATGCAAAATCACAGGCAAATTTCGGAAGGTGTCAGGTTCATGTACGAGAGTATGCCCAGTACCCACAGAGAACAAGGTATTTTGTACATGTTCGAGGTGTCAGGTACACCAATGAATCTGATAATGTCTGCGGTACATGTTCGGGGTATCACCGTCGTAATGTCCAAAATGCCTAGAATGCTATGTTTTAATGTAATTAAGCTGGGTCGTACATCGATAGTTTAGGAACCTTATTTAATGAGATTAAGATAGGTTGAATAAGACGGGGCTCGGCAGCGTAGCGTACCTCGCGCCTCGTGACGAATGTCGTTGAGGCGTGAATAAGTCTTTAGGAAGTAAGTTGAGATTCTACGTTATACGTAGAGCGATTAATTATTAAAATCGTATTCGGTTGAGTTAATAGGTTAAAGCGAGGCGGAAAAGTGTGGAGCGTAACAAAGTTAGCGACGAGGTGGAGTATTAAACTGCATTTCCAAATCACCCCAGTGTGTGTGTGTATAAAATTGTTTTACCTTTAGTATTTCATAGTTTGATGGCAAACCATTTTCCAAGAAGCAAGCAATGAATTAGGAAGCAAGCTAATGGTTGATTAAACCATTTTTGAAAAGCAGTGGTTTTAAATTGTAAAACCATAATTAAGCAAGTAAGCAAATGGTTTGAATAAGATTAAACCAATTTTCAAACTAATGACAAGTAAGCAAATGGTTTTGAATAATTCAAACCATTTTTTGAAGCAAATGACAAAATGGATTTTAAATTGTAAAACCATTTTTCAAAAGAAAGCGACAAAGCGAGCAAGCAAAGAATATTTCTGCGAAAAAAAGCAGGCCTTCCTAGTTCTAAGCAAGCAAACCGGTTGGAAATTATTGGAATGCGTCTTGCGGTGGGTAGGGATCTCATACCATGCATTGTAGTTTTAGTCGGCAAACTTAAGTCACTTACATGCATGCATTTAAAGAGGCGAAGTATGGCATGTCTGAAGTATATAAGGTTATATTCTAACTAAATTATATGGTGATGGCGACCAGTCAAGTCGCCCATATTCTAGGAAAAGATGGTATGGACGAGGTCCTTCCAGAAACGCAGTTGGCGGAGCCCGCGGGGTTCGCCTGTTGACTTAAGTGCAATGACGAAAATAGGCTCAGGTGGTTGATGTTTTATAAGCGTGATATCTGATTTTGAAAAATCTGACCATTGGTTCAGTCGCCCGGGCTTAGGAGAGTTTTAAAGCAAGCGGTTGAGCCCGGGCTCGGTTAGATTTCAAAAGCGATCGATTTGAGCCAGCTCGTGGGATGATTGAGCAAGCGGTTGAGCTCGGGCTCTTGTTTTATTTTCAAAGCATGCGGTTGAGCGAGACTCCGTATTTATAAAAATTTTGAGGAAACTTTTTTAAAGCGAAAGTAGTGGGTTTGAAACTTTTCAAGCAAGGATGTTGAACTACAGGGAGATTTTGAGAAGTTTATAAACTTCTAGTGACAACTTGATAAGAGTTTATAAGCCCTTTAAAAGTCTCTGAAAACCAAACAGGCAAAGAAAGTTTTAGAGAGCTTTTAAAAACAGTAAGTACAAAAGTAAGCAAGCGAAGAAAAGTTTTAGAAACTTTGAGAAAGCGAATGAGAAAGCCACGAGTAAAGGCACGGAAAATATTGTAAAGAAAGTTTCTGATTTTAAGGTTTAAGGAAAAACAAAACCTTTTATAAAACATACACTCAACGAGCTCGTTTAGCTCATTATTTTTGTATTTTAAAAACTATTTTCGAGTCACAGTCACAGCGAGAATATTTGGAATGATAGGACTTATCGACATTGTACAAGTGTTGTAAATTAAGAATATTATGTAAGGAAACGACTTTGAACATGTATAAAGGAACATATGTATGTACATAGAGTAGTTTTGTGAGAATGTGTTGGTATGTTGGTTGTCATATTTTGGATATAGTGTAAATTGGATGTATACAGGATTTGGAATTTTAGTATGTCACGCGATCATCTTTACTTGAGATTTCATTATTAAGATTTTACCAAATCTGAGTTACTAAATAAAAAAGAATTTTTTATTGGAGGGGTTTTAAGCGAAACCCAATGCGGCAGCTGCGGGGAGGTTTCTGGTCGTTGGGAGTGATGGCAATTTGAGGTTTCTATGGAGTGGTGGGCATGCACCGCGGAAGGGGGTGGGGTGTGTCAAATAGTGACATCTTCAACACTACATTTGGAAATGTCACGATGAAGATACATAATGCGCTTTGATACTAAAGCAAAATGTAATATAGTGAGATCTTCAACACTACCTGGAAAATGTTAATAAAGATCAACTTCGCATGTGTCTAAAAGCATTTCTTGCCATTTCCTAGTCACACAGTATCGAGGAAGATATATATAATGCACTTTGATCTGATATAGTAATAAACGAAACACTTAAAAGTACCCCGTTCATACTGAGGGTAGCGAGGCTTATAGAGATCTCATACTTTTGGAAGTAACATTACTAAGGTTCAAAATTTCCAATATATATACATTCCTTTAAGTCGAACCATTTGGAAGGATAATGCGGTGGTGAATACGGTTCTTTATTAAAATGCCAATTTAACTCTTTAAGCAAATAAAAAACTATAGAAACTATTATAACCTTTATCAATTAATATGACACTTTAACACTAATTTTATGTGATGTAATATTGACCAAGTCTTTTTTCTTGAAATTCTATGTTAGATGACCAACTCTCCTAAAAGTAAATCGTTAGGCCATTACGTGGCCCCTAGGCGTAAAATAACCAGAGGAGGAGGAAACCTACCTCTTGTAGCGCAGTTCCGAGTCCTTTACCGTCCGGTTCCGCTCCCTACGCGACGTTGGTTCCGATTCCTTTCCTCCTATCCTTTCTTCCTTCTTTCCTTTCTTTTTTCTTCTTCTCTCTCTCTTTTTTTTTTTTTTTCTGGTTTACTTTTCCTCTTCTGTTCTGGATTTCCCTCTCTCCTTGGCCTTCTCTCCTTTTGATTTCCACGCACCTCCTCTCTCACTTTTTATGTTTTGGCTTTTCTCCTTTCTTCTTATCTCCCCTTTCTCTTCATTATATTATTATTATTTTATTTTTTTTGTTTGAATCGATAGGGGTGGTCCAATCATTGCCTCCCATTTATGCAGCAAGCAAGGTTGCCTTCATGCGACTTATAGCAATTTTAGCTTCTCATCTGACTGCCACGTGGCAGGCCAGGTGTCCTACCACTTGGACACTCGGACCCCGATTCTCGTTTTTTTCGAAACGTGAGAATTATGATGCTTGGAATTCGGTAGTATACTTTAGATTTCACGAGGCGATTCCAGCGGTGAAATCAGTTTAATCTCATCAAAAATCTAAAAATCTACGATTTTCCTCGGAGTATTCAGACAAATTACGTTTTAAAAATTTAAATTTAAATTTTTCACGAGGTTTCCTCTCCTCCTTAAAAGAATTTCGTCCGAAATTCCGGGAGATAATCATATACGATATTATCCTGCGTATGAGTAATAACTCTCATTCGATCATAATTTATGATGACCCGATGTCTTGTCGATCAATCCATCAGGATGACATCTGACCTCGGACTGTTATGATCATACATCCCGCCGTGAGTAGAGCTGAGATCCTACAGCTCCATGGTCGTGTATCAGTCAGGCCTTCACCTGGTTCCTAGGGAGATTCTGAACAAGCGGCTTTTCTAGGGTCTCGGCCTCAGGCCCAAATATATCACCTGAGATGCAACGATAATGAATATAATGCGCCAGATTTAAAAGCGATACTCTAGTAAACAAGTACCAAGAGTAGAACATACCTTGCATATCGTAGTCGCACGCTCGGCTGTGGTGCAATGGCATAAACCCGAGGCCCTTGGTTCCCAAAGTCCCGACTGCGAGGCCTTGTCTCTAACCTCGACCCATACTGGCCCCTACAGTGCAATGCGTGGCTACTTGAAGGTGCTTGCGTGCCTCTGGCTGGCTGGTTCCTCACGACCCATCACAGAGGTGAAGGAACAAAGCGTATGGTGCCTCTCCCACGATGTCGGAATTTGCGATGTCCCGTATCCACTGGGATCTCATGTGTGGGCGATCTAGAGCTTCACCGTAATCGGTGGTGCGGTGAAACATATCATTAGCCTGCTGACTTGCATCTTGCCACGGCCTTGGCTCTGATCGCGTGACCACATCTTGAATGTCCTCGTGGAACCCAGAGTCTCAGCTGTTTCTCGAGCTAGAAGAAGAGCAACTCTCCTTCCTTTTCTCACTAGCACTCGCATCTCGAGATGCTTCGTCGTCAAATATCTCCTACTCTATGTGGTCATAAATTTGTCTTAGCGGCCGTAGAGTCCATGTCTTAATAGAGAGAATCCCCTGATCTTGCCACTGGATGGACTAACCGGACCATCCTCAAATTTCTGACCCTTGGCCGTATCGGCAGCCCACGTAATCATCCAGAAGCGTGCTAACTCTCAGCCAGACTTAGCCGGGTATTCGAAGTCTTGTCATGGATCCACATCTCGAGAGTCAAAAACTCTGAGCCTTGGCATACTGGCAAATCTTAGGGAAAAACTTGCTCATAAGAGCTCTCGAAAATCTCGATATCATTGCCTCAATTTACGGAGGTCTTCACGATCCGCCACACTTGGGACTCACCCTCTGGCCCCAGAATGCTGTCGGATCAGTGTCACATCGGGGGTAATCTCGTAGCCTCCGACCTCTCTCTGTTGGAACCAATGAGTCGATACCATCGGGTCCCTCCCCTCGAGCGTAGGAGGATGGGCGCTACAAACATCGGAGTGCTGAATCCTCCTTTGTGCTTGGTACTAGTACGTACAATGG
The DNA here is from genome assembly GCA_016808115.1 of Tetrastigma voinierianum. NCBI lineage: Eukaryota > Viridiplantae > Streptophyta > Magnoliopsida > Vitales > Vitaceae > Tetrastigma > Tetrastigma voinierianum. The sequence goes on along the minus strand of JAEQBH010007238.1, from coordinate 159,617 downwards.
TGGTAAATGCGACCGCCGCCTCCTGAATCTGTGATCAAAGCCGGCGGTGGTATTCACGCCAGTGGGCGACCTCACGTCAGCGCCCTCGACTTGCATACACAAGTTAAGATAGCAATTTGAGATTCTCTCTTTTCATTTATCATATTAGTGGTGCATAATGCTCAGACACTAATGATAATCATTCTCTGCTTGTAATCATGCTTATTCGTTTGCGAACCCACAAGGTTACGTTTGGTAACCACTAGTGTTCTTGATTTTCTATATATTCTATCAGCTGCATATATTCACACGACCTTCGCCATCTCATTGGAACATATTAGAACAAACGCATAATCAATGCACCGCGATATTAGAGTTCCTACGCTTTTGAAATTGCCCCCAATCCTAGGTATTTGTATACCTAACTCGATACTAATCTATAATGACCCGATGTCAGAAATCTTGGTGGATGCCCACTGAGGATTATGCCTTGAATTTTAATGTCATAGACCTTATGCTCTTATTACTAATCAATTTATCCATCTGACCACTGGTGTCCCTTGAACCTATCTTTCCCGATCTTAGAAATTTGTGTGTTTGAAACCAGTCAGTATACTCGAATGTCGTATTGTGGCTCGAAATCCGAGGTCAGTGACTCTTCTTCAGTAATGCATGAATATTCGTGGTCACTACCGTATATTTTCTTACAAATACAGATTCTTATAATATTTTACAAGAGTTTGATGTCTGACTCTTTGTGCGAATATATTAAAAGTAGATTGTTAATATATTTTACAAAATACTTCTCAAGGCCACAACCCGGCCTTCTTGCATTATATGACCTCGAAGGAACATCGTCTTCTCATGTACCTAAAAGGGTGGTCCCATGACGGGATAGTGGCTTGAGTAGATATATCTCTACCATGGCTACTCCTGCTTTTTTAAGTCTGATATCTTGATGCGATACATACAATCACACGCATTGATACCTATACTATATTGTACTCGAATGTCTACGTATAAATGAATGCGGTATCTTTCGACTCGAAATCGCAGTCTTGCTTGACTCCTCACCATGCGAGTCGTGAAAGCGAAGTCGAGGAGCATCAGCCCACATCGAAACAAAGCTTTTGTTTGTAATTCTAGACACATTGGATACCCCCGATACTGCTTATTTCCTTACCACCAAGTACTGTCACGTTATACATTTTGTGGGCCAGTTTTCGGATTCTCACGCGGGGCGCGCACACTATCTGACATTTTACGAGGCTTTCAGCGACGGTTTCATGTGCTAACCATATACGGAGTCTTTCACCTAAGGGTGTCTATCACTGTTTGCTTCACCACATTCGCACGTACTTTACGGCCTTGTCGTGAGCCTTAATTTGGAGCGTTGTCCGTTTCTGAGCTCACCATGAACGCCAACCGGTTTCAATTAACCATGTCCTCACGAAATACATTGAACACCAACACATTGTCAATTTACCATGTCCTCACGACATATATCGAACACCAAACACAGTGTCGATTTACCATACTGTCGAACACCAAACACAGTGTTGACCCCAACCATGCACTCACCCAGGCTCGGCGTGATGGCGTGTATAAATCTGATGCAAATGTCCCTTACATGTCATTTCAGCCACCTACATATGCCTTTCGTGTCACATACGACATATACATTACCTTTACATGTCCAAGTGTCATGGATAAATTATATTTAATACATATAATTATTTCCATTTTTATCATACATGTATCACATAAATTTACATATTCAACATGTTATTCAATTTATAGCAATAACACACATTAGCCATTCTTGACCATAATCGGCCGTATTTGGCCTCGGAAATAATCACGGACCAATCGAAAAGTCGGCTTTTGTATCTACACAAAACATCCGACACGCAATTTCCTACCTCGGGCCGTACATGAGCCCAGGCATTTGAATCTGTAGGTTCCCAGCGAGTTAGAAGGCGGAGCGGACCGTTCCTCATTTATCGTGATGACCCGATGTTAATTACATGGTTTAGGTGGCCGACCAAATGCCTATTAAAATTCACAGACTCGGCGGGCTTTGTAGAGTCGAAGCGTGCGAATCAAAGTTCAAGCGAAAGATTATGGTCGTCGAAGTTATTTTATTGGGTCGCGAAGTGTCTGAAAATTTGGGCACACCGGATTTGCCGATACGCTCACGGATTTCTTAGATCCGGAACACAATGTTTAGTCTCGAGCGATTCAAAAACCCGATGAAACGCGATCTTTGGCCGTCACATAATAACAACCAAACCCACACATCTTAAATTCATACGAAATGGCGAAACCGTTAAACCATTCACGTAGCCCACCCAGGCGTAAAATAACTTGGAGTAGAAGAAACCTACCTCTTGTAAGCGCGATTAAAGTCGCTAACATCGATTCTGCTCCCTGCGTGACGTTGGTTCCGGTTCCCTTCCTCCTATCCTTTCTTCCTTATTTCCTTTCTTTTTTCTTCTTTTTTTTTTTTTTTACTTTTCCTCTCCTATTTTGGATTTCCCTCTCTCTCCTTGGCCTTCTCTCCTTTTGATTTCCACGCACCTCCTCTCTCACTTTTTGTTTTGGATTTTCCTTTCTTCATATCTCCTTCTCTTTATTATTATTATTATTTTTTATTTTTGTTTGAACCCGGTGAGGTGAGTCACCTCCCCCCTTTACCTCCACGTTTATCACGGCCAGCCAAAGGTTGCCTTCATGCGACTGCCAAAAATTTTGCTTCTCATGTGGCTGCCACATGGCGGGGCTAGGTGTCCACTGGTGCACATGGACACGTGCCCAGGTTGCAATTTTTGAAAATGTGAAATTACGACGGAGTCTCGAGTCGGTACGGGGTGCTAGATTTCCTGAGACAATTCTAGCAGTGAAATCAGTTTAAATAAGTGAGATCTAGAAAAGATACAAGCTTTTCCTCCGAATTTATTTGGCAAATTATCGTTTTGCCCTTTTTCTGAAAAAATTAAATTTAAATTTTTCATGGGTTTTACATGTTCGGGGTCGAATTATCAGCACCAAACCTCTCTTGAATCTTGATGAAATCTTTGTTGAGATTAAATCGAGGAGAACTACGATAAGTTATGCTTGGTTCTTTGTCATCACCGTTCGTCGAATCTTCCATGGGTTGCTTGAAACTCCTATAAGGTCGAACAAAATCGCTGGCGCTCATCTATGGTGCAACCACTTTGTCAACGCCCTCATCATACCAAAGCAACGTGTTGGAAACTTCACGACAAGCTGACAAATGGGGTTCCGAGAAATCAATGAAGTTCTAATGGAAAAGGATTCCAGTAGCGAAATCGAGGGCCGTTTAGTTCTATCTCTGTTGAGAGACTCCTTTCTCGAGGCCGGCGCTGATCACCTTAGCAATTTGCTCTCTCTCCTGCGTTATTTGCCTCGACTCATCTCATGTTGCAAAGTGCGATGCTGCATTATCTTCTTTTACATACCCCAGTAAGGTGAGCATTTGGATTATCGATTAGTTAGCCCGATCCTTATGACGAAACCTTTCATTATTTTTCAGCTTATGTCCATGTTCTCTTGAGCAATCTATTAAGATTGCGAGATGGTTTTCTTTTACTATGTGTGGTTGGTGTAGGTTCGAATTAAGCAATGTCGCACGATACCTTATCGGCGTCCTTCATGTTCTCGAATTAACTTGCAATTTGTTTTCCATCAGTAAACTTACTGTCGTGCTTCATTGTGTTGTTAACTTTAATTAAAACTTTTGTGTGTTTCAGAACCAAATGTCGAGTCAGATGATTGGGCGTACTAATGAGGATTCTAGCCTCTATATCTAATGCAGAATATCTCTTCGAATCCAAGTTGTTAAGCGGTTATTGGTTCTTCCCCTCTTTCTTGTCAACAGCAAATAATGCTTCTTCATAGTTGTTCTCATCAACAGCCAATTTTTAAAGATAATATCTCTAATTATTTTCCAAGAGATAATATCCCTCATAATATCTCTTTCAAGAGATAATATCTCTAACTCCTCTAATCTTTCAAGGCCCACGACTGTTTTTTTAAATTGGGAATATTTTTGGTTGCAAAATCTTGATTTTATCTCAGCTAATTTGCCGAATAACCAGCAGGTCTAGTGTCTTCAAATTCTAGCCTCAACCCACTAGATATTCTTCCTAATTCTGCTCCACAAAATCTGCCCATAACAATAGAAATTTCTGCCAATGTGGAGCCTTCAATAATTCAATCAACTCATGTTCCTTCCTCATCCATGTCACCCTCTATCCCTTTCTCTTCCACCTCACTAATTCCAACCACAATTTCTTCCGTGTTACACCCTTCAGAAAATCAGAACATGTCAAATACCACTGGTAGAACCATTCAGCCATTTGAATTTGCTTATACTCGGCGAAATAGAATGCAACCAGATAATGGCAGCCCGGAAAATCTCAGTCACCAAGATTCTGGCTCTATGTCTGGTTCTGATCCGAAGATTGATGACCTTGAAATTCCAATTACTTTGAGGAAGGGTACTAGCACATGCACTAAGCATCCTATTTCTGATTTTCTCACATATGCTCACTTGTCTAGACCCATGCAATGTTTTATCACTCATCTTGCTGGTACAGAGGTTCCAAGGACAATACAAGAAGCATTGAAGAGCATTGAATAGTCAAAGGCTGTTAATGAAGAAACGAGGGCTCTTAAATTGAATGATACATGGGAGGTTGTTCAAAAGCCTATGGGAAAGTCACAAGCTGGATGTAAATGGGTATTCACAGTGAAGTACAATGCAGATGGCTCAGTAGAACGATATAAAGCACGTTTGGTGGCGAAAGGTTATACTCAAGCCCATGGTATTGATTATCAAGAGACCTTTGCACTTGTTGCAAAGATTAACACAATCTGATTTGCTATCATAGCCTTAGAGTTTTGATTGGCAACTCTTTTCCGAGTTGGATGTAAGAAATATACTTTCCTAGTAATAAAACTTGAAGGAGGAAGTGTTTATTGAACACCTCAAGGAGTTTGACAAAGATAATAGTGTGTCGCCTCAAAAAATCGCTCTACGGCCTAAAGCAACAATCACTGTGAGCATGGTTTGATCGATGCACCAAGGCAATCCTTCAACACGGATATAAACAAGCTCACACATATCATATTCTCTTATATAAGAGAGATGAAGAAAAAATAGCCATTATCATTGTTTATGTGGATGACATCATAGTTACTTGTGGAAACGGCTGCCGTCGTAGATGGGCAAAATTACAAGAGGTTATTACGATTTTGAGATGAAAGATTTGGGATAACTAAGGTATTTTTTTGGGATGGAGATTGCTAGAATTAAAAGGGGGATCTCTATTTCTCAGAGAAAATATGTCTTGGACTGTCTCAAGGAGACGAGTATGATGGGCAGAAAATCAATCGATACTCCAATGGATCTAAAAACCAAACTAGAAGACAACAAAGATGGATTTGCCTCAGAGATAAACAGAGATATCGCTGTTAGTAGGAAAATCCACCTGATACCATGACGTGACCGCATTACTGCTTTTCCCAAGCCTAGTAAGTCAATATATGCATGCCTCTTTAGAGACTCACACAGAGAGCAATAAATCGACATTGAGGTATCTCAAGGGTACCCGAGAAGAGGACTTTTTCAAGAAGCGCCATGAACTTGTGGAATAGAGGATCTTCACTCGATGCGTGATCAAGGTGTGCACCGGATGATAAAAGATCAACATTAGGGTATTGTTCATTTGTTTCATGGAATTTGGTAACTTGGAGAAGCAAAAAACAAAATGTTGTATCTAGAAGTAGTGCAGAAGCAGAGCTACGAGCCTCAGCACATGGTATTTGTGAATCACTATGGTTGAAAATGCTTGTAGAAGAATTGGCAATCAAGATAGAATTGCCTATCAGAATTCCCTATGACAATAAGGCTGCCATCTCAATCTCACACAATCTTGTTCATCATGATTGCACCAAACATGTAGAGGTCAACATACATTTTATTAAAGAGAAAATAGAGGAAGGAACAATCACAGTGACATATGTTCCAATCTCCGAGCAAGCTGCAGATATTCTCACAAAGGCTTTATTCAAGCCTGCGTTTGAGAAACTGGTAAACAAGCTGGGATTGTACAATTTGTACAGCCCAGCTTGAGAGGGAGTGTGAGCGACACTGCATAGTTTTAGGAACAAGTTTTTTATCTCTTTATTCTGTTATAGCTACTTTCCTAATTTCTAGGAGCAGTAAGTTACATGAACGACTAGTTCATTATAAAAAAAGGAAATCAACCTGTATTTTTTAATTTTTTGGAGAAATAAAAAAGCAGTGTTCTTCGACCTTTTGTTTCCCTATTAGCTTTAAATATGCTACAATAACTCAGCCAAAGATCTCATCAAGAGTAAATTGGGTTTTCCAATTCATGTAGAACCCTTAAGAGCCACACTGGAAAATCGTGAAAAAAATAATAATAAAAAAAATAAAAATAACAACAACAACAACAACAACAATAATAATAATAATAAAAGAAAAAAAAAAAAAAAAGAATACTAGGATACCTAGCAGGAACTATTGATTATGACTGTATGTGACAAAGTGTATCAATCTCAATTTCGTGGGATTTGTGATGCTGATTGGGGTCCAGATCCCAATACAGAATCAAATTTGGTTTCTGTTTGTTCCTTGGTTCAAATATTTTGTCTTGGCATTCAAACAAGCAACATACAGTCTCTAGGTCTAACACTGAAGTTGAATACAAGACTCTTGCAAATTTGATTGCAGAAGGCACCTGGTTACAAGCCTTATTGACTGAATTACAGATTCCTAGTCTAAAGCATCCTGTGCTATGGTGTGATAATCTCAGCACAATTATGCTTTCTTCAAACCCACTTCAGCATGCCAGAACAAAGCATATTGAACCTGATTTATACTTTTTAAGGGAGAAGGTTTTACAAAAAAGAATCGAAGTTAAACATATAACTTCACAAGACCAAGTAGCAGACATTTTAACCAAAGCTCTGTCCAGTTCCAGATTCTTAGATTAAGAGACAAACTAAAAGTAGAAAGTATAGGGGAATGTTGAGAAAAACTGTTAGATGGTTAAAAATAAAATAAATAAAACACTGTTATATTGTTGGAGTTTAGTTAGGGAGCTAAGCAGATATTAGTTAGCTATCGGTTTATGAGCTTGTCTGTTATCATCCTCAAACGATATATAAACTCTGTGGTAGCCAAAGAAATCGTGTTCAGAAAATCATCCATCTTCATATTTTCATTTTCTATTCTCCTCGGATTTTCCTTTTCTGTTTCCCAGAAACAAGAAAAGGACTGAACTGTTTGGTAAATGATTCAATGCTGAACATTGAATGGAAGCTACAATTTGCCCTATTTTATCAAAGGGCAGAATGTTTTGTCTTTTGTCGGCACTATTTAAAATCAAATTTCATCCTGACGCCATTATTATTTAATTCTTTTCTACGGTTTCGTGTCAATTTCTTCTTTTTTCTTACCAACCAAACAATGAAAACGAAAGCAAGGAAACATTTACCTTGACAAGGAGAATGAAATATATTCGAGAATCGACTCGTGGAGCAAGAAGACAGAGAAAAATCGCCGCCCTTGAACGCGCTGGGAGGTTGGTGGGCGCCAATAGAATTGGGAAGGCGGCGGCGACGGACTTTCGGGCGATCGTCGTCGTCCTCTTGGGAAGTTGTGGTTGAGGATGAAGTTTTAGAACGAAATGCAGATTCGATGGCGTCGATTTCTTGGAGCTGTTGTGGTGTTATTGGTTCGCCCCAGTCCCATTCTGGCAGGGAGAAGACCGATGGAGATGAAGGAGAAAGAAGATCTCCGGCTTCCATTCGTAAGGTTGAGCAGCGGAGGGCATCTTTACAAAGCGGGGAAGTCGGCCTCAACAGTCGGGTTTATTGGTGGCTTCTGGGACTGTTGTCACCGAAAAGCGTTCAAATTTGAAATATTGGGTTAAAATATATCAAATACTGAGTTTTATACGGAAATGGTACGTTTGCAAATAAAAAATATAAAATCGGGATGAGACGCTTGCAAATAAAGATAAATCGCGATAGTGGGAAAGATTTACCAGTGCACGACGCCAATAACCTGAACCCGCGACAATTGATTTTACTTAAAATCGCTAACGAATAACGATTTTAAAAGCGATTTTAAACGTCATTGCCAATAACCGCAACGCTACTCTATTAACAAATTAAGTAGCTTTTAAAAGATTTTAAATCGCCACTGTCATTAACCGCAACGTCAGTTTATTAACAAATTCGGGCGGTATTCAAACTTTAAAAACCGGGCCGCTCTTGTCGGCGGCTTCGCAAATCACTACCGCTGCTCAGCTTATCAAGATTACAAGATTACTTTAAATAATACTTTCCTCTCATGAATCGACATTTTATCTTTTTTATTTTCAAACATATCATTTCCGTACAAAACTCTCAAATACTTTGTATTTGGGAACAAATTCATGTTTTTTCTTGAAAAATTTGAATAAAAATATTATTTTTTATTTCATATATTTACATTGTCTTTTATAAGAAATGATTGCTTTTCTAGAAAACAAAAAAATATTTTTATCAAAATCAGACCAAAAATTAATAAATAATGATATTTAAAATTTTGGATTTTCAAAAGTTACTTTAATCAAGTTACCCTTCAAATTTTCGGACTTGAATTAGTGTACTGTATGGTCCGGTGCAACCATTTCCATGGACCGGCCCAATTCAAGTGAAACAGTTATCATGGCCTATGTTCAACTCCAACTTATTGAAAAGCCAAACAATGGGGAATGCTTAACCTAGATTATGAGATAATAAAATGGGAAAACTAATCATCGGAAGACGAGCGCAGATTAGCCGTTTTTCTAATCCTAATCAATTATTCTCAGCCAGCTCTAATCCGGGGCCACATATTAATAGCTTTACCATCTTTATAGCGCTTCATCCCATCTTACTGGGATTAGTCTCAGCATTGACACAGCGAGTCTGTGCGACTACCAGACACCCTGGTCCGACAAAAAATAAAATAAAATGGGAAAACTATGCTATTTTATGGGTCCTTACTTCAATTTATTTGAAAAATTATAACCAAAAGACCTAAACCAATGTCAGGTCCCCTAATTTAAAAAATATTTGATAAATAGAAAAAAATATTTGATAAATGATATAAAAAAACCTTGGATACTATCATATGTATTAGGTACAACCTCATACCTAAAATTTATTGGACCATTTATCAAATATTTTGTCATCTTCGTAAAATATTTTTTAAATCAAGGAACTTGGTTTCAAGTTTTTTTTTTTTTTCCTAATTTTTCAAATATATTAAAATAGGGACCTATAGTTTTCTCTAATAAACTAGTGAGAGGCAGAAGTTTTCTAAAAATTCAAAAAAACATGTTTCATGAATGATTTCTCAACATTGGAACATTTCAAAGCATGGAGATCAATCAATATACTTGAAAAATTAGGACCAAAAGACCAAAAAATAAAGCCATGTCTCCTAATTTCAAACATATTTGATAAAGATGGCAAAATAATTGATAGCCGTCCAATAAACCTGCAGTGACGACCACAAACCTTGAATACTACTATACGCTAAGTAAGACGATCTCGACTTCTAAGGTTTATCGAAGTTCATACCCGCGTTTGTTCGACCATCATCAAATATCTTATCTTCTTTTATCAAATATTTTTTAATTCAGCGACTTATTTTCGTTTCAAGTTTTTGGTCTCTAATTTTCAAATAAATTAAAATAGGGACCTATAGTTTTCCCTAATAAATAGTGAGATGGAAATTTTTTCTAAAAATTCAAGAAAACATATTTCATGAATGATTTCTCAACATCGAAACATTTTTTTTCTTTTTTTGAAAAAATAAATAATTTATTGATTCAAATTTCAAACTAGCAATACATTCAATAGAATTATAGAGTCAAATCGTTAAAAACTTTAAAGGATGACTGTTGTCTGTAGTTAATAACATAACACCCGCTTAAGTCCCACATATTCGAAGTAATCCTATAAATGACTAGAATACCTATTGTGACACTCAAAACCAGGGTCCTTCGCTAACAAACTGGTCAACCCACGGAATACTTGTGGATGCCTAAAACCCGACACCACTCATTTAAAAATCTGGGCAGTCTCCCTTGCAATGAAACTCTACCCAAGGTACAAACCCGTCCCAAATACCAATAAATGACTACACAGTGGTCCACGCGAGTAAAATAATGGCCACTTGACCCTCGCATCAATACTCCACAAAATACATCAATTATATACAATAATTCAAGAGCTTAATAAATTACTTTATTCAACATATATTAAAATGTACAATTTCTAATACATGTTATACAAAAGATCTACTAAAGCCCACAACCTAGCGTTTGGGAATGTGTACTTGTTAGCGCCGTTTCAGACATTCTTCAGATTGGAACGGTGGATCCTCGATAGGGTGAGCAAAACCCAGTAGTGAAAATTTCCTACATGACTTACTCCCCACCTAAGTGCACATGCCATGACAAACAATCACATCCAAGCAATTACATGAACCTACTCGAATGTCTACATGACCAATCTCATGTCCCGAGTCCTCACCGACTCCCCACATGCTCTGCCGTGAATGCGAGTAAAATATCCAGTTTTCAAAACAGTGCTTTTTTGTTGTCGAAAACTCACTACCAAATTTCCTGATAAATACATTGACTACCCTCCGAGGCTTAATTGTCGGATATTTCCTCCTAAATGCTCATGGTCCTCATTCGGCTTTCTATCCACTACAACTCTCCAAGCGCACTTTCCTAAAATCTTCCTCAAATTCATTTCACAAAGTATTCTTTTCTCACTCTTACGCTGCACTCACTCCTAATATCTCTGTAATGCTTCCCAAATGATAATGCATGATGCGATCTCAAAACATTCATGCTAATATATTCATGCATATATATATTAACATAATTAATTCAAACAAATCATGTTATTAAACGCATCATTAACATCAAAATTAGCTCATAATATTAATTAGGCAAACACAAGTAATTCAATTTGAACTACTTACAACATTTTCACATTCAAGAAAATCTCGTCATATTCACGCGAACAAATACTAACCCCAAGCTGGCACCGTTCTCACTACACCAAATTCCCGATTTTCTCCACTGATCTAAAGGTTTTGAGATCAATTTACTACTAAATCAAGCCTCGTGAATATCCCTAACTATAAACGACATGGCTCTAGCCAAATAATATCACAAGTAGGAAAGATCCCTACATTTTCGAGTCATTTTTAATTTCACCAATTCCGGTGGTCCACACGTAGCCCCTCACGCCATAGAACAGCCTTACTTCGTCAAGGAGAACCAACTCATTCGAACTAATAAATTTGCAGAGAAGGAAATTTCAAAACTCCAAAATTCAATCCATCAGACGTTTTACCATTTTGGCTAAATGGAGAAGACAACTATTTCAAGTTGTCTCATTCTCATTAACATTTCTCATAATTCCCATCTTGTCCATTTCTTATTTTGACATTACGGCTCAATCTGCCATCAATTTCCATCATTCTCTAACTTGCAATACGCGTTATAAGAATAAGGCGTAATAGGTGACTTTTTTTTCACATCACATATCTCTCTAAATCCGCTTTACAAGACCATACCCGGCTCGAAAGTGCGGAAATCTTCGACCGTCTTCCTGAATTCACGAAATTCGACATGGTAGCTAGATTTCGTGAGACGATTCCAACAGTGAAGTCCGTTTCATCATCGGAGATTTAAAAAAATTTTGGATTTTGATCGAAATTACAATTTTACCATTTTTCAGAAAATTGAAGTTTTCTCGGGTCTTACACCTATGATTCTAGTTATGTAGCATAGGGACAACCATGATTTGATGTCTCTATCCAATCGAATATGTTTTGCTATTTGAATTGTCCACTATCGTACCAAGATGACTCAACCATACATCGCAACAACTCGGCAAAAAACCATTCACCACAACAAGTCGACGACAAAATCACAAAAAAAAACAAGGTAAAAACTTAAATCCACGTAAAAGAATCACTTTATTGAGAAAAAAAGATAGATGTAGATGGGTTATTTAAGGCAAAAATGACAACAAAAAAAAACCACCATCTTCATTAAAAAGGCTAATAGAGAAAAAGATAACAAACATTATAATATTTCAAAGCATGGAGAACAATATATATATATATATATATATATATATATATATATATATATATATATATATATATATATATACAAAGGGTAGATAGGGTTGTCTAATGAGTTAATTTCTCCTAAAATAATTTATTTAAATTTATAAATTATGTTTATGGTAAAATTTTATTTGAAAAAAAAAATTACTAGTCATAATTTGAGTTAAAATTTTATTTTAAAAATAGGATTAATTGACATGAATAATCTCAACTTTAACCCATCTTCTTTAAATAGTCCCACCTTGCGATAATCTGGGAATAAACCCAGCTTTTATGAGTGCCTTCTCGTTTTAGTCAAAACTGATTGGTAACTGGCTAGAGGAGTAAAAAAAAAACAGACGTGACATTCTTCCCTCCAAAACCCATTTAATGTCCTAACAAACCCATGACTCTTCTTCTTCCTCGAACTTGCTTCTGTAGCTCTCTTCCCTTCTTCTTTGTTGGCTTTCACCTCTCACTAAGCTTCATCTAGCCGTTGTTGGCTTGCTTTTCGTTTTGTTTCCATTAGGCTCTTTGCATATATCTCCATTGTGGTGTCACTGAGCAATGGGAGATATTACGTAGTTGGAGATATTGTGACAAGGTAAAATGTTGGGTCATCATTAGCTGTAAATTTATAAAGTTAGATTTCTTACATTCAGTTGGTTTTTGTGTGCACCTATTTTTACATTAATTTGTAAAAATTTTACATTTTTTATGTGTGAGGGATTCTTTAAGTTGTGAAATTTGAAATTTGAAAAATTTAGGTCAAATTTTCCTTTTTTGTTGTTTTATAATAGGTAGGATGTGTTTGAATGTTGCTAGGATTTTTAATTTAAGCAGTGATTTTGTTGTTTTTATTTTGTGATTAGGTTATTCTTAAACAATTGGAGAGTGTCACATTATGATTTTGGCATAGTGGATTGCTCAAGAAGAATTTAAATGAGTTGCAATATTTGGGAGGTCAAGAGAGCATGTTCAATGTTGATCCTAATGAACTGTGTTGGTTCTAGCTTGAAGAATTGACCAAAAAGTGTGGGCCATATATGAAAATCGGAGAATATATATTGTTTGGATTCAGGTAAAAATTCTAGATGAGAGGTTATGAGGGTTTATCAGATAAGGAGGTGCTAAGCAAATGAGTGCAATTGTTTTAGAAATAGGTGATTGACTGTATAGTTTTGGTATGGAGTTTTATGAACCTAAAAATCATGCTCATGATTGAAGCTAACATCCTTTTAGATAGTGCATCAAGCCAAGGAACTCCCAAAAAGAAGGCCCAACAACCTAGGAGGAAACTGACACCTAGGAGGCCACCAGCTATTAAAGAAACCCCCTCACCCATTGGAAAAAATCCCCATTGAGTCAACAACCAAGTGAATATAAAAGACCAAAAAACCCTTCCCCACATGGTACCCCTGAAAACCCATCCTCAGAAAAACTTTCCCCACTTAATACCCGTGAAAACCCTCACCTAAGTAACCTACAGGAAACCCTAGAGAAAAGGCACCATAACCCCATTGAAACCCTTTAGAAAACCAACCAATCCCATAAGAAAATCAATCCACCCAACCTGAAAACTAATCTCAGCCAACTCTTTATGAGCCAAACCAACCTGAAAGCCAAAATGACAACCAACCATCAGATTATTATGATTGGTATGATTGTATACCTAAGAGTCCTTTGAGGTGGGATGATCTAGTTAGTAGCTCTCTTTAGAGGATGATAATGATCCAATTTATGAGCTTGTGGTTGACTCTGAAGAGAATGTTGATCGTGATGTTGATCTAGAAGATTTGGTGGTAGAAGATGATGCAATTTTTTCAAATCTTGAGAAGGGGGTTGATGAAGATGATAACAAAGACGAGGAGATAGACAACAAGAGATCGAGGAGGGGGCATTAAAATAAATTGACTGAAAGAAGCACATCTATAGAGAGAGTGCTTAAGGGTAGATTAGGTGCTTAGAAAAAAGGATTCTAGACTTGCAGAGGGTCACCATCCAAGAGTCTTAGTGTGTGGGCATTATGAAGAGAATTAATGATGGTGAAATTGCTTAATTTTATTGATAGCAAGAATAAGATATAAGTGGGAGGAGAATGAGGGGTAGGGGATTGGTTGTGAATGAGAACACATACTTCTCAACATTTTAAAGGGAAAGCAGGCTTGAGATTCAAATAGAGATACATTTGGGGACAAAGCATTAAGCTTGCTGGTAACATAGGTGGAAATTTGAACATTGTTGTTTAATGAACAAAAATAGCAAAGAACATTGGTGTGAAGTGTTTGACAGGCTGCCCTTTTAGATTGTATGCATCTTAGGACTCAAGGAGGGCATGTTTTGTTGTGAAGTCAGTGGATGGTGAGTACAAGCCAATGTAATATGATGCACAATTAAGTAAAGAAAATCAACATGGCTTCATGGGCGCTTTAGTGTTTAAAAAGCAAGACCCCACTAGCCTGCAAATGAAATTATTTAGATTTGTGCTAGGGGGCATATAAGGTGATTACAAAAGACTCTGCATATAAAGTCAAATATTATGTACATAAAATGCTTCATTGCCCTTAAGAGCATTTGAAAATGCTTGAAGGTATTTGGAAGCCCTAAAAAACAAGCCCAGACACTTATATGTTATTAATGACTAATCCATGTGTGAAAACCTATCCACTAGTTTTCCAAAGGTTGTTTGTTTGTTTTGATGGACTAAAGTAGCGATCAGTCGATGTCAGAGAAGTCACGTTGATGCATGTTTTTTGAAAAGACTTTCTCGTGATATTGTTAGCTGTCAGGGGAGAGATGGTGATTCATGCCGTGAGGTGTCATGAATCAACAAAATTTATAACCTATAATCCCGCATCAAGTTACACCTCGATTCTTGGCCCGACCTAATCATGGATCCGAACCGAATTCCGAGAGGCGCGACCGAACCGGGACTCTTACCGATTTTTTTTTTCAAAGTCGACCTCACTGTGTATAGCCCACATCTTATAACAGAATCAAAATATTATATACAAATCAAAAGAACTACCACCGGAGTGGTGTCCATCAAAATCTATACACATATAACTGAGTCCCATTTACTTATACATATACAAAAACAACTTTACATTCCAATTACATATTCGTAGCGCAGACTCCATCATGATGAACCTCACGGCAAACAGCCCACCGTATGGCGGGATGTTTTCGCATCGCCTTCCAGACGACTTACACTCCGATTAAAAACCCGTGCTGTTTTTACGCCAAGTGTCATATCTATACAGAAACACAAATAATGTATATCAAAGTAATAAGATATCGAATCTTTTGTGGAGTTCATATCACATTTACATACATAAATGTTCTTGTAACAAACTTAAGCTTGTTCGCATCTCTCTCATCTACTATGATCGAACTTATACTTATAACGATCTTATACTTACTGCCAGAATTACTCTTACGGCAGACTTTATCCTTATTTGGACTTATACTCATAGCAAACTTATTCTTATCCTGTCTTATACTTATAGCATCTTATCTTATACTTATGGCAGATTCTGGACCTTATACTTATAGCATTTGGACCTTATACTTATGCATTCTGGATCTTATACTACAAGACTTGATTCATACTTATGTGCGCACTCTCGCATGTCGACTGAGCTTATACATGTACTTATGTACTCATCTCAAGCTTATACTTATTTCATCTCCCGTAGGAGTTACTAAACTTATGCTTATACGTATACTCTTAAACACGCATTTCATTTCTATCTCTATCTCGTATCCCATGTAGTTTCGCGTAATCCTATACTTATACGCTGAGTTTACACTTGCTCTGAGGCACCCCAGTATCACAGAGGATTACGAACGTATACCGGCATTGCGGAACTTATTCTTATACTCAAGCACTTGTAAGTACTACAAACTTCTTATACCGGGTAATTTCGATTCACTTGTACTACGACTATATCCCCGGTTCACGGAATCCTTATACTTGTATTATTGAACTTATTCTTGTATTTCAAATCTTATACTTGTATTACAGAACTTATACATGTATTTCCGATCTTGTGCTTGTCTTACAGAGCATATACTTGTCTTACGGATCTTCTATTTGTGTTACAGAACTTATTCTTGTCTTACGGATCTTATACTTGTGTTACGTGCACTGATTCGAATTTCGATCTTATTCCATACTTTATGTAATCGTAGGTACTACAAGTCGTAACATATCGAATCATATCACATACAAGGTCGATCGACTTATACGTATACTTTATATTAGTCCTCTAGGCATAGATCACATCAAATACATATACTGTGTGTTTATACAGATTTTAACATATCCCAAAATGCTAGAGTCATTGCCTGTTACAGTCATCTTTAGACTTATACAATTTCTTATGCTTATAACAGGCTTTATGCTTATCTCTAATTCCTGGAGTTTCAGAGCTTGCTCAGATACAAAAGTACCCATAGGTAATTACACAGATTCATTATACCTAAGTACCAAAGAGGTACTAATTGGACTTATACTTATATTATTGGTATAGGAGTACCCGTAGGTACTACAGAGTTTAATCAGATAATGTGATACCTTAGTACTACAGTAACGTACACAGAGGTACATTCAGATCTTTACTTTATTCTTTATTCAAAGGTCTTATCATATGTCCTGTCTTCACTACCTAGACCAATCATGAGAAATGGTAGACGAGTATAATAAGTACCCGGCTGCAATAATACAGAATGTATGCCTAGCACTCAGCAGAGCGCTACACCGCTCAGACGTGCCCCGCCCACGCAACAGAGGCGCCGTGAAGACTGGAAGCAGGAGTGCCGAAGCACCGATCAAAACGTGGCTACCCATGCAACAGGAGTGCCGTAGCACCAACAGGAGTACCGTAGCACCAGCAGGAGTGTAGGAGCACCGGACAAAACGCATACCCATGCAACAGAGTTCGTAGCACAATGGAGCCGGCACTCAGGAGTGCCGGCACCAACAAGATGGCCAAGCACCACTGCAGGCTAAGACAACAGGAGTGCCGGGCACCATTAGGAGTGCCGCGCAATTACCGTAACGCTCCACTCATTCATTTTTCGATCCTGTGTAGTCATATGATCATATGTCTCTTCGTAACTCATCTCATCTTTATTACCTTCGTGTTCATGATATACGCTTTTCATGTTCATGTTCATGTTTCAATTCATTTTCACATTTCATATACTTATACAAAACACCGGCGTATTCACACATCGCTCATGTATTCTCGTCCCTCGATGTATTCATTTTCTTAGAAATCGAATCATTCCAATTGAATCATTCGAACTAAAGTTGGTGTATTTCATGCCAAACTAGTTGGTTTACCTAGATTACACTAAGAATGCCTGAATTTCTTATTTTTTTCGTGAGGCTTGAACTCCCTCATACTCACCTCTCAAATTCTCGTATTCATTTGAAGCTAAGGTGCTAAGGGTTTCAACTAGAATCACCTAAATCAGAGCACCGAAAACTCGTTACGTCCGAAACAACCGGGATTACACTATGTTCAAAAATCAACTGCATCAGTTTAACATGCTCTACTTTCTTTGAAAGTGAATTGGGCAAACTGTGAGTCTAATTAGAAGGTAGCTATTTCGTATGTTTGGTTCTCTTCTCGTAGTCTATTTTAACCATCAACTTGAATTACTCAACCTGATCGTAACGAAGCAGTTATGGTCAAAATACTAACACTGGTCAGAATAGAAAAACAGAACCCTACCTGCATCGGCATAACTCTTCTTACCCGTGACTTAAGATGTGCTCGACCTTGCCTGTAACGTAGCTTTTCTTCCATTTTTCCATATTTTGATATCTAATCAACTCATTACTCCATATACATCAAAACCACTCCAAATTCATCTTGAAATGGTGGTTTAGAACTTCATATTCATCTTATAACCTCTATTTTCCCAAATCATCTTTCATCACATATGTTTCTTCAAAAAACTTTCATGAATACTCCCAAACAACTCTAATACGGGTCAGCAACCCATACACAAACTGCACAAAGATTTGTTAGGGCTTATTCTAAACCCAATCCACCATTTAAACTTTAAATCATAATCCAACCAAAGGGAGGATTCCATACTCTTGATCCCATAAGAATTATTCAGGTTAGGTTTACAACCCATAACCCAAAAAACATGTATCTATACAAGGAAACCTAAGGTGACCTTATACACCCATGAAAATCCATATGATCCATACTAGAATCCATGCTCAAGGTTAGTTTCCATACCTTTGCTTGGGCTTCTCTTCTTCTCTCCTTCCTCTTTCCTCTTCTTCTTTCTTCTTCTTCTCCCCTTCTTTTCTCTCCCTCTACGCTTGTTCTTTTCGCTTCTCGGGAGACCAAATTTGGTCTTAAATCCCCATCTCTCCTTAGGCCATGTTTGGCTCTCAAAACTAGCCTGGGTTAAGTTCCTTTATTTAAGTTTTTGTCCTCCAACTTTTTGAGATCACATTCCAATTTCCTTTATTTCATTTCGCCTCAATCTTATTAACTTATGATTTAAGTCCTTGACAATTTCCTAATATTTATCCTTAAATCTGTAATTTCTTAAATGTCGGCAGCTCAGATTTAACTCACGAAACATTCAAATTACGCTTACAAATATTCTCAAAACATGTCAAAACGATCAGTGGTATATTTCAGATACTACTCCAGAGCGGTTACCATGATATGGCTCATGTCGAACACATGGATGAGTTTTCTTTCGCATAAATGACTTACAAAGAGGTTCAATTTGGTGAAATTCAACCTAGATTTTTGCCTGATAAAAATGCGGTATAATGGTCATGTGCTGAAAACAAAACAAAGAAAAATAAGTGTTAAGAACTCCTCGGGCTATCACATCGGCTCGAGGTCCTAAGGCGACCGAGAGGTCCCCGTTCATTTCTCACGTTGCTGGGGAGGATGACCTATAGCGCCTTCCTCTCGAACCAGATCATTAGCTTTAAAACTAAACCTCAAAATTCTTCTTTGAAAAATTGCATTTGCTTATCATCATTCCCATAGCAGAAAATATTTCGATTCATCCCACAGCGACTGGTACAGACAACTGTCCCAACATCGCTGATCAGCAATAAGCATCCACTAAACTGAAAAGATTGCCAAACACCGGTCAATCAAAAGGCTATATACAAGGGATTTAAACCTAGTGTGAGAGATAGAAACATAAATGACAAACAATAATGTTAAAAATAGAGGACCAACAAATACACTTTAAATCCAAAACCAGAAGCCTCCTCTTCATAGAAAGAAGCGGTCTAGCCAATCATCCTCTGAGTTGTCATCCCCGTAGGGCGATACCGAAAGCAAAAAGAAAGGAAAGAAAATGAAGTGAAAAAAGAAAGCTGTGTGGAGAATCACAATGCTCAGATTTCCACCAAGCCACCGCCCCCGCTGCCACAAGATTTTAGGCTTATATAGGTTCCATGAAGAGGAGGGAACACAAATGCCTCGCTCACACTTTATAAGAACAAGGGCAAAATGGGAAGAAATCGTATGACACAGAAAGTCAAAACGTCAAAAAAGATGAATAGCATGATTAGTTGTGGTACTGACTAATATAAAATTCAGACCATGGCGCAATTCTACTTCTTTCTTTGTTTCACCCTCTTCTCGATTCTAATCAAGAATGTTGAGTTCACCCACCTACGTGCTTGACCCGACTCATAATCTTGGCATTAAGAAGCCAAAATCTATGAAAATTAGTCACAAAATGACCAGAGAATAACCGGTCCTTAATGTGCAAAACTGGAAAGATTCGTTGATTAGCATACAAAAGTGCTCAAAACCTACAATAAATAAAGGCTCAAAATAACACTTTTGGGCACTAATCGATGGTAATACCGATCTGATGCACCTCATAACATAGATAGTTCAGGAGGCACACGATCTCATGGGAATGCCTTTCACCTGTCGCTATAAGGCATGAGGACTGGTGAGCCAATGGGGTGACATTTATCTCGATGAGCATCAAGTCGATTCAACTCATCTCTTTGGTTTTTTTGTTTTACTTCTTCAAAGTCAATACGGCCATTTAAGTTAGCTGTTTTCGCTTTTATGTTTACAATTCAAATGTTTGTGGCAATGTCCTTCATGTCGAACCCATAATCAAAAGTCGCACATTTTTTCCAATTGGCATAAGGCTTTCAAAGGGGATGAAATAAAGTTGATGTTTTGGAAGGTTGCAAAGGCATATAACATAACATATTACAATAAAACAATTGAATAATTAGAGAAAGTGAATCCTGCTTGCATCAGCCGGCTTCAAGGAGTAATCCAAAGGTCTTATGTAAGGTATTTATATCACACTAACAAAGGCTGATGTGATCATGAACAAATATTGTTGTCCCTTCAATGGTTACATTATTAATGCAAGGACCAAGCATCTGATATACATGTTGGAAGATATCAGAATAACACTCATGCAGAGGTTAGTGTTGAAGAGATAAGAGATGGAGAAGAGTTCTGCTGTGGTATGCCCTATAATACAAGCAAAGTTAGAGTTAGAAAAAGAAGAGGCTTCACTTCCTTCAATGCTCACCAACCTAATCTTCCAATAATCATGTAACATGGACAACCTACAATAGACTTGAATGCTAGAAGTAGTACTCTCAGCAGTGAAATGGGATCAGGTGGCAGTAACTTGTTGCCATGCAATCTCATGTATTTCTTCTGGGAAGAATGCTAAAGACTCTCATTGATGATTGTTATAGTGCGAGGCATACCTTAGAGCTATTGGGCGTTTCATTCCCTCAGCGTAGAGGCACCGCCTATGATTGACAACAATCATCTCTCCTATTTTAAGATTAGCTTAGGCGCACTGCTGAAAAATAAAGCTAAAAGACCCCATGAAAACCCTAAGAAACCTGAGAGACTGACTAAGCATGGTATTGAAATGAGCTGTAGTGTGTGTAAATAAAAGTAGCATACCAAAAGGAAGTGTCTTGATAAAGATAGGGTTGTGGAATCTACCCTAAAAGACTTAAAGGTAGACAAAGGAAATATGGGCCACCACCTTCTTCAAGCTAAGTTGGCCCTTCCTCAGACCAGCTTGGTGCTACAACTCAACCAACTAGAATAGGAAGAGGTGGTAGGGTCATAAGGGGAGGAAGGGGTTCCAAAGGGAGAAGAGGTGGCAAAAGGAATGCATGCTCAAATGTAAGGTCACTGAACTTCTTTTATTATAAAATATTGGTGACTGATGAGCATAGTTAGTGACTGAATTATTTCTTTTTCATATGCAAAAGCCTTAAGGGCTCGTGTTTTCATTGCAATTACTTGAACACAATATTCAATGTAAGTTAGGCTCTAACTTTTGTTATTGGAAGTGATTCCATTGGTAAATAAACAATGAGTCTCACCATGTATTATCCTATTTTTTTTGCTATACAGATGCCTGGACAAGTAGGGGGACCAAGGGTTTTTTACCAGTCTTCAACAACAACATCTGATTATCCAATTGGCAGCCAAGCTTCTATAAATCATTAGTCATCTTCTCAGATTTAGGTTCTTATGTTGTTAGGATGGATTGATTGTGTATGTTATATTCAATCTTGAAAACATTTGTTATTTTGGTATATTTTTGGATGGAATTATAGTGTAAGGTGATGCAATTATGGTGTAAGGTATATTTTGGTTTGATGTATTTTCGATGTTATTTGAAAAACATTTTGAAAGTAAGTTGATACATAATTAAACATCTTAGTTTATGTTTATAGAATTATTATAACTAGATGGAATTATGGTGTTTGCAAAAAACTTAAGTTATTTTGATAGCAAGTTAATGTTTTGCTTATTTGGTGTATTATGGACCATTATAACTATATGGAATTATTCCGTTTGCAAAAACCTTTGTTATTTTGATGTATTTTGGATGTTAAGGTTAGTAAACAAGTATTGTTTAAGGCCACTAAATAGGTATTGAAGCAGTAACTTATTAAGGCATGACCATTATAAAAGGGTAGAAATTATGTTGTTTGCAAAAACCTTTGTTATTTTGGTGTATTTTGGATGTTAAGATCAGTAAACAAGTACTGTTTAAGGTCACTAAACAGGTACTGAAGCAGCAACTTATTAAGGCATGACCATTATAAAAGGGTAGGAATTATGGTGTTTGCAAAACCTTTGTTATTTTGGTGTATTTGTTTTGTTAAAGTTAGTAAACAAGCACTGTTTAAGGTCACTAAACAGGTACTGAAGCAACAACTTATTAAGTCATGACCATTGTAAAAGGGTAGGAATTATGGTGTTTGGAAAAACTGTTGTTATTTTGGTGTATTTTTTTTGTTAAGGTCAGTAAACAGGTACTATTTAAGGTTACTAAGTAGGTACTAAAACAACTTATTAAGGCATGGCCATTATAAAAGGGTAGGATTTATGATGTTTGCAAAAACTGTAGTTATTTTAGCGTATTTTTTTTGTTAAGGTCAATAAACAGGTACTGTTTAAGGTCACTAAACAGGTACAAAGCAGTAACTTAGTAAGGCATGACCTTTATAAAAGGGTAGGAATTATTGTGTTTGCAAAAACTGTAGTTATTTTGGTGTATTTGTTTTGTTAAGGTCAGTAAACATGTGTTATTTAAGGTCACTAAACAGATCAAGGAAATAACTTATTACCAGACCATTATAAAAGGGTAGAATTAAGTGGTGTTTGTAAAAACTTTAGTTGTTTTGGTATATTTTGGATGTTAAGGTCACTAAATAGGTACTAAAGCAGCAACTTATTAAGGCATGACCATTATAACTAGATGCAACAGTCATCTAGCTTACAAATGAACATTATAGTATTATAAAGCATTATAACATACAAATGAACAAATGTTTAGGCAAAATAGGATTTGCTTTCATTCAATAACGATTACATAATACATGGCCAACTTATAGTTGTAATACCACCGTCATCACATATTTCAAAACACCATTCAATGTCATATGAATCTTAATTCCTAACCATTACAACAATGACAAATATAAGCTAGGACATAAAGACTACAACTAAAGCATTCTTCTCCTCTCTTGCATACTTGCACACTGAACCACATAGTTGGTACAACTAATTTCTCATGTCTTCCTTAACATCCTCCAGTACGTCTCTCTTCATTTTCAACTTCTTAACCTTTCCACCAAATGTTTTATTTTCTGCTTCCAACCCAACAATAATTTGCTCATTCTCAACATCTTTTAAGCATCTAAAAAAACCGTAGTCTGCATTCTTTACAACAAAGAGAAATAAAATCAAAAAGAAATTGAAATGCACCAAATATAATTTGTATACTAATTTTTCCATAAAAATCCCCAAATTAATTTTGCCCTAATAATCCCTAATTTAATTAAAGGGACCTAACTCGGATTTCCTCTTCCTAACCCGAGGGACCCTCCCAGCACTCCTATAAATTTGAGAAAACATTTCTTTTAAACCATTTTCAAAAGTGAATCTGTGGAGCGAACCCATTTATACAGTTACGCTTTCCATTAAAACCTTATTAAACATGGTGGGAGATTTTTTTTTTTTTTTAAACATTAAACCCTTATATGATTACTAATATTTATGAAAATCGCAGTTTTTGTTTTCTGACATCTCCCAATTTACAACACCCTGTAATAAATATTTTATTAATTACCAAAAATATTCATTTACTCCACATCCAACTACGGGACATCAAGTCTACCACAAGAAATTTCAAATCAAAATTTAAAATCCTTTTCTAAACACTATAGAAATATAAACAATATTTTAAAACATATATACATTAAGGCAAAAAATAAATGCACAAGTAGTTATTTAAAATAAGGTCTATATACTTTTCAAAAAGGTGGTCGAGGTGGAAGTGTTCACTTAGCTTGAGGATGCTCAAACCGCTCACGCCCCGCCCCGAAAACATTTTACAAAACATTTGAAAAGAAGGTGAGCCAAAGGGAGCCTAAAGGAGAGTAATACCATAGAAAATAATGTTTCCATATAATTCAAAGAAAACAGAAACAATTGTATAAATATCTCATTTCAATAAACATTTACTTTACTTTCTTTTCCTTTTTGAATCCGTCATATCCAATGGAACCCGCCTACCGTTAACCACCGTTGACCCATGAAAGAACCTCCGATGAAACAGTCTTACTATCACCGATGGCCTAAAAGGAACCTCCGATAAATCGTGCCTTTATTTTAGATACCATGACACTATGGAATAAATCACATCGTGCGTTGGTAACCTTTACGTGTTTTTCACGTGCATAGCAATATGCATCACTCTTCCCTTCCCTCTATAAACAAAATCCTATCCCTTTCCCATGTACCATGCACAAGTAAAGCACTTTAGTCGACTTTCCTTTAAATTTTATCTTTGTAACATAGGGTAACCATAGATTCAATCATAAACATTTTCATATAAACATGTATATATAGAATATACATTCATAAACATTTCATTTCATATGGAAACCATAAATCATGCTTTATAAAACTTTGGAAACCATAATTATTTCATATTTTCTCAACATAAGTAAAGTAAAGAAAACCACATTTGCTTTTTCATTTAAACATTTATAATATAGATATGGAAACATATATTTCTAGTAAGCATTAATATATATATATATATATATATATATATATATATATATATATATATATATAGTTATTTTCAGTAAACATTTACATGTCTCCCTCACCTTTAGTTATTTTTCTTTTTCCTCCTTTAAAAAGTTTCCACCTCCACCTTTGTCCTTAATCACTTTCCTCCTACAAGTCGCAATATCCATAAAATCCATTAACATTCATACCTTAACAATATGCAATTAAACCCTTAACTATAATATACTTTCTATTAAATTTGAAAGCAACCCTTAAGCATTTCTTATTCAACTTAATCTCAACTTATCCAATTCACTTCCAATTGAATCAAGGTTCATGACAACATCATTACAAGTCTTAAATCAAGCCATTAGCATGCTTAAAGTGAAAAACCCATAATGCCCTTCACCTTAGCAAAAATTACATTGATACCTAAATCAATTCTTTTTCTTAAAACTTCAATTCTAATACATTCCATTAGGCATCAATCACTTCCACTTGATTAAAATCAATTGAAACCCAACTTTTCCATACTTTTCCTAGGGTGGCCAAATCCTACATGTCACACATTCATCATTATTTCTTCAATTTCTTCCATTTTCTTTCAACAATTACATTTAACAATTCATCCAATGTCATTGATTCAATTTCACTAAATCAAAGCAATGCATTTCCCATGCCATATCTCATTTTCTTTTCAACTTTTAATTCCATTAATTCATTCAAGTAATGTCATTAAATCAATTAAAACCAATCAAACAACATCACTTCCATTAACATCCAATGTTGACCTAAATTTACAATCCTTATAATCTCATTCTTTCTTTTCAATTTCTCAACAAAATCAACCTATAATCATGTCAATTTAATAGCTAAAGCCTTAATATAACTCAATTGTAGGTTTAAATAAAACCCTAATTGCTTACCTTAAGAGTTTTGGTGTCTTGATGTTAACTTGAATTCCAATGAAATCTCTTGTTCAAATCTACATAAAGACATGCCAAGAAACTCATTTACACCATCATATAACCATTTCTTCCATTAACCTTCAAATTCACATAGACTAGTAAGTGATCTCACCTTAAAAACTTGATTTTTCACTAAGGATTTGAACTAGTTTACTTCATGGACATGATGCACACTTGAAATAGACTTGAAATGGCATGAGAATTACTTGAAATGGCTTGGAGAGGGTTGCAGAAATTCTCCCTTGCTTGGATGTTTTTTCTCCCTTGTTTGCTTCACTTTTGCCTTCAATTTTGTGTTTCACCCGTATGCACCCCACAAGCCAAGTCAAAATCACTTAAATGATCCTTTTTCATGCCTAATTTGCTCTCCAATTATCCTCAAATTAACAACATGCCATTGGTTAGGATCCTTGCATTCTAATTGGTCCATATGTAACCATATAGTCCAAAAGAAACCAAGACCACTTTATGCTCCATAATCCCACTAATTTGAACCGTAGTTAGGCTTAACTAACTCTCATGGTTTGCTAACACAAATATCCTTTTAACCTTAGTTAACTTTAACAAACCAAAGTTAAGTTTGACTTTAGTTAACTTTAACTCATCCACTAACCATAATTAAGTTAACTGAATTTTATGATAAATATAAAATTTATGGAAAGCTCTCATGTCCATTTTTAATCATGGATCACAAGCTTACATGGCACCATTCTATTGGTTCTTGCTTGCTTACTTAGATTAGGTTACTCATCAAATTACTTAAATGCTCCTCCTTGCAAATAATACCCCTATACCGATACAGTAATTCAAATAATAAAGCTCCATGATCGCCCAATCATAAAATCACTATGGAATACTCTAATTAAACTTATTTCCTCTCATGAAACATGCTTTAGAAAAATTTAGGGGCATAAGGAATATTTTACAACTATTTGTGAAAAAGCATTTTCGCCATAAATCGCCGGAAGCTTCAAAACCCCAAACAAATTCCGCTTTAACTGCTTCGCTTCTTTTTTAGACTCAATACATTATTCGAACATTTTCGATTTTCGCCTGCTTTTTCAAAATTACTATTCACTGATCGCTTCCTCGTCAAATACATAACTTATCGAAACGAAATTTACTATTCATGGAAACAGTAAATTCAAGGTCTTACATTAAATTTGCCCTAATTTTATACTAAAAATCCCTAAATAGATTTTACCCTGATTTTGCTCACTTACAGGCCATAAAGTGCACTCGTAAAATGTCTTCCCTAAGTTGGAACCAGTTCTGACCATTCAAAACTTTGAATCAATTTGGTGGTGACACTTCACTTCAACTTCACTACGAGTAGAAGAAAAGCAAGACCTAGACGCATTAGACATGCAACCTGCTCACCATTGCTCCAAGCTTTGATTTGCAAGTGCTGGGTCAAGCTAAAAGAAGCCAGAGATGATGATTAGTAGAAATGGGAGCCTGTTAAGCAGATAACCGAAGAAGACAATGATCATAGGGCCAAGAAGATGATGATCAAATGAAGATGATGAATGTTGAAAACAAATCAAAATAGGAATAGAAGGAAATGAGAATAGAGTTGTGTCATAGATATGCACATGGCAACGGCTAATGCCATGTAGGATGGTTAACCTGCTAAGCTAGTCAAGTACCAGTTGTGACCAAAACAAGAAGGCGAAGTTGGGTTTATTTCTAGATTATCGCAAGGTGAGACTATTTAAAGAAGATGTGTTAAAGTTGGGATTATTCATGTCAATTAATCCTTAAAAATATAACTTTTACTAAAATCCCATATTAAAAAGGCAAGTTTATATATTTTCAAAAACTAATTTAAAAAATGTAGGTTATGATCAAGAGTTTGTAATATGTTGTTATCTAAAAAATTAAAATAATATTTTTTGCATTTATAAAAAAAATCCATTGAACAACTCACAAAAAGCAATCTCATAATTATCTAAGTACGCTCATGGGATAATTAGCCATAAGGAAAACCCAAATAGGTTTACAAAAGTAATACAAGAAAAAGTTCTCCAGATACTTTTAAAATGTGAAGGAAGAGTTTTAATAACATTTCCTTAAACCATCGCTTTATAGTCTATCATGATATGAAACCACCAAACATGTGGTTGAGATGGTTATGGTCTCCCTTAGATTAACTAGTGATCTCAAGTTCGAGCCTTGGGAATGCAGCTATGTTCTATGGTAGAGCTTTACCGCCCTTGTGGTCCCTCCCTGCTTGTATGTGGATTAGTTTGAGTGTGGTATGACTTAAAGATACCTTCTGTGTGTGCACGAGCTCACTTAGGACACTTCATGGTTTGACAAAAAAAGAGTCTATTATGATATGTTTTAACATATAATGATAAGCTTTAGGAAATGTCATTAAAAAAGAAAAAGAAAAGGGAAAATAGTATAAAAAAACCTAAACTTTCAAGGTTCTTACGTATTAAGCCTGAACTTTGAAAATACCATTTTTAATTCTCAACTTTGATTTTAATTGCATCCAATCCTAATATGTATTTGAACATATCCAAACCTAAAATACAATTTGACTTGGCAACCAAGTCAAGTTATCATCTCCCTCATTTTCAAAAGAACACAACCCTAGTTTTTAGAAGAAAACAAAGCCCTAATTTTAGAAATGATCAAACCCCCTTCTCCTATTTTAGAAACCTAGTGGAATCCTTCTCCCCTTTTGACATCACCAAGAGTTTTCTATCAAACGATAGTTGCGAAGATGTTGTGGTAGATTTTCAAGAATATCCTTTGATATGCCACTTTGGGAAAAATGCTCGGCTAAGAACATCATGGACAACTAGGAATCATGAGTGACGATTTTGGAATTGTTCTTAGGATGTTTGGTTGATTCTCTTGCTATATTTATTGTTTCTTACTGTGTTTTGATGTTTGAGAATGGGATTTTCCACCATTTAGTTTTTCTCACTTTCCGAGGAAGTGAAATGTAGACAAGACGAGGGGTTTTCTAGACTAGGAATGATCATGGGACATTCTTTGTCTATTCTAGTTAATTTTGACATGGGGTGTTCCCTTTTTCAAGGTAAATCTTAGCCTAAGACTAGATATTAGGGCCTATGAATGATCCTTTTGGGTTAAGATATTATGGAATCATATGTAATCAACAAATTAGGTGGAAAAATTTTTACACTTAAAAATAAGTACAAGTTCTATTTCACCATCTTTTTAAATTTCTTAACATTGGGAATCAATTTCATTCATAGCCATATGGATATGGATGTGAATATCATTTCATTTTGTAGAGATGATTTCTATTTTTCGTTTGCCACCTTGATTGCATTTTCTATTTTTCATATAATATCACACCACTTATCTCTTAAAGTTAGATATTTTAGCCATAGTTTTCATTAGTTCTGAATATGTGATTGTGTTGGGTTTTATTATTCACTCATGTTAGTTGCATTATGTTGTTTTGGTATGTTATACAACATTAAAGCTAGGCATATATTTCTTTCCCATATTACTTCTTCTGATAGTGTTTTGAATTAACTTAGTTCTTTGATGTATTTCTTTATGAAGACATGCTACAGTTTTACTGCTTTTGTTTTGAGGAAGGCTAATCTTGTTGGTTTTCTAGACTTGGAATGATCCTAGAACATTTTTTGTATGTTCTAGTGTTTGTGCATATTAGTAATTTAGTTAATTCTATTTGTTTTGATAGGGAAGTAATAGGTGTAAATTCTTCATATGGAATGATGAACCAACAAATCAATTCGTTGTAAATGCACTAAATGTTTTCAAATGAGAGGCTCCACATTTGTTGCCAAAATTATTAAGGGATGGAGGCAAAATCGTGTATTCCCCCTAAGAAGTCGAGAGGAGCTAAAATCGCAGATTAGATAATGACAAGCTAAAATTGAAGAATAAAAAAGCTTTATCAAGAAGAAAGCTCAGTTCTACAAATAGTGTTTTTTAATATGTTTGGGACTGATCTTTTATATAATGGCAAAAGTTTAAGGAAATTAGGAGTTGTATAAGGATGTATAGAACTGATTAAAATGGTAGTTTAGTTCTCTAATTTGACCAGGTGTTAGCAGATGATTTAAAATTATAGTTTATTATTATCTGTAATATCTGATAATACGGGAGGGAATAATAAGAATATGTAAGTATAATAATGCATCAACGTTTGGCCAATGTACTACACCTGCAAAGATCTTGTGCATCGGGTTAATTTGTACTAATATCTTCCATTACAGGTTGAATCCGCTTTATTGTTACAAATGACTCATACTTAGTTTCATCCCTATTCTCAATCTCAAAATGTTAGGCCTAATTGAACATACATATCACACAGAGAAAGAGCTTTCCCTTATTTATTACATGTATCAAACATCTTGTCTATTACCAATCAAGAAGAGTCCAAAATTCAGGTCCTTTCAAGTTCCATTAGAGTCCAAATTTTACAATCTAAACACTTCAACAAAAAAAGGTTTTGGCAATGTGCAAAATGCTAACTTGGACACCTCAAAACATGAGAGTCCAAATTTTACAATCTAAACACTCGAATAGGTCCTTTCTAATTTCTGATGTTTTGCTTACATAAATGATAAAACTGAAAATCTACAATCATAGATGTAATGATTCATAATTGACTCAATGCCATACCAACTAGAAATACAATGTATGATTTGCTCAACAAACTAAAATTGTTCTTCCAACCATTATGCAGTACCACAAAATCAATCAACAATGAAACTATCATAAACAAGTGAAACAAGTGAACTTCCAACCATTTATACAGTACCACATCAGTTTATAACAAACTACATGATGAAACAAGTGAAACTAAAGGGTTATGTTTCCTAGAATTTAGGTCTCAATTAGGTTATCTTAGAAAAATGGGTCATTTTTAGTGTCTACAAGGGCTGTTAAATTTGTTTAAGTCACTAAAGGCATTGTTGCTTATGATGTCGAAAGTAAATGAGTCAAGCCAGGTCACCGTAGATTTACAAATGGGCCTACCTTCCTTGGTCACCCTCTTTCGCCCTATTAAAGTAATATATATATGACAAACAAATGTTAATAAACATGTAAATAACATGAGTAATACACTTGAACATGTAAATTTTCTTTTTGGAATTTTAATTGGCTTGATGAAGTTAGGTTATTATTCTCCTTGCAAATTTTGATGTTATGTTCAACTCCTTTGCAGAGTTGACATGTCATTTGCACACCCAATTTTTTCAACTTGGTGGTTTTTGTTTCTAGGATGCGATGTGCTTCATCAACATCTATTTTTCTTAATTTCTTGGGTCTACCTAGTTGCACCTTAAAATGTGGAGGTAACAATTGTAACACCTCGAAATATACCCTAGTTGTTTTCAACATGTTTAGGGTATTTTGTAGGCATAAATTAAATTTTCCGTAAATTAAATGCGAAAATATAGAAATTTAAAAACCCGAAATTGTGCAAGATTTAAGGACAAAAGTGCAATTGGTCGTGTGGCGGCATCAAAGACATGACTTGAAAAAACAGAGGTCAAAAGTGGAAATACCATAACTTGAATAGAAATTAGTAGAAGATGGAGGACCGTGGCGTAAATAAAGGAAACTTTAATTATAAAAGGAGGGGAGACAAAAAAAAATATCCCATTTTTTTGTCCTCAAAGAGAGCATACGGTTGGGAGAGAAAGGAAGAGGAGAAAAGAAGAAGAAGAAGAAGAAAAAGAAGAAGAGGCCAAGAAAAGGTATGGATACATGCCTTTGTATGGATCTTTGGAGTTTGGTATGGATTCTTGTATGGAATTGTAAGTATCCTGGTTTTATATATAGAATATGTATGGAGTTATAGGATTTGCACCTCGTCTTAGGTTCTTCCTCTTGATTTGTGGCTTTTGGATTTTTGTATGATTTTGTATGGACTTTGTTAGATTTTAGTAGCGGTTTTTGAGTATGGAAACTAAGAGCTTTTGTATGGTTTGTAAGGATGGTTATGGGTTAGTGTGAATTTGGCGACTTTTATATGAAATCCCTCATTGAGCTAAGATTTGAGGTGTTAGAGAGTGTAATTACTTGTTAGGGATATGAAATCTTCCCCTTTGTGGATGGATTGCAAAATATGTATGGATATAAAGTTGGTTTATTCTTACTTGGGTGAAATCGGGATTTGATTGTAGATGGTTTCGTGCCGTGTTTCTCAGGCATATCATGTGGTCTAAATTGGAGGATATTGCCCACCTGGACAAGGGTTGTTCCGAGGGTTTCGCCTAAAACGGGCTGCAAAATCGGCCGCTGGGCAGATCCTCTCGGCACGGGGAGCGCAGCCACGCTGTAGCGTGGCCGGTGCATTCCCGGCACGCTATAGCGTGGGATTCCACTATAGCGCAGCTCCTCGCACAATGTTAACCCCTCAAACTTTGATGCGATACTTTCCGGTCAACTCCGCTTTTAGTGTTCTTAGACTCTATGCTGAAAGTTCTATTTGAGTCCAGAATCCATCCATATATCTTGGATACAATATTGGAGCTTATAATATGTACGAAAATGATAAAGACGTTGGTTGCTGCTGCGCACGCAGTTGCTGCAAATTGCTAATTTTCTTCCATTGCAATGTGCATAACTTCTTCGTTAGGAACTCCGTTTTGGGTGCTCTCTCGACTCTATAAGCCTCCTCAGTCTAGAATCCATCCATATATAGCTTGATACAATATTAAGCTTATAATAAGTCCGAAAATGATAAAATACAGTGGCTGCTGCTGCTACTGCAGTTGCTG
The DNA here is from genome assembly GCA_016808115.1 of Tetrastigma voinierianum. NCBI lineage: Eukaryota > Viridiplantae > Streptophyta > Magnoliopsida > Vitales > Vitaceae > Tetrastigma > Tetrastigma voinierianum. The sequence continues at coordinate 127,090 of JAEQBH010007238.1, read as the reverse complement.
TAAATTGCTGATTTTCTCTTCCCCCGCTTGTAATGTGCATAACTTCTTCATTAGAACTCGCTTTGGGTGTTCTTTGACTCTGCTTAAAGCTCATTGAGTCTAGAATCTAACCATATGCTATTTAATGGCATTCAGTATCCACATCTGGAAATTTTATTGTTGTACCAAGTGTACTAATAGCTTGGTTAAAGTCAATTGGAATACATGATAAGAAAAGAGATAGATATAACCAAGAAATAGCAATATACGTAGATTTGATATGTAAAGGAGTATAGAAGAAAAGAATAAAATGATAAGCTCAGAGAACACGTATAATCGTAGGAATGCCTAAGACCAGGTATGAAAATGACACCCACATCGTTCGAACAGTGCTACGACACTCCCTTTTCGACATAGTGCGTTAATGCAAGATTCTCGATTAGTACTTCAAGACTCGACATAAGTTACCAAGACCCCGATTAGTACTTCAAGATCCCGATTAGTGTTACGATTCCTCGTTTCTCGATGAGTGCTTCCTAAGACTCCCGCCTTACTCATTTATTAGTACCGGTTCAGAATTCCCATAGTTATATGGATAATAACCCGATAATGAATAAGAGGAAACAATGTGTATCGCTCGACCAGACACGCACGGCATTTCGTAATACCGAATAAGCTCTTTAACTCCTGCGGGAGATCCGAACAAACATAAATCTGTTATAAGCATAAGTACTTGTATAAGTCCATGATATGAATGCATGCAATTCCTGATATCTGTTATTGTTATACGCTTATTATAACTGTGTATATGCATATTACCTATGTTTCCCACTAAGCGTAAAGCTTAGCACGGTTTTTAATCCGTGTAGGTACAGAAGAAAGAGACAGCGATATTCCGCATTCTGCCGGGCCAACACACGAGTAGGGGTTCATCAATGTAGGTTCCGCTCTCGAAAGCAAGAATGCAAATGTATAGTTTTTGAATATGTAAATGGGACTCGCATCGTGATATATGATTAATCGTAAAACACCACTACAGTGATAGTTTTATTTTGGACTTTTGAATATGATATGTTGATATAGTTATAAGTAATTCAATATAGCCAAATGTCCGATAAAGCGTATATCCCCAAGATATATCTCTCGCGCCCAAACCGCCTCGGATCCGCCTCAATCTGCCTGAGCGTGAGTAATCGGGTGTGACAACACCGTGTGCACTAACACCCTTAGGTTACATATCCAGTCCATTATTTGGTATCACCCCAAACCTCTCATGTGTGTCTATGGAGTTTTCAACACTAAAAAACTCATCGACATAATTAACCGGATCCTTCTTCATATAATGAAGTACTTCACATGCATGGACACAAGGAACGCATGTCATATATGGAAATTCACTCGTTACTTTAGATAGATTGTCAAACATAATAAAATAACAAACAAAAGTTGTATTACTAGTCAAAGTCCACCATCTATAGCTACATGCGCGTGCCACTAGGTCCACTATGAACTGTTCACTGACCATGCTCACTTGAAATTTCTCTTTCACATTAGGCTTCACATTGTAGTCCTTATGTTCTTTCTAAGACTTTCTAACTTTATCCTTATCCTTGGACATATTTTATCTTTCACTTTTTTCACTATGCGACCATTCTTCTCCATCATCTTCTTTAAATGTTTCTGATGTAATCTAACATTTCAAGCAACAACTTCTCATTTCCTTTCCTAATATAAGCATTAAATGTCTTAAAAATGTTATTGTCAATCATGTTAGACTTGCACCAAGTCTCTATATATGCTCTACATAATGAGTTAGCCCCTTGGCTCATCAAGTCTTCATATGCTTCAATAAACTCCTTCATGATTAATTCCATTTTTCCTTTTAATTGTTCCTCATTTGAACATGTTACAACATCCTAAAACAATTCCTTGAACCTTTCTCCTCTAAATCCTTATTTTTCTAGTTTTCTCCATGTATGTTAAGACACAATTTATGCTTAGCATCAGTCAATTCCTTAATTGCATTCCCTACATTGTAAAATAGTTTAATATTAGTGTTACTTATAACTAATTGTAATTAAATGAAAATTTTTAATGATTTAGCATAAAAGTCATACCTTATGTTGGTCTAAAATGAAAGACCAATCCAAGTCATCTGAAATGTTCAAATCTCTACACAATATCTCCAAAAACCATGTCCACAGTTTTTGGTTCTCACCCCCCACCACTGCCCAGACAATAGGAAACATCATATTGTTATAGTCCTTGCCAACTGCAACAAGTAAGGCACCATGAGTGATTCCTTTCAAGAATGTCCCATCTTAGCCAATTATATTTCTACAAACTTGCATGAACCCATTCTTCAACATCTTATAACCAATGTACATTCTATAGAATGTACACTTTTCTGCAGCTTCATCCAAATCGGTTTAGAGTATGAAACATCCACTAGGATCAATCATCTCTTCGCTTCCTCTCTAAATAACTCCCACCTTTGCCATAATGTTGTTCTAGTGTGCCTTTTAGCAAGTTTCTTGAAGCAACATTCTGAAGCTATAACTCTTATAAACATTCACCAATGCTCCATATTTCTCAATCATCTCTGCCTCCATGTCTTTAACTGAGTAGAATGGATTCCTCTTGAACTTGGGCATGAATTCATTTTCCATGAACTCAGTTGTAACTTGTCTAAACTGTAAAGTGAAAAATTATTACATGAGTTTTATTAGTCATGCTACCAATAAACAACCATTAAACATTTTACCAATAAACACCCAGCATATACCTGGTGATTATGCTTCACCCTATAACAAGTGTGTTTATCAATTAATGCTTTAATGACAATTGTATGCTCATGTGCCAACATCCTACCATACAATCTCCACTCACATCCCTTTAGACAATGACCTTTTAACTGTCTTTTATTAAACTTTTTAAACCAAATGTTGTATCCATTATGAATAACCCACTTCCTGTAACACCCCGTCCCGAGAGAATGCACAACATATGATACCGTAGGGTATATGAGCAATGCTGTCACATTGAAACAATTTTGAGACGAAATAGAAAGGAAAGTTTACTGAACCGAAATTTATGGTATTAAAACAAGGTACAATTGCTATCACAAAAAGGATATAAAAATCACAAATGAGTAGAGAAGGGCCATAGTAGAAATTAAATAAGCCAGAATTGCAATATTTAAAGAGATGAGGAGTTAATTTGTAATTAAGGCAAAGTTTAGCATAGATAGGTGACTAACAGCCATTTTGTCTCATTTTTTGTTGTGGTTCACGGTTTTGAGGGAGAAGAAAGGAGAGCAAGGAAGAGTAAGAAGAGAATAAGAAGGAGAGGAGAAGAAGAAGAAGATCAAGTTATGGGAACTCTTTATTTTGGGTTTGGTATGAATTCCCATGGAGAAATTGATGCCCTAGGTCTGTGGTTTTGGAAGAGATCACCTAAACCCTGGGATAAGCTTGTTGGGATTATGAGAGTTTTCCCCAATTGGTGTAAAGTAAGCATGGAATCATCAAAAGCATGTGGTTTTAAATAGAATTTGTGGACCTAGGTTGATTTCTTGGATTTCCACCTAAGGTTTTGAAGTTTGAAGTTCCATAACACTCATTTCAATTGTTGTGGAGTTGTTTTTATTGAATCTTATGTAAATTCTTGAGGTAAATGAATTATAGAAGTTGTATGATGTTAATTGGCAATTAGAAAAGTGGCAAAATGGAAACAAAACACACCACTCAAAGTAGACCATATGTAAGCCACTGTCTGGTTCTCGCACAGAAACGCTTCGCTTTACTATTTCACTGCCATATTTTTGACCATACTTGCTCATTTCTGATCCGATTGCATCTCAAGTTGCTGGTTAAAATAGGCTTCAAGGAAAATCATACATATAGAAATAGACATTGTCAAATTCTGACTATAAGTAGCCTAAAAATTCACTCAAAGCAGGGCCATGTGTAAGCCACTGTTTGGTTCAAGCAATATAGATTAGCCTGCTGCTTTGATCGTTAACGTGAGTTTCTAAGTGTTCGATTGGGTGATTCCAATTGAGAAGAACCCTAGAAATTTAGCTTTAAAATAGCATGGTACAGATAATGTCAAATATGAAGTTAAGACCCGGGAAAAATGAGTAATACAAACTGTCCCTAGTGTAATTCCAGAATGGACTAGTTGGTACGAAAATGCCATAACTTTAGTCGATGATCCGACGATTGATTCCAATTCTAAGTAAAATAGATTCATAGAGTGAACAAGAATATAGGATCGCAGTGTGTGGTGGGGGATTAAATGGAAATTATGGTTAATGTGTAGTTGTGGTTTTCTTGAAAAAGGTGAAAAGGACTATCTGAAGGGAAAGCGAACTCACTCGAAGCAAGCGGATTGAAAGCGGTGAACTAGTGAGTGAAAATGATATTTTGAAAAATTGAGTTTTTAAAAGAATATTTTAATGTTAAACTGAAAGTTTAATGGAAATGTTTATGTGTTGCTAAGGCATATGGAAATGTTTTTATCTTGCATCAATATATATTTATATGTATGGCAAATATGTATGCATATGTTAAAGTATCATGAAAAGTTTTAAAACGGGTAAAGAATGCATATGTGTTTAATGATAAAGTAAAGGATTTAAATTGTATTTATAAATGTATTTTTTGGAGAAATGTTTACTCGATGGTTACCCTAAAACCCCTATGACTGTTATGATCGATATCTACGAGGTACCTAAGCGTGTAAGGATTTGGGGAGGGTAAAGTTATAGGTTACTAATCGAGGGAGGGAATTAGGTGTCTAGAGTAATATCCTTACACGTGATAAGGTGTTATGATCGAACCCTATGCAAAGCGTGAGTTTCTCCGCACGTAGTGCTATGATCGCATCGTGATCGCCCTCACCGCCGGCACCAAATCGTTTCGGTGTTTATTCCCTAGGTTCCATCGGAAGAAAGAAAGAAAGAAATAAAGAAAGAAAGCAAGGCATAAATGTTTAAGTGCATAAATGGATTTAATTGTAGCAAGTGATTATTATAAAGAAAGAAAAGAAAGTTTAAGGCATAAATGTTTAAGGCATAAAATTGATTTTAATCGTAATAGTATGTATTACTTCTTGATATATACCGAAAATGTTATTTTAATGAAAATGTACACTCACTGGGCTCCTTAGCTCATTCTTTCCATATGTTTCAAAACATTTTCAGACCTGAGACAAAGCGCCTAGTACCCTCCCCGCTGCCAGCGGACGAGTCATCAAGGAGACGACGCATGTGAACTCGTAGATTATAAATAGTTTGCATATTTTATATGTCGAATACTTTGTCATGTATATATACATATAAGGATATATTTTTGAAAAGGAACTACTTAGGGCGGCCCGCTTATTCTGGCCAAGCCCACCTTTTTATAAACTCCGTGCATGGAATTTAGAAGGTTTTGAATGTTTTGGCGATTGAAATGAATAAATGTATATGGTATATATTGTGTTGATTATTCAGGACTAGGAGTCCCAAACGGAGGTTGAAAATCGGGAGATTAGAAGTGTTTTTAAATGCTTATGCGTATTTGTAAATTTGGGAAAGTCCCGAAACAGAGGAAACTCGGTCGATTTTTCCGAAAAATCAAGTGTTGAAAAAAAAAAAAAAAAAAAATTTACCACTTCGGGCTCGCATTATTTATAAAGATATGTAAAGGATTGTAAAGGGGTTCGCTCCATGGATTTATTTGATTGTTTGAGGAAAAGTTTCTATATCCATCGAGTGCCTGAGTGTCCCCTAGGTTCATGAGGTTAACCTGCCTAGATCCTTCAACGTGCACGTATTACCCGGCTTTGAAATGTTATAAAGATTTGAAAATTTGATTTTCATATGATTGTTTTAATGTTTTATTTTAAAATTTCATAAATTATTTATGTGAGTTAAAATCATATATGCATTACATGACATATTAAATTTTTGAATTCACAGAAAATGCATCGTCGAGGCCGACTCGCCACTAGGAGAGCTCCCGAGGCATTAGCACACCACCCGAGGAACATGCTGATGAGTCTCGCGCATCTTCCTCCACCACAAAGCACATAGTGACCCTATGCCTTCTCGTGAGCCACCACCGACAGCCGCCCACCGCCTCCCGAGGTCGTGGAGGGATCGTATACCTTGGGAGCAAGATGGTTCGGCCTTAGACATCGCATTACGATAGCCCCGAGAGCCTAAGAGCTTCATGCAGAGGGGGCTTAAAGCTAGGCACTCCGAACTATGATGGATTGGGGAGACCCCTAAAAAGGCTTCAGAATGGTTAGAGGGAAATGAACTGTCTACAATAAGTGATACGTTGTACAGAGGGAGCAGATGGTCACTTTTTCTCGCCTTCTCCTACGACGAGCATTAGAGTGGGCGGGAGGGCAGCTCGTAGGGAGATACCCGAGGGAGTGCCCTCGATACAGCTTCAAGGAAGAATTTACAGATAGTTTGTTCCAAACAAGCACGTAAATGCGAAGGCCGAGGGAGTTCTTAAAGCCGAGCAAAGGGACACCTCCTGCGTATTATGAGCGGTTTTTCTCGAAACCGTCGACATGTCCTATTTAGTTTGGAGGACGAAGTTTCGAAGACCAAGAGGTTTGCTGTAGGTCTTAGTCCAGAGATTTGGACCACACAAGAGCGTCGACACCCACATACAAGACTCCGCCTAAGCAGTAGAGGCCACGCTGTGGACGAGAGGAGCACCTGCTTGAAATCCTGTGCCACGCACTGGGCGACGTAAACCGAGCGGGTCAACGTGGATTCAGGGAGGTTTCAGGAAGCAATTAGGGTTTTATGGATTATTTATCTAAACCCACTGAGTTATATTAAGGCTTTAGCTATTAAATTGACATGACTTAGGTTGATTTTGCAGCAAGAAATTGAAAAGAAAGCACGATATTATAAGGATTTGTCAATTTCAGTCAACTTCTGGGATGTTAATGGAAGTGATGTTTGATTGATTTTAATCGATTTAATGACATTACTTGAAATTTGAAGGAATTAAGGGAATTAATGGAATTTCAAAAGTTGAATAGAAATGAGATGAGAGGGTTAGGCCAAGAAAGGGTTTGAATGAAATGTTTGTTTGATTTAGTTTGCTAAATCAATGACATGGGATGAATTATCAAATGTAATTTGTTGAAAGAAAATGGAAGAAATTGAAGAAATAATTATGAATGTGTGACACGTAGATTTGACCACCTTAGAGAAGTATGGAAAAGTTGAGTTTCCATTGATTTTAATCAATCGAAAGTTGATTAAATGCCTAATGGAATGTGTTAAATTAATGTTTTAAGAAGAAGAATTGATTAAGATATAAATGTAATTTTTGGTAAGGTGAAGGACATATGGGTTTTCACTTAAGGATGCTAATGGCTTGATGTAAGGCTTGCAAAGATGTTGTCATGAGCCTTGATTAATTGGAAGTGAATCGATAAGCTGAGACTTCATGACGAGGATGACAAGATTTAGAATCACCCAGACGCGCATTTTGCTTCTAGTCATGCCATTTGGACTTACGAATGCCCCGCCGCTTTATGGATCCCATGCATCAGATTTTCAGCTGCCTTACTTAGATCGCTTTGTTATCGTGGTTTATCGACGATATAATCGACTATATTCAGTGCTGGAGGAAGAACATGCAGCACTTCGAGGATAATTCAAAACATTGCGGGAACATCTAAGCATATGTTAACTCAAGAAGTGTCCGTTGCTCTATCAAAGGTCGCCTTGACACATAGTTTTTGCAGATCCGCTAAGGTCGGTTATACCGAATTAACCTCCGCCAGTGTTACGGTAGATAAGGAGTTTTCGTGGTTCGCGTGGTATTATCGTAAGTTCGCTAGAGGATTTTCAAATAGCCACACCTTGACTAGATTGACAAAGAAGAAAGAGGAACCGTTTTTATGGTCAGTATTTGTCAAGGGAGTTTTGATGAATCAAAAGGAGATTGACTCACCAAGACTACACTTCCATCGCAAGGATGGCTTCAAAGACAGACGCTCTAGGCGGTGGCCTAGGTTGTGTATTAATGCAGTAATGACATAAAGATTGCATATGCTTCTAGCAATTACAAAGATGAACTTAATTTATCCTACACACACAACCTTGAGCTACCAAATTATAGTATTTGCCTTGCTGGGATATGGAGGCATTACTTATATGGAGTGCCCTCAGAGGATTTTTACAGATCATAAGAGTCATAAAGATTCGCTTAATGCCATGAACCAAACATGAGACGTAGAGATGGATCAACTAATCAAGGATTGCGAATGCACCATCAATATCATCCTGGAAAGGCGAACGTGGTAGCATATGCTCTTAGTAGGAGACCCATGAGTTCCCTATCGCACTTGAGGTCCGTGCATCTTCCTCGACTCATAGAACAGGTCTAGGTGTGGCGACCGGAATTTGAAAGATTCGTGAGTACCAAGTAGCCACATTTCATGTGTGTCGCCCTATTGATAGACAGGATTAGAGAGTTATTCTGATCCACGTGATAGGTGCTTAACAGAGCGGCGCAGTCCAAGCAACGAGGGGATTTGTCATCGGTAGAGGACGCACCATGGTCATGGGACGAGGTTATGTACCGATGTAGGTGATGTGAGGAGAGAGAGCTGGCGGAGGAAGCCCATTCTCTCCGCCATATGCATCCGGGAAGTACAAAGATGTCATACCCTAAAGGAACACTACGATGGAGTTCAGATACACAATGCTTATCGTGCCGCAGATAGTATGGCCCCTATGAGGTTTCTTATGGACTCGAAATGCCGAACTTCGGGCCGCTGGGATGAGGGTAGTAGTGAAATTAGTAGGTCCGAAATTGTTCAAGTACCTGCATAAGATCAAAGTTATAAGGGATAAACTGAAATTGCACAAGACCGACGTAAAAGTTATGCGGACACCCGTAGTGGACCTGTGAGTTCGAGGTAAGGGATATGGTGGTATTTTGAGGATTTCCCCATGGAAGGGCGTACTAAGATTTGGAAAACGTGGAAAGTCGAAGTCCACGATATATATCGGGCCATACAGATTGTTGAGAGGATTGAGAGGTGCATCGATTGAGTTGCCATTCGACCTCGATCGCGCCCACGATGTTTTCCATGTTTCTATGTTCAGCAAAGGGCATACCGCACTTCACATGTATCGATGTGAGCAAACTGGAAATACAAGAGAATTTGACATACGAAGAGGAACCGCAAGTGCATCCTCGACCGCCAAGCAAGTTCGCGCAACAAGACTATTCCGTGAAGGCTGTGGAGGAGTCATACAATGTAGGAAGCTACTGGGAGCCGAGGCCTGCATGCGCCCATCGCGCACTCTCACTTGTTTTCCTGAGATGAGGTATTCCTTCTTTTCTTTTAGAGTTTAGTTTATTCATTTCTCGGCGACGAAATGTTCCTAAGGAGGGAGGATTTGCAACACCCCTGCTCCGAGAATGTACAAGCATACGATAGTTCGTAGGGGTGTATAGTACCAAGTGTCACACAAAACAATTTCGGGAGACGAAATTAGAAAGGAAAGTTTACTAAACCGAATATGGTATTAAACAAGGGTACAATTGTCATCACAAAAAAGGATATGTAAAAATCACAAATGAGTAGAGAAGGGCCATAGTAGAAATTAAATAAGTTGAATTGCAATAGTTTTAAAGAGACGAGGGAGTTAATTTGTACTAAGGCAAAGTTTAGCATAAATAGAGGGTGGCACTCAACAAAAGCCATTTTGTCTCATTTTTTGTTGTGGTTCGTGTTTTGAGGAGAAGAAAGGAGAGCAAGGAAGAGCAAGAAGAGAAGGAAGAAGTGAGGAGGAGAAGTTAGAAGAAGATCAAGGTATGGAATCCTTTATTTTCGGGTTTTTGGTATGAATTCCATGGAGAATCGATGCCCTGCCTGTGGTTTTGGAAGAGATCACCTAAAACCCTAGATTTTGTTGGGATTATGAGAGTTTTCTCCAATTGGTGTAAAGTAAGCATGGAATCATCAAAAGCATGTGGTTTTAAATAGAATTGTGGACCTAGGTTGAGTTCTCCCGATTTCCACCCAAGGTTTTGAGGTCAGTTCACAACACTCATTTCAATTGTTGTGGAGTTGTTTTTAGATGAATTCCATGTAAATTCTTGAGGTAAATGAATTATAGAAGTTGTATGATGTTAATTGGTAGCAAAATTGGCAAAAATGGAAACAAAACACAAATTCACTCAAAGTAGGACCATATGTAAGCCACTGTCTGGTTCTCGGTACAGGAAATGCTATGTTTTCCTATTTCAACCAGTTTTCATATTTTGACCATAACTTGCTCATTTCTGATCCGATTTGAGTGATTCAAGTTGTTGGTTAAAATAGACTTCAAGGAGAATCATACATATAGAAATAGGCATCGTCAAATTCTGACTATAAGTGGCCTAAAAATTCACTCAAAGTAGGACCATGTGTAAGCCACTGTTTGGTTTAGTTTTGAATATAGATTAGCCTGCTGTTTCGGGACGTAACGTGAGCTCGGGTGTTCGACTGGGTGATTCCAATTGGAGAAGAACCCTTAGCACCTTAGCTTTAAACAGTACAAAGAGAGCAATGTCAAATATGAAGTTAAGACCTGGAAAATGAGTAATACAAACTGTCCCTAGTGCACCTGCAATGGACCGCTGGGCATGAAAATGCCATAACTTTAGTCGGGATGATCCGATTGATTGGACTTCCAATTCTAAGTAAAATAGATTCATAGAGACAGCATTGAGGACTGAGTGTGTATGGGGGATTAAATGGAAATTATGGTTAATGTGTAGTTGTGGTTTTCTTTGAAAAGGTGAAAAGGACTATCTCAAGCGGGAACTGAACTCGAAGCAAGCTTAGATCGAAGCAGGAACTGCAAGAGTGAAATGATATTTTGAAAATTGAGTTTTTAAAAGTGAATGGTTTTAATGTTAAACCGAAAGTTTAATGGAAATGTTTATGTAAATGTTAAGGCATATGGAAATGTTTTATCTTGCATCAATATATATTTATATGTATATGAAATATGTATGCATATGTTAAAGTATCATGAAAGTTTTAAAATGGGTAAAGAATGCATATGTGTTTTAATGATAAAGTAAAGGATTTAAATGTATTTATAAATGTATTTTGGAGAAATGTTTTACCGATGGTTACCCTAAACCCCCTATGACTGTTATGACTGATATCGGTCGAGGTACCTTAAGCGTGTAAGGATTTAGAGGGTAAAGTTATAGGTTACTAACCGAGGGAGGGAATTAGGTGTCTAGAGTAATATCCTACACGTGATAAGCAAGCGCGACTGAACCCTATGCAAAAGCGTGAGTTTCTCCTCAGTCGTAGTGGTTATGACTGAATGTGACTGCCCCTCACCGTCAGCATTCTAAACTGCTCGGGTGTGTTTATTCCCCTAGGTTCCATCGAAAAGAAAGAAAGAAAAAGAAATAAAGAAAAAAGTTTAAGGCATAAATGTTTAAGGCATAAAATGGATTTTAATTGTATAAGTATTTATTATAAAGAAAGAAAGAAAGTTAAGGCATAAATGCTTAAGGCATAAATTGATTTTTTAATCGTAATAGCATGTACATCTTTGATATATACCGAAAATGTTATTTTAATGAAAATGTACTAATCACACCGGGCTCCTTCTTTAGCTCATTCTTTCCATATGTTTCCAAAACATTTTCGGGGACCCGAGACAAAAAGGCCGCAGAGAGTAACCTCTCGGCCGCGAGTCGAGCCACTTCCAGGAGACCTTAATTTTGGCTGTGAACCGGCATTGTATAAATAGTTTTGCATTTTATATGTCGAATACTTTGTCATGTATATATACATATGGATATATTTTGAAAAGGAACTACATTTCTTAGGCGTCTGGCTTAAGTCCGGCTCAAGCCCACCTTTTATAAAACTCGTGCATGGAATTGAAGAAGTTTTGAATGTTTTGATGATTGAAATGAATAAATGTATATGGTATATATTGTGTTGATTGGAGTTTGCTGATCTAGAGATCCTAAAACTGAGGTTGAAAATTGGAAGATTAGAAGTGTTTTTAAATGCTTATGCAGGTATTTGTAAATTTGGGAAAGTCCCAAAACGTAAGAAACTCGCCCATTTTTCCGAAAACGGCGTTTGAAAAAAAAAAAAAAAAAATTTACCACTCGGCTTCCATTATTTTATAAAAGATATGTAAAGGATTGTGCTGGTTCGCCTCCACGGGATTTTATTTGATTGTTTTGAGGAAAAGTTTCTATTTCCATTGGAGTGCCGGGAGGTCCCCTAGGGTTCATGAGGTTAATCCGGGTCGGGATCCTTCACTTCCTCACAACTAGCTTACACTTCGCAACATCCTAAAAAGTGAAATCTCTATCCAACCTTAAACTTCAGTGTGGTATGATCACTTCTTGGGTTATATGCATCCTTTTTCTTCTTTCTCCCTTCATGAAACAAGTTGTCTTCATCAGTGCTTTAGAGTGTCAAATAAAAAAATTCATCAATGTCATTATAATCAGTCATTGGGCAATCACTATCACCATTACAATCTTGATTCATATCCCTCTCAATTGATATACATTAAAAATAATAGATTAATAACAATATTCAATAGATTACAAACGTAATTAAAGTAATAAAACACATTCATATGAAAGATATACCTTCTTGCTCTTACCCTTCAACTGCATAATAAGCCTCCCTCTCATCCTCCTACTCATTACCCTCTAGCTCATTTTCACCCCAATCATTACCCTCTATCTCATTTTCACCCCAATCATTACCCTCCCTCTCATTATCTTCCCCCTCATTAGCCTCCCTCTCATTATCCTCCCTTTCATTATCCTCCCTCAAGTGACATGCTTTTCTTTCCACCTTTGCACTCCTTCTATGGCTCTTAACTTCTTGTTCTTGTTCAAACTCACCTTCCTCACTACATATACTGATATCATAGTCACTGCTATGTTACGAACTTTCAACTGCATGCAAATATTAGCCATCTTTATCAACCTCTAAAGTTTGCTAATGGATAAGCTCCAACAACAACACTATGCTCACCCTCGATATCTTGCACAAGATTTGCATATTGTCAACTGCATTCTCTACAATGCATTCACAATATACTTCAATACTTCCATTCCTGACCCAAGTTAACATGACTCAATAGTCATTGCCATTAGTTAAATAAGTTTAGACTTCAGTAAAAGTCATCCCCGGCTTCAAGTATGCAATGCTCTTCATACCAGGATATAACTTCTTAACCTCTTTTTCTAGCTCAAAATATGACCACTTGTCCAAATAACTTATGTCTATGTATCCTAGTTGGCCAACAACATATGACCAAGAACCCCCATTTTCTACAAACTTCCCAACATGGTGGAAGTTCATTATAAATGCATCCATAATCAATGACCTATTACGACAAACCATACAACAAATAAATTATGTCATTGCAACATGCCATGGACTAATGATATAATTCAAAGTTGAATAAATAAAAAATGCAAAGGAAAGAAAAAAAAACAAATGAACACCCAATTGAAGTACTGAACACAAGAATAGAATATGAAGGCTTTAAGGCTTTACATAATTGTCTCACAATGTCCTCATTCTCCAAATAGGTTATGTTGGGCCTTTTCGAGAAAGTTTTATCTCACAAATCATAATTGGCTAGTATATCAGTTTCTCAATCCCTAAAGCTCAATGAGTAACAATCCCAAAGAGGGGAAGCCTTTATCATCAACACTAACAAACAGAAAAGCCATAAAAGATTGAACAAATTGGAATTCAAGAATTAATGGACAATGATGTACCACTATTGTAAAACCCGGGAAAATTTAAAAATTTCTGAAAAATTGCAAGAATAGTAAAATTCAAGCGAATGGCTCGTGGAAGCCTAGAAAATCTTTATCTTAGACGGCCTAAATGGACCGCGCCGTTGGATTCATCTCGCGAATCACACTCCAGAAAGTTTTATCGAATTATGAGATAGTCAAAATTTTTAAGATTTTCTAGGTGGTGAGTCACTAGTTACTCCAGGGACAAGATTTTTACGAAAATCTCGAAAGTCAGGAAATGGCTTGAGCTAAGTTCACTTTAAAAATAAATTTAACCCGAAAAGAAATGAATCATCTCGACGTAAATCCACCACGGACCCAGTGGACATGTGGTGCAACATGGGCCACTTAACAAACTTAAGTTAATTGGAATAAAATGAGGGCAAAATGGGAAAAAGCCCATTTCTACCTGGTCTTTCACGCACAGGAGAGGGAGAAGAGATGGTGTAAAGAGAGAAACTCTGACTTCTCTCTAAGATCTATGGAGCTCGAGTGGTCGTCTCACGTCGGGCCAAGACTTAAAGTCGGAGTATTCATCGAGGGCAATGTGTGGACACCAAAACTAGGAGTTTTTGTTAGAGATTTGAGTGGAAAGTTAGGGAGGTCGTGGGTTTCGAGCTTACGGGTCTTCGAAAAGCTTTATCTTTGCTCCAAGAAGTAGGGAACCTTTATACTGCTATTTTCCAGCCTTAGAGTCGTTGGTCTTTGTTGAGCCCTAGGGGTTATTTTGGCGGATGGTGCTCTCGAGCACCGCAGCGAAGGAAAAATAATTAATTTTTTTCTGCTCTTCACTATGATGTCCGCTGCGTATTTTTGAAGTTAATTTTGGGCTTATTTTAGGATGGGTTTAGTGCCATGTTTATGGTCGATTTGTGGTCTCAATTGGGGCAGGTTTGTCGTCGGTTGAAAGGGTTGTTTCCGAGATGAGTTTGGGTTGAAAAAATGCATGTACGGGAGCTCTAAAGGTGCCTTGGGCACGAAATTGCGTAGGTTCCACGCTGCTGCGTAGGTCACTGTTCATGTGAAGCCTCCAACTTTGGACGACCATTATTTTCTGGTTCGAACTCTGATTCGCACGTTCTTGGACTCTATGTAAATATTTTTGAGTCTAGAATCCATCAATATATAGCTTAATGCAGTTTGAGCTCATGTTATGTTCGAAAAGAACGAAATACCTGAAGCCTCTACTGCTACAGGTGTTGCAATGTTGTTCATTTCCTTCATGGCTTGCAATTTGCATAACTCCTTCGTTAGGACTCCAAATTTGGTGTTCTTGGACTCTATGGAAAGCTCCTTGAGCCTAGAATTTGGACATATGCATGTGAATGACATTTTGTGCCCACATATTTCTCGAAAATTTGATTGTAGCACCAAGTGTACAAATTGTTTGGTTGTGATGATATGCACGGTCTAATACATTGAAATTGGTGTATGTTTTTTGGTAATTATATGCATGTTGATATAATTATCCATGAGGTTTGTGTTTGCATGAGTTTGTGTATGATTGAGGCCATTGCATGGTTTTGTTGTAGGCTATTTGTGGACATGAAGTCACAATAGACCTAGAGGATAAAGTATCATTGGCCCGGACAGATGACTCAGAGATGTCAATGTATGTGCGTTAGGTATGTTAGCATGAATTGTATGATTTAAATTGGAATTTATGTGTTTAGTGATATAAATGTCCAATTGATGCATGGATTAATATGCATGAGTAGGCATGTGTGCATATAACACTCATTATATATGTAGCATGGGATGAATAGGAAATGGCACATTTGCATTGCATTTCATATGCACGGGGACATCACGTAAAATGGGTGAGTGTGCATGGTTGTTGTCTTTCACCATTCTTGGTGAACGGGTGGTGGACTTGATACATTGGACGACGTTCAATAGAGCTCCACGGTCTTCATGGTTGTAAATCAACACCTGTATGGTGTCATGGTGCTGCTCGTTTCAAGGACAATGTCCTAAAGAGTCAAGTGGTTTTAGAGATTGTCCAATGCTTTTATTTTAAAGCGGTTTCGGAGATTGTTCAATGCTTTTGTTTTAAAGCGGTTTTGGAGATTGTCCAATGTTATTGATTTATAAAACAAAAAGCTTTTGTTTTAGATAAAGGACCATTAGTTGAAATACCAATGGTGAGTTTCTCACTTTGGGCATAAGCATGCAGGGAGTCTGCTGGGGACTCGTGCTTAAGAGGGAGTCGGTAAGGGCTCTGGCAGACATGGGACATGTTGAGTCGCATCCTCCATTTGCAACATTGGGGTTTCATGTAGATGGCATCTTTCGAGGGGAGCTGCTTATTTGTCGCATGACCATTGCATGTGCACTTAGGTGTGAGTACTCGTAGGATTTTACTTAGTTTCGACATTGCTCACCCCGTTAGGACCCCTTTCGTGCACAAGGAATGTGCAGGAGATTCCATGCTCATTAGAGGTCGATATTGAGAAAAAATCCGAATTGTGGCTTTGATTTATATTTTGTAAAACATGTATTAGAATGCTTAATTTTGATATATGTTTTGTATAAGAGTGATGTCATTTAAACTCTTATGGACTATGGTTTTGTAGTTGATTAGTGCCCAAAAAGTGCTATTTTGAACTCTATTTATTATAGGTTTTGAGTGCTTTTTATGTTCTAATCATTCTAATTAACCCGATTTGCACATTAAGGTCCCTGCTATTCTACTGATCGCATTTTGTGGCAAAATTTTCAGTTTTTACGAGCTAATTATGCCAAAATTGTTGAATCGATTCAAGCACGAAGAATTATCAAACTTAGCATTGCGTATCAAAGACCGTATGAAAGAAGAGCAAAATGTGAAGAAAATGGAGCACCGCAGAGTGCTTTCAAGCACGCCATCGCTCATCAAGCGAGCAATCGTTCCTTCCTCGCCGCCTCGTTTCCTTCATGTCGCCCTCGTTCCTCGCTTACGCCTTAGATTTTTGTTGCAATTTTTTGTTTGTTCCTGCTTCCTTATCCTTGTGGTAATAGCTGTTTTGGTCTTTTGTAACTTCCCTTGCTCGAGCAAAGATATAAGCTAGATTCAAGGTCCTGTGAACACTCAATCAACTTCACCTGGCCGAAGTGATTCGGAGAAGCTTCCAAATTTCGCTCCTCTCCTCTCCGCTTTCACTTTCCTTTATTTTCTTTTCCATTTTTTCTATTGCCAAAACACCCTTGACGATGACAAATCAGCTGGATAAGCGGCTAAACCTCCCATCCTGAAGGAAGGCCACTAGGTGCCGCTTAAGGTAAACCAACCGGTTCTTGTTTCATGTGAGCATTTACTACTGCTTATGTTCCCAAGCCTCACCTTAAGTTAAAATCTCCTAGGCATGCTCTCCTAATGTGTATTTAAGTAAAGTTAGTTCGAAGTGATTACTTTCACTCAGATCCACCGATGCCCGCTGGCTGTCTTCTATTAGTTATTGTAGGTAGGCTTCGAGACACGCCACTCGTTATGGACCTTTATGCTCAATCGGGCCATCTTTCAAGAGGAAAACTCTAAGGGTCTAGGTTTTAAAGCTAAATGAAGATCCGGTTCGAAATGACTATATGTCATGCTTCCCTAACGCGAGGATAAAGACCTCGAGCACATGTCTAAGGCCCTTAAAAACCCTAACCCAAAGGCTGGTATTCTCAAGGAGTTCTTTTCTTATTTTCCTTCATTTTAATTTTAATCGCACCATCCAACTCCCGTTACTTCTCAAGCCTTAAAATCCAAATTGAAATTCACCATTTCAACCTCATCAGGAATCATTTTGCACTTAAGAAAACCCATCCCCGAGTTCGACCCTAGAGCCACTATACTGCAGTAGCTTTGCTACGTCAGTAGGAATCCTAGGTTATAAATTTTGTTGATTCCGAACACCTACTTGGCATAAACGAATCAAATGGCGCCGTTGCCGGGGATGGTGCCTAAGTGCATTTGACGAGCTGTGAAACAATTGTGATCCTCATCACAAGTACTGGTGAATCTCTTTTATATTTTACTGTTAGTTTTTCTTTTGTTTCAAAAAAAATGGTTGTCAGAGGGAATCCATTTTCGTGATTAAAAATTGCTGCGCGCTTCAAGCATGTGTTCTTGTGGGAAAATTGACCGTGATAAAAATGGAACACCTGGGAGGAGAACAATACAATGAGTATTCGTGAGAGAAACCTCACATGTCAATGAGGGACTATAGAAGCCTTCCATGGTAGAATCAGCAACCATTGGGGAGAAATCCAAACCTAAATAGGTCTATGAGGGACTATAGAGACCAATGGATGAGTGCACCAGTCTATAGTGTTCCCTCAACTTATGCACCTCCTGCATCTCCACATTTTGCCTCAACTCCTCAGCCACAGCAACCACCACCCTCATCCCCTGTTGAACAAGCCATCCTCGAATTTGAGCAAATTAGCCGGATAATTTCATGTATGGCGCAGGGTAATGAATGTCCGTGCCAATCATGAAATCACATAGTGGAAGCCCCTAAACAAGCAAGGAATCGATGAGTTCCGTGAGCGAAATTGATGAAGATTTTGACATCTGCAACAGTGTCTGGGGAGGAATTAATGCAGAACCGCAGAAGCTCCTAAGAAACTCGCGTGAGGAAGCAGGGGAGGTAGAGGAAAGGAAACAAAGCTGGAAAGAGTCCCAAGAGCTTGTTTTGAATCCATTTCACCAACAACCCACTACCGCAGTCCGACAACGTGTACATTTTGCCTACACCGAAGCATACCCAACACCCTCGAAACACTTCATCTCCAAATGCTCACCATTTGCATTGCCTGGTCGCGATACTTTAGGGAAGTTAGTGGCCATCGCTTCAAACATTTGCCACTACATCAAAGAAGATGCTCACCGCCGATGTTGCATTTATAATGCTGGATGGTTCTGTGTCGGTTCGCACATGGAGCACCCGACCTCGCCAACCTGTCAAAGCTCCAATTTCAAATTCAACAAATTCTCCAAAGGCCTAAAACTGCTCGGGGGAGTACGCCCCCCACCTGCTCTCATTTTATTTAGTTTATTTTATTTTTACTTTTGAGTTAGTTAATTCTATTTCTATATTTTCTAATTTGTAGTTACCCTGTTTCTAGCTTACTTGAATTTTCTCAGAATTTTTCTTAACTTTTTATGTGTTTATTTTTGCAGTTTGCAAAAATTTCAGAGTGTGAAGTCTGTGAAGCCCGTAGTACTTCTCAAGAACTTCATTTGTTTCGCAGTCGCTGCGAAATTTCGCATTTCGTGGGAAATTTCGCATCACAATAATGTTTTCTCCCTCCCCGCAACTATTTTGTCTCAGGATATATATATTAAAGAAAGAGTAGCATATATATATATATATATATATATATATAATTAAAAAAAAAGGTTTGTCTCTCAGCATTTTAAAAAAAAAAAAAATTTTGAAAATAAAAAAATGTACTTCGCACTTCCATTTTGTTTGCTCATAACTTTTTCATCCTAACTGCTTTGGTGTGCTTTTTGCACCGTTGGAAAGCTTAGAGAGTGTAGAATCCAAATATAGCTATAAAAAAACACTTTTGAAATTATTATAAAGGTGTAATTTTCAAAATACTCCAACTGGTCACTTTTTTTCTCTATTTTCTTCTCCTAACTTGTTTATTTGAAGCCCAAATGGAGTGAATAAGGTGTTTCATGGAAAGCTTCGCTGCTTATCCAAAAGAGCACATATCATCAAGGAGAACATCTTCCTTCACTTTCCAATCCAAGACCCATTGCGTATAATGTGACATTTGTCGTGGAGGAAAGTTAGCGAAGGAAAGTGGGCATTTGTTTTGCTTCTTATTTTGAGCAAAGCCATTTTGTTATGTTCAATGGCTTGGATGGTTTTCCTTTTTAAGTCAGTACTATACAACTTTCTTTCAAAAATTGCACCCATTTTTTCAGGATCTCGCTTAACCCGTGGTTTGAAAAAAATTGAAACTTTGCTCAATCCTCGTTGATGCTGGGAAGTGATGCCATGCCTAGTTTAGTGGATGATTAGTTGAATCCTTGATGCTTTTGACCTTTTTCTTCCACCTTTAGCTAACCACACACAGTGCACATTAGCTTTCACCAATAGGCTGAAAAACTGCCTACCTCCTAAACATTGCAAAACCTACCCTAGTTTTCGTCGAATTGTGGCTAGGTTAAGGACCCCTTGAATAAGGCCAATGAGTCTTCCAAAAACAAAAAGAAAAGCCAAAAAGAAAAAAAAAAGAAAAAGAAAGAAAAAAAGAGAATAGAAAAGCCTCTGACGTTACTTCTGGTGCAAGAACCCAGCACTAGCCCGAGGGTTTATGTAGAAAGCCTTTAAAGCCCGTGCCCTAAGCCAACTGGTTGGGAGCCACCGACTTAGTGTTCGCTGCCGTGTGGATGGGTGAAGCTTACCGAGTTGTGCGTCGGAGTTTCGAATTCATTCGAAGTCCGGGTGAAACCCGAAGAGTTAAGTATCGAAGATCCTATGACTCGTGCCCCAAGCCTTAATCGGGTCGGGAGTCACCCAGATCCCTCGTTACATGGCCTTTTGGCGGTGCTGATTCCTCAAGATTGCACCTCTTACAACACAAAAAGAATCATGGAATAAGAGCTGGTCCTAATCTATTTAGGTTGGTTAGTATTGTGACGCCCCCAACCGGGGTCCGTTGACTCACCACACCTCATAAATCTATACATCTCAGACACGAGACGCCTAATTGAAAGTAAAATAGCCACGGGCCCCATACATCCTTACTCATAAAAACAAAATAATCAACTATATTATCATAGTTTTATACTGCTCTACAAAAAAGATTTATACATCTTTACAAAAATAATATTTAATTAAAGCCACATTTCGGCTTTCTTCTCAATAACTACCTCTATCATGCATCGCCTCCCCGGGATAGCCTCGCACCGAAAGGTCCCACGACAGGGTGAGCAATGCCCAGTAGAAAGTTTTCCTACAAGGGTTACTCTCCACCTAAAATGCATATACAATGCAGCATAACAACAATCAATCATTATTCCATACAATTATTTACTATTATATGAAATGTCTATATCATGCATGAGATGCAACCCTCATGCTCACGACCCAAGTCCCAACCCACTCCTCACACCCGAATGCCAAGTCGACTAAACCCGTCACACACCATGACTAAACCATCGGACACCCTCCAATTTTATTTATAAAACCTGATTTTGATTCTCTTTCCCTTATTTTGTGGGCAACTGGAGCTTCCTAAGCTGCCAATCGTGAGGACGCCGCACGCCTTTTTCGCTCAACATTTTCACGACTTATGGTCGGGATTCATGTCTAACTGTGAGTAACCTGTGGGACTTTCACCTCGGGGGGGATCGATCCCAACCACCCGCCCAAAACATGTAATTTAACATTCGATCACGGCCAATACTTCTCGGGTGAATCTCTACCTTGGACTTTGTCCCATTTTTTCCCAAGCTCACGACCCATTCACCAACACCGATGAATAAACCTTACCCTACACCCACACCGACCGACGCGTATGTGACCGTAGTATATGAAATGCCGCATGATGCCCATGCATTTCCTTATGTTACATGCATGAATGAGCGCTACATGGAAAATCTCTACACACCATGGATACCTATAATTCATACATAAGTAATCTACCTCCATGCAAATATATTAATACATCAAAAAAGCGACATCAATATCACATTTCCACACTTAGATGTTATTCGCGTTTATAACACACAACAAGGTCTTAAAATTAGGACTATTCAACAGTGGTACCCTCAAGGCCCCCTTCTCGCAAACATGAACCAACCGGCTCCAAGCATCATTATCACAACCACAAACCACCACATTCCAGAAACTGCATTAGTTCACAACCCTAACTCCCACGGGCCAAGGATCGTGGTGAAACCCGGTCATGAAATCCATACCCTTTTTAATTCCAAAGTCGTGGAACTAATTTACATGGCCTCATGGCCTCCCACAAGCAACCCCTACCATTATAAAGCCTTTAGGCTAAAAGTAAACCAAGTAGGAAAATATCCTACCTCTTGAGTTTGGAAGAAACTCCCCAAAAACAGAGGTCCACGCGGCCGTCTCTCTCCGCGGTGTAACTTCCTTCTTGTCTCGGGCGAACTGACTGGCTTGATCGCCTACAAATCTAGAGAGAAGTCGATCGCTCTCTCTAGGATTTCTCCATGTTTGGCCAACACGCATCTCCTCTCTACGACTCCTTCTCTTCTCGATCCTTTTCCTTGCTTTTCTTTTCTTTTTCTCTTTTCTCCTTTCTCATTTTCCTTTCATTTTCTCCTCATTTTCTCTTCTCTTTTTGGTCATTTTTCTCCCCCTTTTTGGAGAATCAATCATTCGGTCAATGGGAGGAAATTTCCTCCTCATTTCCTCAAGTATCACATGTGGCCATCAATTTTCCATCATTTTCTTTATTTCAAACTCTTAATGACATCATGCACTCAAGTGGCCTATCAGGAGCCATGGAATTTTCCACACATGGCTCATCAGAGTCATTCATTTTGCGGGACCACATGGCTTTGCCAAGTGTCACTCCTTTATGGTGCCAAGTGGCATCCCCTATCTTGCCATGTGTCATCCGACACCCCACGCCTCGAAAAACGTGAAATCCCGACCACCTCGGAATCCAACGAAATTCGACGTGGTAGCTAAATTTCGCGAGACGAATCTAACCTGAGAAGTCCGTTTATCATCCGGGAGATTCAGAAAATTCCGGATTTTCAACCGAATTACTATTTACCCTTTATCCAAAATCTTTGATTTTCTGGGTTTCACAAGTATCCTGTGTGGAGCAGCTTGTTTCTAATGCAGGTAAGAGTGTGGCTTGCGCTTTATTGTTGAGGACCGATCAAACAAACACTTAGATTTTGGTGGAAGTTCTCGTTGAGTCATCGAAGGAAACTCTTTTGATATTCAACTCGCGATGCTTCATTCTCTCGAGATAGTTACTGGCCAAGTTTCTGATTCTCATTAAGTGCAAGCCTTTACATTTTCACAACCTCAACTACCATATTTTTGTTATTTGTTCTTCTTTCTTTCATTGCTAAGGGACTAGTAATGTGTAGGTTGGGGGGTGTGATTAGTGCCCAAAAAGTGCTATTTTGAACCCTATTTATTATAGGTTTTGAGTGCTTTTTGTGTACTAATCATTCTAATTAACCCGATTTGCACATTAAGGTCCTCGCTATTCCCATCGATCGCATTTTTGTGGCAAAATTTGTAGTTTTTGTGAGCTAATTATGCCAAAATTGTTGAGTCGATCCAAGCACGAAGAATTCGAGTCAAACTCAGCATTTCAGATCAGAGACTAGAAGGAAAGAAGAGCAAAATGAAGAAAATGGAGCACCCGCAGATAAGCTACATCGCACTGCTCATCCAATGAGCAATCGCTCCTTCATGTCGCCTGCTCCTCGCTTTACTTTAGATTTTTGTTGCAATTTTTTGTTTCTTCCCATTTTATCCTTGTAATAGCTTTTGTTTTTGGTCTTTTTTGTAACTTCCCTTGCTCTGAGCAGTATATAAGCTAGATCTGTCCTGTGAATACTAAATCAACTTCAATCAATAAAGTGGATTCGAGAAGCTTCCAAATTTCTCGCCTTCCTCTCATTTCATACTTTCTTTTATTTTCTTTTCCATTTTTCGGCCGCCAAACACCCTTTTGATGATGACAAATCAAAGGATGTTCAGCTAAACTCCCCATCCTTGAAGCGGGAAGCTACTAGGGTGCCGCTTTTAAGGTAAACCAACTATTCTCTCGCTTTTCATGTGAGCATTTACTAAATGGTTATGTTCCCGCTTCACCTTAGGTTAAAATCTCCTAGCATGCTCTCTCCTAATGTATTTGCAAGCTTTTTGGGTTCAAAGGATACTTCACCAGATCCACTTGATGCCCGCTAGTTGTCTCCTCATTAGTTATCACAGGTAGGTTTCGAGACACGCCACCGGTTAGTGACATTTATGCCTAATCAAATGCCATCTTTCAAGAGGAAACTCTAAGGGTCTAGGTTTAAAGTTAAAATGAAGATCCGGGTTTGTAAAATGACTATATGTCATGCTCCACCGCGAGGATAAAGACCCGAGCACATGCCTAAGCAGTTCTAAAACCCTAACCCAAAGGGCTCGAGACTTCGCGAGTTCTTTCTTATTTTCCTTCATCTTAATTTTAATCATTCATCCAACTCCCCCCGTTTACCAAGCCTTAAAATCCAAATTGAAATTCACCATTTTTGAACCTCACTGTAAATCATTTGTACGAAGAAAACCCATCCCTGAGTTCGACCCTAGAGCCATTATATTGCAGTAGCTTTGCTACGTCAGTAGTAGGAATCCTAGGTTATAAATTTTGTTGATTCCGAACACTTACTTGGCATAAACGAATCAATAGTCATGTGTATATGTTTGAGTATGGATAAATGGGCTCTATGTGGCCATTTTACCGTGATGTTGACCCTAGCGAGGTCGCCAGATAATATTTGGGGCCACTGCCACAGAATCAGATATGTTGTATTTTCAGAGCTCTCCGTGACAGCGAGACTCGCCCGATTCGCAAATCTCACCTAGAAAAGGGGACTCCAATGGTGTGGTTTCGGTTACCGACATTCACGGTCTTTCTACGGCCGACGTTGTCACCGGACCTCTGATTTGGGGCGTCACAACTATATAACCGGAAATATTTCTTCCATATTTTCCCTCCATTTTTTGTGATCTAAAACTCAGAAAATGATAAAAGTACACCTTAAACTGTGAATTATTCGAGGACACAATTGCTCTCATAAGAATTTTTCCATTGAATACACTATTCTTTATGAACATTTCATATTCTTACAAGTTATATAATTTTTTTCACAACTTTATACCCTAAATTTTGAAAATCCCTATCTTTCTCACAGCTTGTTCTCTAACCCCCAAAGAACTAAAGATTCCAACCCCATAAGCAGAGCCATAAGACATGAAGCACGGAAGGTAGTAAACAATTACCATAAAATACCAATCTTGGAAGAACACACTCTGCAATGCCAAACAAAGGAATTGATTTTTTTTATTCTTTCAAAAACCTAAGGAAAATTTATGTAAAGCAAAAAAAGGGACCGACATATACCTTTAAAAAATGAACCAATTAGAAGGAACCAGTTTCGCTCCAACGTCGGTGAAGAGGGGAACTGAGTAGAAGGAGAAGTAGAAAGTTTGTCTTTTCTTCAAGTTAGGGAAGTTTGGGTGTTTTTGTGCTAACCAAATGAGGGAGACGATAATCTTACTTGGTTGCCAAGTTAGATCGAATTTTAGGTTCGAATACATGTTAGGTTCAAATGCAATTAAAATCAAAGTTCAGGATTAAAAATACTATTTTCAAAGTTCAAGCTTAATGTGTAAAAACCTTGAAAGTTCAAGGTTTTTTTATCCTATTTTCCCAAAAGAAAAAGAAAAAGAAAACATTAGTGCTTGATAGAAGTGTCATTTCTCATTAGTTTCAAACTATGGTGCCACTTCTAAGAAGAACCATTGTTTGTTGTTTTTAATCCTTGATGCTCATAGGAAGCACCAACCATTATTAACTCCCTCAAACCTTGGTGCTTTCTAGGAGCATCATCTTCTCCCACAATGGAAATATTAGCACTTTTAAAAAGTGCACCCTTAAACATTGATGCTTTCTAGGAGGATCATCTATCACCAATATTGGAACCATCCACACTTCTAAAAGGTACTTCTAAGAGGCTTTGTTGTAAGTTTTGGGACAAAATAGCCTCGGTTTTGAAATTTTTTTTGCTTTTAACCTTTTCTACAAACATATGTTCTATGTAGTATTTAAAACCATAGTTGTCAACTACAAATTTATTTTTGTATTAGAGTCAGAATATCAACCACTCGCTTTCATCTTTGCATAAAGTCACAATACAACTGGCAGCTTCATTTTCATTAAATCAGACCCTCTTTTTAATTATGACTTTTGTTCAAAACTAAAGTTGTGGTTGACAAAAAAGAGATACAATATATTTTTAAAAGAAATTGTCTAATTCTTTACATACGAATACATATTCATGTATGGATAAAATTCCATCATACTCATATGAATAATGTAAACACAATTTAAAACAAACAAACAAGTTTGTAAACATACTTGAATCAACTGTAATTATCATGTAGGTGGGTTTGGATGAGATGAAGATGAAGATGGTGACTAAGGGTAGAGATGGGAATATGGATTTAGCCCGATGGGCTAGAGTGGGTTGGGCCGAAATTTAGGAGGGTTAGGTTGTAAAAATAAAGCCTCAAATAGGACCTGGGTCGTTTAGCTCGGCCCGAATTGGCCAACGGGCCAATCGGGTTCAAGTCAAGCCAGCCCGTTTGGCCCACTTTGATTTTGTTTATGAAATTATACCTAAAATAGTAAAATTTGAACTATTGGACAAAAAAAGAATCATTAATCGACAAATCCCCTCCGACCTCCCCTTTATTTTGCGATTTTTTTCATTCCTAGTTTCCATCGCTGACACTGACAACCCCGTCGACATGACCCTCGGCAACACCACAGTTCGTCGACAATGCCATGCCGTGCCACTACCAAGATCTCCTTCACCTTTGTCTTCACAAGCAAATCGCCAAGTTGCCATGACGCAAATAGCTAGTACCCAGCTAGTACCCTCACGACTCTACAAAAAGTAATAAAGTTGTTTTCTGATTGAATGTTTTTTTTTATAATGAATCATTAGCATGTTGTTAATTGCAGTTTCTCATTTAAGTCACTATGTGAAACAAAAAAATCTCAATTAAATATAATATTTGTTTCAGAATGCATATTATTGTTCACTTGCAAAATTGTGAAGATCTTTATTATTAATCTATTGTTAATCCAATACTGATGGGAAATATGTTTTTGGTTTAAAGGTTTTTTTCCCTTTTTTTTGTTATTTTATAATTGAAAGGCTATGGTATCCAGTGGCCACACCTTTTCATAGGTTTTTGAAGTGACTCAAAGCGTAATGGCTCACTTTTCAACTTTTATCTTAAATATGTATTTTAGGTGTTTGTTAAAATGACACTTTAGGATCCCATCTTTAACATGTGTTTGGTATTCCTTTATTACAACATTCCACTAATTCCATTTTATAAGTTTGTTAATATTTAGAAGCTGTGAATCTTATGCTCTCTACCATAAACAAATATTAAATATAATGAAAGAAATACCTCCTTCCCCTCTATTTTGGTGGACAAACATTCAAATTGCGACGCCCTATTTCCCGGGGGTCCCGTTGACCACCGCCAAATCAAGGCCACTGCGGTTCTGCTATCATTGGTATCTACTACGTGAGTAAAATGACCACATTGGCCCATACATCCATACTCACAAAAATATATCCAACCAACTATATTACCATAGTTCAAGAGTTAATACATCACTCTTAATACAACATGTTTCAATTTTAATAATTCATACATGTTTTACAAATAATCAAAAGACATACGGCTTTCTTTCTCAGAAAGCGTACTCTCTATGAGCTCCCGTCTCTTCGAACACTCCCTGTACTTGAATGGCCGAGCCGACATAGGGCACGCCCGCAGTACCCCCACATGGGTTATTTCATCTAAGTGCATATGTAATGGCAACCAAACACATTCAAGCAAATGCATGATCCTACTTGAATGTCTACATGCCCAATCCCATGTCTCGAGTCCTCACCGATTGCCTCACACATGCCTAAGCCATGTATGAAAATCATTTTCCAAACAAAATATTTGTTTTAATTGAGGACAACCCTCTGATATAATACGTTGGACAATCCTCCGAGGTGAACTTGTTGGGTAACTCTCCGAAACAATTAATGGGCCCCTCCGACGTGAATTGTTGGACAATCTTCCTAACACAATTCTTCGGACAACTTTCCGATAAAATTGATTATTTTAAATACTCCCAAGTGACTCTTCGCTAGACAACCTCCGATTTTATTTGTCATGCACTCACACCTACCATTCTAGGGTACCTCGGTGCATATGGAATGCATTATGCCATTTCCAACAATTCATGTTAGTAAATATTTTAAACATGCTCATACTAACAAAAATTAACTCACAACATCATGTTATTCAATTCATAGCAATAACACCATAATTAGCTCACATGGGCTAATAAACAATTCAAGCAATTCATTTTGAATCACCCAAGCAACACAAACCACACACAAATCACATGAACAGTGAAACCCTAGGTCTCAACACTGTTCACGGCCACACTGGGGATTTTCTTCACTCGGTCCAAATATTTTAAGACCGAAAACACGGCCATCCAGGCCTTAACAAATTCTCATCCATTAAAATGACTCTTAGCCAAAGAATAAATCAAGTAAGAGAAGACCCCTACCTCTTGGAGTTGTCGAAACTCCACAAAATAAGGTCCACACACGAAGCCCTCAGAGCGTGATCAACTTATTTAGCCCGACTTCCAGAACTGACGGTCCGAAAGCCGGGAAATCTAGAGAGAAGTTGGACTTTCTCTCTCTAAAACCAGTTTCCCCCCCTCACTGCATGTTTCCAACAAACATTGGAGAAGAAGATGTCTCTTTATTATTTTCTTTTCGATTAATTCCATCCTTGTCCCTTTAATTTGACTTTTAAGGGCTCTTTGACACTTGGCTTAATCTAAGCCATTTATCTCTATCCTCTCTCTAATCATGCAATATGTGTCACATGGGTACATGTAGTAGGTGACTTTGTCGTGATCACATGCCTTCACAAGTCGCCATACGACACCCGACACCCTGGGCACTGAAGACATGAAATCTCGACCGTTCCTAATTCGACGAAATTCTACATGGTAGCTAGATTTCAGGAGACGATTCCAATCTATGAAGTCCGTTTCATTATCCGAGATCTAAAACTTGATTCGAATCGAAATTACCATTTTACCATTTTTCTAGTAATTAGAATTTTCTTGGGTTTTACACAAATAGATTGAGAAACTTGTGATGTCCTGATCACTCTTAAGCTTAAAGAAATTGTAGAATGAGTCAATCTATGTAAATAAGACCCATTTTGAAATGAAGCTAATGCCTTTCACCATGTGTTTTTTTACAAAATAACATGATGCCAAGATAGATGTGGACAACATGATAGCACCTTAGTTATTTATATTAAGGTAGGGGTCTTGGTTGTTTTCTCTATTTATGTGTGGTATATATCCTATTTATGTGGTTTCAATGAATTAACCTTAGGGAAGGTAGTGAAGCATGTAAATTCAAACATGATTGGCTTGCTTGAATGCTTAAGCTAGTAGGGCATGACCTCAAATTTTTATTTTTATTTAATATAACTCTATGAACTCATGTGTAATTTGACTATAGTCAATTTTTTTTTATAGTTTTCTTATCAATTTTTTTTGAAATCAATAACAGATTTACATTATGGCTTCCCTTAGTGTTGGAAAGGAACCAAATACAACTAGCATTAGTTTTGATGATGAAGATTGAAAAATGTTAAAGAACCCTAGTTTTGTGAGTAACACTAATGTTGATGAGAGTCATGACACTATTGAACCACTAACCAAAAAGGCCAGAGCTTTGACTTCTGATGTGTGAATTTTTTTTATGAAAATCAGGGTGGGTAATGATGGCAAAGAAAAATGCAAATGCAAGGCTTGTGGGAAGGAATATACTTGTGCAAGTAAATTAAGAACTTCTCACCTAGCATTTCACATTCCTATATGTCACATGGTACCTCAATTTCATGATGTAGGAGGGATGCTAATTGATTATGAAGAGAAGTTGGGGAGTAGAAAATTTTACTATAGGATGAATTAGGAGATATTATCTGAATTGATTTACCTTTTCACATTGTTGAATGGAGGGTGTTTAGGAAGTACTAAAATTTTTGAATGAAGATTGTAGAAGTATTTCTAGAAGAACAACTAAATGTGATGTGATGAAGAAATATGAGATTTATAAAGAATTTT
The DNA here is from genome assembly GCA_016808115.1 of Tetrastigma voinierianum. Classification (NCBI taxonomy): domain Eukaryota; kingdom Viridiplantae; phylum Streptophyta; class Magnoliopsida; order Vitales; family Vitaceae; genus Tetrastigma; species Tetrastigma voinierianum. The sequence goes on along the minus strand of JAEQBH010007238.1, from coordinate 97,322 downwards.
TGAAGTAACAAAGAAGCCAAATTCTGGGTAGAGTGTGTTTGACTTCTGATTGTTGGACCACATGCACCAATATTGGATATATCTCTTTGATTTCACATTATGTTGATAAGGATTGGAAGCTGAAAAGTAAAATTTTATCATTTTCTCACATGTAACCTCCACACATTGGACATGATTTGGCATTGAAGGCGCTTGAATTTTTAAAGGATTGGGGAATAGAAATAAAAATATTTTCCATTACTTTAGATTGTGCATCTTCTAATGATAACATGCAAAACATGTTGAAAGAACACCTATGCTTGTCAAATATCTTACTACTTAATGGAGAGTTCTTTCATATTAGATGTCCTGCACATATCTTGAACCTTATTATTCAATATGGTTTGAAGGTTGCTAGTGATGCATTGCATAAAATTAGGCAAGGTGTAAGACCCGAGAAATTCCAATTTCGGGAAAAAGGGCAAAATCGTAATTTCGGTTACAATATTGTTATTCTCGTTGTAACCGAATTTATTCTCTATCTCAGATGACAAAACTGACACTGCTGGGAATCGTCACAAATCTAGCTAGCACGCCACTGGCCGAATTCCGAGATACGGGTTGACATCGCTGGTAAGTATCAAGGTCGTGCCGTAAAAACGATTTTTGATGCGACGAAAGTCACATATAACAAGTACTCATGTGCCATAAGTGGCATGAGTAGAGAAATGATGAAAATGGATGGCCGAGATAGTGCCGAATGTCAAAACTGGGAAAAGAATGACAAAATGGTCATTTTTGAAATTGTTTAAGTTAGAAAAAGACAAAACACAAATAGTGTTTGTCTCCTACCTTAAGAAGAGAAGCAAAAAACGTGAATTGAACCAGAAAAGGTCCAGTAGTCGAAAATAGAGGTTTTTGGAGAGAGAGCATATGACTTCTCTCTAGAATACTCCGCAATCTGGACGCCGAAATCCTCGAGCAAGAAGGAAAGTCGCTCGATGCGGAGAGTGGCTACGACGGACACCGATTCGAGTGGAGTTTTGACAGAACCCGAGAGGCAGGGGTTTCTCCTAGTTGGGTTTTACACTCATTTGTGCCGCTTTATAACGCTTTCTGCGATGGCGCTCAACGTGGCAGCTGACGTCCCAAAACTGACCGACCGTTTGAATTTATCAATCTGAAAATGTCCAAACAGAATCGCGAGGGGGCTGTTTCCAGTTGTCACGGTATAAATTATGCCTTAAATTGTGTTATAAATGATGTCGAGGTGTATAAGGCCTGAACGGGCAAAAAGGAAATGTTCACTAAGTGAACAAATGATCGTGATTTGCCAGAATAGTAATCGAGGTTTCACTATTCCCGAGAATAGTGTTCACAAAATAATTTTTGTGAAATAGATTATGTTCGGGTCGAGTAATTTAAGTGAATTGCTTCGCGTGGCTTGACAATTTCAGCCCCAAGTGAGCTAATTTTTGGTGTATGAAATGTGAAATTACATGACATGATTGTGTGATTTAAATTTATGTGAATATATGCATGTTTATATATTTGCATGTGTTATAGACTGTAATGGAATTGGGCATCATGCATTCCATATGCACTGGGTCACCCTAAGACGATAGAGTGGGAGTGCATGAGGTGAGTCTATGTTGCTCCTGGGAGGGTCTAAAAATGATAATTATCTGAGGGTAGTCCATACTAAAATATCAATCGCCGGAGACGCACCTAATTGATATACATCTACGTAGTCCATAACACATCAATCGCCTGAGACGGCCCACCCGATATATATATATATACATCGGAGGGTTGTCCACAAATAAACATAATAACTTTTACAATGAGGCTTAGGCGAGCGTGAGGAGTCGGTGAGGACTCGGTATGATGACCGGGCTAGACATTCAAGGATCATGCATTTGCTTGAATGCGTGTTTACTTGGAGCATCGTATACGCATCTCAGAGAGTAGCCTACTTAGGGTGATTCCACTATCGTAAAGATTAGCTCACCCCGTCGTAGGATACTATTTGGCAGCAATGTGAGTGCGAGGGACCGTCCTGTAGACTCGAGGTTTGTGAAGAAAGCCGATTTTGTGGCTTTGGGTTAAGTGAAGTATTACATGTATTAGAATTGTTTTAATTTTAATATATGTTGTATAAGAGTAAAATTTGAACTCTTAAACTATGGTTGATAGTTGGATATATATACATTGTTATGAGTATTAGCCCAAGTGGCCGCTTTAATCATAGACTCAAGAGTATTGACTGTTTGGGATTGTGTTTTGTATGTGTTTTGTATTCGGGGTAGAGCCCCGTACAGCGAGACTTCGCCCGAGCAGGAAATGTCGTCACCCGACATTCACGAGTATTCTCATGTTGATCTGCAGTCAACTGACCCTGGTTTTGGGCCACAATAAGGTGTGCATTATAAAGGGCCTCAAAGAGTAGGAAGAAACAATTCTTTGAATGTGTTGAACAAGTTGGTGGGATTGATACATCAATTGGCTTGAGATCTGATTGTGTTACTAGATGAAACTCTACTTATACAATGCTTGAGAGTGAATCAATTATCTTCAGACTTTTCATAGTTTGAGTTTGATTGATAAAAATTATAGGTGATGTCCATCTAATGATGAATGGTTTAGATCAATTTCAATGTGTCAATTCTTGAATCCATTTTATATAATGGCCAATTTGATTTTTGGATTTTCCTATCCTACTTTTAATTTGTATTTTAGGGAAATTTGGATGATATAGCTTCTCTTGATATCCAACTTCGCAAATGAAGATTTGATGATTCAAAGTATGAGTTGTAGAATAAAAGAGAAAATTTATAAGTATAGGAGTGAATATAGTGTGGTTCTTGCATTTGGGGCTATTCTTGATCCGACCAAAAAGCTTAATTTCTTGAGTATGAAGAAAAAACTTATTCAAGACTTGACCCATGTGGCTATGAAGAAAAAATGGAGAGGGTAAAGAAAGCTTCGTATGCACTTTTTGAAGAGTATAGAAACAAAGGTGCATCAACTAACTTCTTTTACTTTATTGTGATTCAACCACCAAGTATTCTTAGAGGAGAAAATGAGAAGTTGTCGACGTATGATGTAAGTTGTTTTTAATGGAATCCATTTTTTTTTAATTACATATATTTATATTGTTTAATCAAATATTTATTTTGTCATTTTATAGGATTTTGAAGAATTTGATTGCCAAGAAAGTAACAATGATAGAAAGTCTCAACTTTATCTCTATTTAGAAGATCCAAGAATTTCTTGCTCTAGAAATTTTGATGTTCTTGGTTATTGGAAAGATAAGAGTAATAGATTTGGTGATCTTACTAGGATGATTTGTGATGTATTGAGCTTTCTAATAACTACTGTGGCATTAGAATATGCTTTTAGTATTGGCTCTCATGTTTTGAACAAGTATAGGAGTAAAATGCTTGATGAAACTGTCTAAACTCTCATACGCACACATAATTGGTTACTTGGTTTTGTTGGTAAGTTTAACTTTTTTATTGAGCATTTATAATAAGTATTTTCTTTCTACATTTACGAATTAACTTATGAGTATTTTATTTAAAGATGATGATGATGATGATGACGACTCAACCAACATTGTTGACGTACATCTTTTTAATGTGGAGTCAAATATTGTTACTGAAGATAATGTAGACAAGGATAAAGAATATGGGATTTCATTTGAAGCTTCGGATTTGTAGTTATAAAGATATTATTTAGTTGTTACTTTATTATTTTGGTACTTTGAATATTAACTTGTTTGTTAGCATTATTTATTAAACTTGGACCTATTATTTCATTGACGGTTTGAACTTGATTGTGGTCGGTAATACTGTTTCATAGTGTAAGACCCGAGAAAATTCCAATTTATGGAAAAATGGCAAAATCGTAATTTCGGTCAAAACCCGAAATTTTTTTAGATCTCGGATGACGAAATGGATTTCACTGTTGAATGCTCACAAATCTAGCTAACACAAGCGACCACACTCGACACCGGGATTCAGACGCTGAGGTACCGAAAGTATCTAAAAGTCGTGAAATGATATTTGATGTGACAAAACATATAACATGTACTCATGTGACATAAGTTGCATGAGTAGAGAAATGATGGGAACGGATGGCCGAGATCGTGCCACGTGTCAAAAATCTAAAAGAAGGGACATAAATATCATTATAGAAATTGTTAATGATAGTAAAGACAAGATAAATTAATAGCTTGGCCTTTCTTTCTTCTTCAAAACAAGAGACCAAACGTGTAGGAGTTGTGGGAGATGCAAAGTATTATGGATTTTGGTTTTGTGAGAGAGTAGTTTCACTTCTCTCTAGATTTAGCTAATCCGGATCGTTTGATTTCTGAGCAAGAAGGAAAGTTGTTCCCACGATTGAGGACAACGTGGTGGGCACTAGTTTCGTGGAGTTTTTGACAAAACTGAGGCACGGCTTTATCTTTACCGCTTTTACTCTGATTTAAGTGTTTCAGATGTCTTGGCCAGGCTTAATCCATTTGCTGACGTCCCAAATTGAACCCGAGTGTGAGGAATTTATGAAACCCATCAGGCAAATCTGTATCGCTTTACGGGTCGCTCGGGTGTTTGTGTTGTAATTTGTGAAACAAATTATGTTGTGATGTGCATGGTACCTTAAAATGGCTATGAAATTCGATTCACGTAAAGCGAACCAATGTCAGGATCGTCGCGAACAGAATCGAGGGTTTCACTGTTCACTTGAATAGTGTTCACGAAATAAATTGTGAGAAATGTGTTTGGTTGAGTAATTCAAATCGAATTGCTCGTGTATGTAAATTAGCCCACGTGAGCTAATTTTTGGTGTAATGGATTGTGAAATTGCATAACATGTTTGTGTGATTTAAATTATGTAAATATATGCATGATGATATATTTGCATGTGCTATATGAATTGTGTTGAAATGACATAATTCATTTCATATGCACCAGGGTAACCTATAAACTAGGTATGTGTGCATGACATGGATTTTCTGGAAAAAAATGAAAATGGTCATGTAAAGGAATTTCATGTGATGATTTTCCTGAGAATCTGTGGTCGGGAGACAAATAATGTGATCACTGTGATGAGGACCATGACTGTTTCGGGAAGTTCTCCAACATATTCGCCTCGGAGGGTAGTCCCATATTTTTTATTGACACGTTCGGTAGTGTATTTTCAATAACAATAGGTTTTGTTTTTGAAAATGATTATTTTTCTCATACATGGCTTAGGCAAGTGTGAGGAGTCTACAGACTCGAGACATAGGATGACATGTAGACATTCAAGTAGATCACACATTTACTTTAGTGTGTGTTTACCTTGAGCATTGCATATGCACTAGGGTGGAGAGTAACCCATTTAGGGTGATTCCACTATCGGGCATTAGCTCACCCCTGCCGAGGCAATCATATTATTTCAAAAATGTGAGCGCACGAGGAGACGGCCTCATCCTAGAGGCCGATACTGAAGAAAGCCGAGTTGTGGCTTTGGTGTTTATGATGTATTACATGTATTAGAATTCTAGAATTTTAATATAAGTTGTATAAGAGTAAATTATTAACTCTTGAAACTATGGTATATAGTTAGTATATGTTGATGAGTATTGTCGTATGGGCCCAAGTGGCCATTTTTACTCATGTTACTGCCTTACGATGCCGAGACGGGGGATTGTGTTAGGGCAGGAATTCTGATAGAGCTCCCGTACAAGGGAGACTCACCGATTTTCGTGAGTCGTAGCCCAAGCCACCCGACATCCAAGAGTATTCGCGTCGATATTGTCAACTGACCCCGAACGGGGTGTCACAAAATTGAATCGAGCTTAGATATACGAATACCTGTGGCTTCGAGGGCTTAGGCTTAGCCATATCGTGTAAGAACATCACCACTTGCGTGACTCGATGTTAGGTTTAGGTATGAGATTACCTTAGAATGCACGACAAACCCAAAACACTCATGTGTTTTATTTCCAGGATCATGATCGTGTGGTCAGGTGTTGTGTGTGATGGTGGGTATACCATGTTGTATGTGTTATGATTGTTTGTGTGCTTAGTAGGTAGCACATAAGTGTTAGAAAATTTTTGGGAGTTTTACAGTGTGTAAAACTGGAAAAAGAAAATCAAATAAAATAAATTTTTATAAATTTATTTGGTTTATTGGGAGAAAATTGTTTTCTAAGGTTTTACAGGGTGTAAAACTGAAGAAAATCAAATAAAATAAATTTTTATAAATTTATTTGAAAGTGTTCGAAAATGAGAAAAAATATAGAGAGAATGTATTTTCCAAAGAAATGGGAAATAATTGAAAAAAAAAAATAATAATAAAAATGAAAAAAATGGTGCAAAACTCGAATCACATCGCTTCATTGAATCCAGACCAGGGTCACATACGCCTATCAGACGTGATTCTATGGGCCGGCTCGCTTCCGGGGAGGCTGAATTTGTATTGTGACGTATGGCTCGAAAAATGACTTAGCCAGGTCGCAATACACTAAGTGTACGCGACTAAGAGAGAGGGCTAGCAGCCGAGGAACTCAGACAGACACCAAGGTGTATCGCACAGGGCATGCATTGGGAGGAGCGTTACGCCACGATACACTTCAGATCAGATCGACGTGCAATAGGTCTGGGCCGAGGAGGCGGGTTGCGCGTCGCAATACACGCAAGGTATCGCGACGTGAGAGGCCAGTCGGGAGTTTGCGGTCGCAATACACCGCAAAGGTATCAGGACCAGGAGCAGGAGGCAGGAAATCAGACGCGACCCAGCCATGACACCCGCCAGGCGCCGCAAAGACAACCACCGACATGGTCGCTGGCCCGCGACACCTACCGGGGCTAGGCCACGCACACCCACGCCGACACAACGCCGGGTGCCACGACACCGCCCACCGCGCGCGCCCGGGCGCCGCCCGCGCTGCAGGTCGGGCCGTGGTACACCGTGCACTCTCGACCACTTTTGACTCTGCATCGCTTCTCGAAGTCATCGCTTGGACACTCGCTCATGAATACCGCTCATGAACACCGCTCACAAGATTTAAAAAAGAGTACAAAAAATTTTAAAAATTTTCAGGTATGATTTAATATATGGGATATTTAGAGTCAGATTTCGTGAACGTGCATCGACGTGGTGTGTGAAAAATTTTTCCTGTGTGAATAGTGTCTCGGTCAGATTTATAATCTTTGAGATAATACGTCATTAATGTTGCATGTTTTTTGATTATGCGGATTTTATGTTTCAAATTGCGGAAGGACATATACACCCGTATGATGTATACGGAATTATGATTGGCAAGGACAGTTACAGGGAAATTATAATATGCATATAATGCGAGAGAAAATGGTGAATGCTAAGGTTAGGAACTATGACCTTAGGGATTTGGATAATGAAATGAACAGAAAGTTTAGAATTTTAATGGAAATAAATGAATTGAGTGGTTGAAGTTAATACTAGAAATGAACGGTCACATACATTCATTAATAAGTCTATTACATCATGGTAAAAGTATCGCTAGTTAGACTAAATGAAAATTAAATGAATTCATTGCCATTAGACATATGTAGATGGTAAGTCGAGGACGTTGCACCTAGAGAGTCGCCCACCGAGGTGCTAGGCCACACCACCAAGCTGCATCAACGCCCGAAGAGGCCATATCAAGCTAGAAGGCGCCTCATACAAAGTAAGTACTGAGTGAAGAAGGGTCGAAAGTGATCTTCATGGTTTTCAGTACATCATCCTCCGACATGCATAGAGGAGGGGACTGGAGTGGTCGACACTTTGACCAAGGAAAGAGAAGGAGACATACACAAGGCATCCAACATAGAGGCGCTGGTATAAAGAGGAAGGAAGATCCATCTTCTTCCAACCCGAGAAAGAAGTGTAAGACTGCTTTGCAAAGATATCCGTGATTTTGTGGCCGAGGTCATCGTGACCGGGCGCCAAAGATGGGACATTTAATAAGGCATGGCAGATGACGTGTTATTTATGCCGACAAACCGACACTTTTTTGACGGATTGTCCACGAGGCGTGAACCCGTTATGGGACACCCGTCCCAATCATCATGAAACGAGTTAGTGGTCGCTATCAGATTTCGGGCGGTATGGTGCTACCATCGCTGCCAGCCGGATATATGAGACGGATCGCCCCTGCAGACGTGGATCCTTGTTTTAGGGACATCACAGCCCCGGGCCAGCGATAGACAAATAGAGGACACAACTGCTCCTCCACCCCTAGTATGGATCAAAACTAAGTATCGGGCCTATGTGCCACACCAAAGACCTAGTATTTCGGGGTAGATGGGTCACATAAAGCCGTGGCCGAGCGTAGGTCGAGGTCGAGCACAGGATTTGCAGGTCGAGAGTTTGGGTCAGGCTGGGCAGATGACATTTTACCATTACCGCCACCGGGCATAAGGAGGCGAGATTCTCCTCAGAGGGCGTAAGCCTCATGGCAATGTAGGCCGAAAGCATGCAACCACTCTGACATGCATGGTACGTTTTATACCAAAGATTTGTTTTTCTAATGCATCATGTTCATTAATGCACTCGTATGACGATTCGGGCTTAGAGGTCGAGGCCTTTAGAGAAGCCATGTGTGGATGTTCTTCCCTGTATTTGCAGAGTCGACCTGACAGTCGGATTGTGAGCTGGGAGATCTCCAAGATCGCCATGGAACCCCCGGAATGGGGTGTCACAAAGATGGCATCATTGCTGCTCATGCGCGACCTGCACACTCAGATCAGCCTGTGGCGGGTGTGCACCAGATGGTCATTCACCACTCTTGGTGAGTGTGGTCGAGCTGTCTGGGACTACGTCCAATGAAGACTCATATTCAATCAAACGAAGAGTACTTAGTGCGTGCCGTATGCATGGCCGTTAATCCCCTAAGGTGAGAAGCCTAGAGTTAGAAGTAAGGAGACCCAAGAGTAGTATCCGAAAGGTCCGTGGTGGTGTAAGAGACCGGGAGACATCTCGAATTTCAGCGAAGAGACCCGGAGAGATCTCGACTTCGCTGCGTAAGAGACCCGGAGATATCCCGACTTCGTGTGGGGTGTGGGTGATCGTAGTTATTCCGAAAATTGCAGGGTGTAAGTGAGACCCGAGGAGATATCCCGACCTCTATGTGGGTGTAAGAGACCCTGGAGATATCCCGACTGTGGTGTAGAGACCCTGGGAGATATCCCGAATTTATGTGTGGGTGTAAGAGACCCGTGAGCACTGGAATTTCAGGGTGGGTGCAGAGACCCGGTGAGATATCCCGACTCTCATGGGTGTAAGAGACCTGGGAGATATCCCGACTTCGTAAGGTAAGAGACTCGAGAGATCCCGATTGCAGGGTGTAAGAGACCCGAGATATCTCACTTTTGTGGTGGGTGTAAGAGACCAATGAGTTATCCGAAATTTCGTGTGGGTAAGAGACCCGGGGAGAGTTATCCTGAATTTCGGTGGGTGTAAGAGACCTGTGGAGATATCCCGACTGTAAGGGTGTAAGAGACCCGGGAGATATCCCGACTTCTGTGTGGGTGGAGACTCGTGAAGTTATCCGAAAATTTCCGGTGGTGGGTGTAAGAGACCCGAGGAGATATCCCGAATCTATGTGGTTGTAAGAGACCCGGAGACATCCTAATTTCCTCGTGGTGGGTAAGAGACCCGGGGAGATATCCCACTTCGTGGTGGGTGTAAGAGACCCGTGGAGTGTAAGAGACCCGAGATATCCCGACTTCTATGTGGGTAAGAGACTCGTGGAGATGATCCCACTGCAGGGTAAGAGACTTGGAGAGATCCCGAATTTCTGTGGTGGGTGTAAGAGGCCCGGGAGATATCCCGAATTTTTGTGTGGGTGTAAGAGACCCATGGAGATATCCGAAATTGCAGGGTGTAAGACCCGGAGATATCCCCGACTTCAGGTGGGTGTAAGGAGACCCGGGATATCCTCACTTCGTGGGTGGAGACCGGAGTTATTCAAATTTCGTGTGGGTGTAAGAGACCCGAGGAGAGATCTCGACTTCTATGTGGTAAGAGACCCCTGTGGAGATATCCCGAATTTCGTGTGGGTGTAAGAGACCCTGGGAGAGATCCCGACTTCGTGCGGTGGGTGTAAGAGACCCGGGGAGATCCCGACTCAGGTGTAAGAGACCCATGGAGTTATCCCCAAATTTCGTAGGGTGTACGAGACCCAGAGATATCCTCGAATTTCGTAGGTGTAAGAGACCAGGAGCCATCCTACCTGGTGTAAGAGACCCGTGGAGAGATCCCGACTTACGTGTGGGTGCAGAGACCGGAGCTATCCCGACTGTAGGTGTAAGAGACCCGTGGAGAAATCCAAAATTTCTGTGTGGGTGTAAGAGACCCGTGGAGTTATCCCAAATTTTTGTGTGGGTGTAAGAGACCCGTGGAGAAATCCGAAATTTTTGTGTGGGTGTAAGAGACCCGTGGAGATATCCGAAGAGCCCATGTGATTTAAGAGGCTCAAGCAGTTGTAGGCTGGAAAGTTCTCGTTGCCCGAGAGAGAAAACACACGGCCAAGTTATCACATAGACTTCTTAGAGTTTGAAAGTGATGTGGAGCCTGGCGACTGGCATAGAAAAACACACCAGCCATGTATATCACATGTACTTGGGAGCGTCGGGTGACAGAGCTCGAGTGACCTTTTGCATTCGATACCATTTGGAAATCGTGATTGCGTCATGAGACAGCAAGGGCTTGGTATATGGATGCTGGCCCATGACATGGATTAGATTGACGTCCATTGATTGTCACGACGCGACTCGGGAAGGTCGCATTACACCAAGCGCGTCAGGTAGGTTACATGTCAGGTGCATTATATACAAGTGTTAGAGGACACGCTGCGAGCATGCGTCCTGGATCATAAGGGTAGCTGGGAGGAGCAATTGCCCTTAGTGGAATTCGCCTACAACAATAGTTATCAGGTGAGTATACAAATGGCACCATATGAGGCATTGTATGGGAGGCCATGTAGATCACCATGCACAGACCGGTGTGGCAGAGTTCCATCACTGGTCCCGACCGATTAGAGACACCTAGAAGGTGAGCTTGATACGCACAACGCCTTCTTATATCTCACACCCATGTAAGAGCTATGCACGCATCGCACGCCGACCCTTGAGTTCGAGGTCGGGGATCACGCCTTCTCAAGGTGATGCCTAGCGGAGTGGTCGTTCTAAGCGAGAAGATATCGCGAGGTTTATGTGGCCTCGAGATACTGGAGGTAGCACCGCTAAGGTGCATCAAGTTGGTTTTATTGTACCGAAGATGTCGTGTACACGAGGTATTTCACGGCTCCATGCTCCGTAGCCACTTTAGATCCAAATTCTCATGTGATGGATCGGGAGAGATAAGAGAAGGACACGATGAGACCTTCGAGGAGGGACTAGTGTGCATTTTGATACCAGATCGGGTTTTGCGACGCAAGACCCCGAGGCTGGAGGTGTTGGCGGCAAGACTATGGGAGGAGTGAGTCAATGTGGGAGTGCGAGACATGACGCGGGCCACCTATTCCTTCTGTTTAGCGATAAAGGTACGTGGTTTGGCTGCTAATATTTAACGACGAAGCTTATACGCACGGTATAAGGCACGCCAGATACGCATGTCAGGTTGTGATTGTCTTGAATTTTCGGACGCAAATTCCTTTAAGGAGGGAGAATGTAAAGAGACCTCGAGAAAATTTCACTGAAAGTGAAAATCGCATCGTCAAAACCCTAAATTATTTTAGATCTCTGACGCATCAAACGATTTCACCGCTGGAATCGCTCTAGCGTACCTAGCTAACACGTCGAATTTCGTCGAATTCCGAGACAGTCGGGATTTGCATGTTTTTCGAGGCACCGAGTATCGGGTGTCATAAAACGATATTTGATGTGACAAAAGTCACATATAACATGTACTCATGTGACATAAGTTGCATGAGTAGAGAAATGATGGGAACGGACGGCCGAGATCGTGCCACGTGTCAAAAATCTAAAAGAAGGGACATAGATGTCATTTTAGAAATTGTTAATGATAGTAAAGACAAGATAGCCAATAGTGGTCTTCTTCTTCTTCAAAACAAGAGACCAAAACATAGGAGTTAGGGAGATGCAAAGTGGGCTATAGATTTTTGTTATTTTTGTGAGAGGTTCTTCAATTTCTCTAGATTTCTTTAACTAATCATTGAATTTCTTCGGGACAAGAAGGAAAGTTGCTCTACGCATCGAGGACAACGCGTGGGCTCCGATTTCAGGAGTTTTTGACAAACCCGCGGAGGTAGGGGTTTTGTCCCCACTTGCTTTTACTCTTGACGGTGCTTGCGGATGTTTCGTCACAGGCTCAACGATCACATTGACGGTCCCAAATTGAACCGGGAGTGTGAGGAATTTATGAAACCCAATCGTGCAAAACCGTAATGCGATGGGCTGTTTTAATGTTATGGTTGTAATTTGTGAAACAAATTGTATTGTGATGTGTAAGGAGGCCGGAATGGTTATGAAATTCGGATTCACAAAGTGGAACCGATGTCAGGATCGTCGTGAACAAGAACCCAAGGGTTTCACCGTTCACGTGAATAGCGTCTTTGCGAAATAAATTGTGAGAAAATGTGTTTGGTCGGTAATTCAAATCAAATTGTTGTATGCAAATGAAGCCCACGTGAGCTAATTTTTGGTGTAATGATTGTGAAAATTGCATAACATGCTTGTGTGATTTAAATTATGTAAATATATAAATGATGATATATTGTAATGTTATATGAATTGTGTTGAAATGGCATAACGCATTTTATACGCACCAGGTAACCTAGAAACTAGGTGCGTGTGCATGACATGGATTTTCCGGAAAAAATGAAAATGGTTACAAAGGAATTTCTCATTAGATGATTTTCCGAGAAATTCGGTCGGGAGACAAATTCAATGTATCACTTCGATGAGGACCATGATCGGCGGAAGTTCTCCAACACATTCAATGAGGGTAGCGTCCCATATTTTTTATCGACACGTTGTAGTGTATTTTCAATAACAATAGGTTTTGTTTTTGAAAACGATTATTTTCATACATGGCTTAGGCAAGTGTGAGGAGCCGACGAGACTCGAGACATGGGATGGCAGTAGACATTCAAGTAGATCACACATTTACTCGATGTGTGTTTACCTTGGAGCATTGCATATGCACTTAGGTGGAAAGTAACCCATTTAGGGTGATTCCACTACTGGGCATTAGCTCACCCTGTCGAGGGAATTATATTATTTCAGGTACAGGGAGTGCACGAGGAGACGACTCATCCTAGAGGCCGATACTGAAGAAAGCCGGGTTGTGGCTTTGGTGTTTATGATGTATTACATGTATTAGAATTCTAGAATTTTAATATATGTTGTATAAGAGTAAATTATTAACTCTTGAAACTATGGTATATAGTTAGTATATGTTGATGAATATTGTCATATGGGCCTAAGTGGCCGTTTTTACTCATGTTATGTCTTATGATGTCACTGACATGTTAGGTACTCCTGCAGAGCTCCCCGTACAAGGGAGACTATGCTCGGATTTTGAGTCGCGGCCGGTTACCCGAATATCCAAGAGTATTCATGGCCACGGCCATTAACCCGACCCCTGACTCGGGTTCTCACACATAGACATTCTCGAGGTTTTTGCGAGAAGGTGATCATTTCATTAATAAATTATATTTTCTACTTTAGATGGATTTGGTGTTATAGACATTTTGAGGTTTTTATGAGAAGGTGATCATTTCATTAATAAATTATATTTTCTACTTTAGATGGATTTGGTGTTATTTTCATGTAATGAAAAAAGTATGTAGTTTTTCGCTTATTTTAGCCATGTCACATTGATGAGAATAAATTTTTATGTAAAAATATGATTGCGTGTAGTTTTTGGTCTTGTTTTAGCCATGTCACATTGATGAGAATAAAGTTTTATGTAAAAATATGATTGCATGTAGTTTTTTGGCTTGTTGTAGGCTTTCAGTAGATAATAAATATTGAATTAGATAAATACATATATACATATTTTTGGCATGTTTGAACTTTTTTTTAACATTTTAGCCCATTTTGGCATGTAGCCCATGTAGGGCCGAGTTGGGCTTACTAATAGTCAGCCCGAATAAAAATGGGCCAAAGTGGCCCAACCCATATAGGCCTGTAGCTGGAGTAGGCTGGGCTAAATGGGCCGAGCCAGCCTGTTTCCCATCTCTAACTAAGGGTGGTTAGTCTTCAAAGAGGATGGTTTCTAGATTGTGCGTACTTTGTAAAATGGGGAAGAGTCACACCTTTTAACATACATAAGATATGAGATATATAAGGGGAATTATGCTTTAGGTTAGATGACCTTCTTATTTTATAAAGACCTCATATAACCCCTTATTTCAATCTAGAGATACATATTTTGATGAGACAAAAATTCCCTTAATTAGATCGACATCAATAAGTTAAATCTTCTCCCCTTCATTCTCCTTTTCATACTCACAAGTAGTTCCTCCTTCCTTTCTATCTCTTTTAGTCCTCATTTCAATCCCGAATTGAAGGCCACTTCAAGTTCTTATCACACATCTGTTGTCACTTGCAGAAACCCTAACTCTAGTAATGGTTTCAACACCACAAACTCTTCAAAGGTTGAGGTTTTTGCCGAGACTAAGGTTACCCATTTGCAATCTCATGATTTTAAGGAGACCCATTTGATGAAACTCTTCAACACGTATTGTCGTTGCTTCTGCTCTTTCTCGCCTCAAATCCTTTATCATTGTTGATTCCACCTCCTAGAGCTAGTTTTCCCAAGGTTTATTTCATCTCATCTTCGAATTCTGTATTATTTCTTTTCAATAATGCCAAACTCTTCTTTGGTTTTTCGATTGTGCTTATTTTTTTTTTCCTTAGATACATCAACTAAATGAATCATTAGGTTTGCAACACTATGTTTTTGCCATGTTTATTATTTAAATGAATTAATGTACTTATAATTGAAAGCCATATAGAATTGCTTTCTGATGAATCTGCTTCGTGGAATCAGAGGTTGGTAGATGCCTCTTCTAACATGAGGTTCTACTGTCAAGTATAGGACATGCACTGCAAACTCGTGGAAAAATTCAATTTTTACGAAATGGTAAATGGTAATTGGACAGTAACCGAAATTTTTCTAAATCTCTGATGACAAATGGACTTTTCCGTTGAATCATCCGTGAAATCTAGTTACCCGGCCAATTTCGCCGATTCGAGATGGTCGAATTTCACGCTTTTCTAGGCATCGCGAAAGGGGTGACATGACACTGGGTTGAATGACCTATTTAGATCCATGTGTAAAAAGGGGAGAGATAGTCAAACAAAAAGGGAAAGTCTAAGGGGTGGCTCATGGAGGCCATGTGTCAAGCTCTTAGAGGAAGGAAATCTAAGTTTTGGATAAGATAAGGAAAGAAGACAAAAGAGAAGGAGACAAGTGGCAAGGGAAGGTGGGAGGGAACTTCCCACATGAATCAAGTTGGGACAATTTGGTGGAGAGGAGGAAAAATGAGGGAAAGGGAAAAAGAAAGAAAAGAAAATAAAGAGGAAGAAAGGAGGAGTGAGAAGCTCCACCTTCTTTCTAGATTCTACGGAGATCGGACCGTCGGTTTTTGTCGGAGCAAGAGGCAAAGTTCAATCCACGACTGTAGATCCGTAGGTACAAGAACCCGGTTCCTCGCCTCTAACCCGAGAGTGCGGGTTTCTTTCCTACTTTCGTTAGTTCGCCCAAGAGCCATTGAATGGCATGGAGTGTTTTGGACCCCAGTATCGGTCATTTAGTCCCAAAATTTTTGTATTTGGGAATTTCGGTATTTCGGGTAGTGCGGGATTGATTTTCGAATTAATTTCGAACTATTATTATTACATTTTTTTGTTATTCTTTGAAATTGAATAACATGTTGGTTGTGTGAAAATCATGTTAATATATGTATTGTATGGACATGAGATCTTGATAGTTAATTTGTCTTAAGCTATAATTATTCGCAGTTTATTAATGTTGCATGTAGTACTCAACTTTTATGCATGTAACGTCAATTGGCAGCAGAAATGACATTGCATTTCATATGCCACGAGGATATCATGTGAAATGGGTGTGGAGTGCGCGACGTGGTTTTGAATGGGTGATATCGGGTTGCCGTCGTAAAATTATATCGAATTATGTCACTAAAAGTTTATCTGAGCATGTCCACTGAAATATATCGGAGGGTTGACAACAAAATTTTTGTCGGATATGTCCACGAATTATATCGGGTTGTCCATCAGGAATTTTATCGGATATGTCCACTAAATTGTAGATTGACCCGATGAGGTTCTGAAAAAGTATTTGGGTTTTCAAACTTTTTTCATACGCTGGCAATGCCCGTGTGAAGTCGGTGATGATTTCGAGACAGCAGGGCATGGTATGTAAGCGTCGGTAAAAATGTTTATATGCGCGATATGTCGTTTGCTTAATGCACATGTGCTGCACTTAGGAAGTAGCCCTTGTAGGAGGAATTCATCTACTATAGGCATTACTACGTCGTGGGAAAACATTTTCGAAATCTTTGGAGGTACAGGGATGAAACATGTAAAACCCGTGAAAATTTTAAATTTAAATTTTTCCAAAAAAAATGAGGGGAGCAAAGCATTAATTTATCGGAATAGTCGAGGAGAAAGTTGGGATTTTCTAGATCTCGGAGAGAGCGAGCGGTTACGCGTTGAAATCGTCTCGCGAAATCCAGCTACCCAGTCGAATTTCATTGAATTCTGAGATAGTCGGAATTTCACGTATTTTGAGGCAACGGATGTTGGGCTAGCCATGGCGAGCCATGTGGATGACACATGGCGAACCATGTGGGTGACACATGGCGAACCATGTGTCATGTGTCACAATGCATGGCAAAGGCATGCATGTGTGACACATGGCAAACCATGTGTGTGCATATGTGACACATGGCATAGTGTGTCGACATGCGTAGTACTTTGAGCATAAATGTAGAGACTCAAGTTAGGTTAGGTAGGAGAGCAGCAAGGAGGAAAGGAGGAGGAAGGAAAAGAGAAAGGGAGGGAAAGGAGAAAGAGAAAGGGAGGAAAAGAAAGAAAAGGAAAGAAGGAAAGGAGAAGAAAAGGAGGAAGAGGAAAAGAAAGGGAAAGGAAGGAGTGTCGATGCATTGAAGCGAGACCTAGGCTGCGAAAGAACTCGAAGCTGTATTCTGAAGTAGGTTTCACTGCTCTGCGGTTATTTACGCCTGAGGGCCGTGTAATGGCCTACGAGGTTTCGTCGATTTCGAGGCGGGTAGTATGTTGTGTGGTTTGTTTGTGATTGTGTGATGGTCGGCTTAGGTTTCATGAGGAGTTTCGGGGCGTCGAGAACCCAGGTTGTGTTCGGAACCGTGAATCCGAGCATGGCAAGCGGGGTGTGCCCAAATTTCAATACACCACTTGTGAATCGGCATCAACCGGACGTCATAACTCCGTTCGAACTCCGATTTGCACGTTCTTGGACTCTACAGAAAGCTTGTTGAGTCTAAAATTTAATAGAATGAAGTGCTCAGCCAAAACGTGGGCTGAACATTGGGTTGGGTCATGGACAGTTTAGGAATGGTCCGTTCTAGGTTCCGGAACTTCTGTTTTTGGAATCGGTTTATATCTGAAATGCTTGGGGTTGCATATGGCTGACGAGGGGTGTGTGTTAGTGTTTTGTTTACGAGAACTAGACTTTTTGGACTAAGTCCAGAATTATTTCAGGCAAACATGGCCGGTTATGGCTAGGAATGGCTAATTTGTGTTATTGCCATAGAATTGAATAACATCTTTGAATATGTGAAATTATATGTGATATATGTGTGATAAAGATGAAATAATTATGTGCATTGTTTGTATGACTAACATACTATGTACCATTTTGGGAATATGAATTACGTATTACTTGCCTAGAAGTAATGGTTGGAATTATATTAATACATGCTTGAATGATGTGTTGACATGAATGAGCGAATGATAGAAAAGATGTAGTGCATGCTTATGTGATGTGCGATTTGATTGTGGAATATTAACATGACTGCATGTATGTTGATGTTGAACTAAATATATGAAATGTTGTGTGCATTAGACATGAGTGTTCATAGCACACACATAATGTACGGTGTAGAATGTCCATGTAGAGGTCTTCATACATTGGTCATGGGTTTGAGTGCAGTGGCACAAATTGCATTGCATTGGTGTGTGGTAACACTGCATTACATGGGTGTGTGTACATGGTACTGATTTGTACTTGCGTTTGGTGCTTCATCGTGCTGGGCTTGGGAATGGGACGAAATTGAGTTGAATTGATGTTAAATGAAAATGGAAAGCGAATAGTGTGCGTAGCAAGTGAGGATAGACACCCCCCTCGAGTAAGCTTCAAAAACTTGGTTGAAGCGGCGTATCCATCAGTGGCTTAGAAAAATGTCGAGGTGTAAAGAGACCACTTGGTGAGACCCAGTTATGTTGCCCAAAAAGACACCAAATGATTGAATAAATATCACATAGACTACGGGTTGTGAGATGGGAGTCGGGATTGACTCGGTGATTTCCCATTGGCACTTGCATTTGGTTGTGGGTCAGAGGTTGACTTAGTACATGGGGCATGTAGAGTGTCGTCTCATACATGCATGTAGTTTTCCATGACCGGAATGACATGTATGCAGTTGGTTGTTGGTTTGGCGTGAGTGATCATTTCCATGTGCATCTAGGTGGGAGTAGCCATTGTGGGAATTATCTCTGTGGGCGTTGGCTCACTTGGTCGTGGGACCCTCCTTTCGGTACGGGATAGGTGCGAGGGCGGACGGCGCTCGGGGCGGGATTATGAAGCGGGCCGGATGTGGCCTTGATTCATGTTTGTGTATATATTAGAACAAATTAGTTTAATATATGTTTTGTATTAAGAGTGATGTAATAACTTTTGGATATAGAAAGGTATGGTTTTGGCTTTGTATGGACCAGTATGGATGATGAATTTATTGGGTCATTTTACTCATGTATGGGTCTTATGATATGAGACACACAGGTTTCCGCAGGTTGATGGTGGTCAATGGGACCCCCGGGTTTTGGGGCGTTACAGCTTGGTATCAGAGCATAGGTACACAAGTACCTAGGGCTTGAGGGACTTGTGCTTAGGCCATGGTCATTAAGGTATAAGAGCATCATAACTTGGTATAGCTTAGTGTCGTAGCTTGGCTTAGAATTACCTAGTGCTCGGGAAATTGATATCTAGATCATAGTTTGTTATGAAGGTCTAGGTAGGAGGTTACCTAGGAGCCCACGGGATAGGATTAGATCATAGCATGCATTGCGTGTTTTCTTGTGTATCCTTTGATTGTATGTGCGTGATTGTGTGTTACAAATTACGTGAATTATATACGTGGTAGGATGTATATAGGAAATGAGAACACTAGGGTTGAAAAATGTAACCTTAGGAGTTCGGGAAACGAACGGATAGTTCGGGATATTAGGTCTACTATTGGTCGGCATGTGCGCTAATAGTAGGACATGAAAATGAGTCTAAACTTGCTTTTTGACTTGTGTAGATGGCAAGTAGAGGACGAGGGTGTAGAGGTTGTCCACAGGGCAATGATCGCCTTTGTTTTTGATCGTGAGGGCCTTCATGAGGCCATGGGTCTTTGCGATAGCCCTTCTTTATCAGCGTGCGACTAGAGGTCAGGGGTGTCGGTAACCTCACAGGGTTCAAGGCACATCATCCTCCGACGTTCATGTGAGGAGGGGACCCGATGGTAGTTGACCATTGGTTCCGTCAGATTTAGAGGATTCTCCGGGCTATGGAGATCACCTCGGATACTACTCAGATTATGCTGGATTCATTCGGCGAGGTGAGTCCCATATTTGGTGAGTGGTCACGACTTCGGGGGACTTGGAACTATGACATGGATGATTACCATAGACTATTCATGGGAAGTACTTTCACGGCTACGCTGAACATGCGAAGGCCTGAGAGTTCCTTGAGTTGAGACAGGGGACAATGATTGTACTTTTCGATGCGTGGCAGTTCACGAGTTGGCATGTTGGGGATGATTTTATGGCCATTGTGACGAGGTCGGAAGTTCGGATGGGTTGAAGTTGTCCATCAGGGGCAAGATTGTAGGACATAACTTTACAAGATATGGGCTCGATGGTGAAGTGCAGATCATTGAGAGAGAAGGGCATACGGAGCATCGAGATGCGGTGTTGGTGGCGAAGGAAAGAGAGTCGAGTTTTCTTCTAGTTCGGAAAGAAGCCAAAGGCTTCTGGACCGTCGAGGGTTTGAGCCCAGCCATCGGGGCGAGGTCGGCTGGGGGCTCCCGGTTAGGCTGGACAGCGGTTTGTTTACGCCATCAGCTTTGGACATATGAAGCGGGATTTCCCCCAGAGGCAAGGATCCCAGGGTTTCGGGACAGCGCAATCCCAGTCATCAGTGGGATAGGCACGAACCTTACGATTTATTATCCCGCGCCGGTATGGGTTAGAGGAACCGTGTCAGTCGAGGGGTGTTATGCGAGCACCTCTTTGCTGCATAAACGGCGAAGAAGCCGGAGTTATGGAGTCGGTAGAGGACATAACCGCAGTACGGTGCTGGACTCAGAGGGAGTTTCGCGTTACTCTGGCCGAAGTGACGATCGTTGTTAGTTTATTCTCCACTCTTATGCGAAGATTGACGGTGTATTCTTAATATTATCTTGTGTGTAGTATTAGACCAGGTTGGTTAACCGATGACAACCATGGGTTCTCTAGGTGGGGTGAGTGAATGGATCAACGGGATCAGTTAAGATCTCCGGGTTCACTCGTGGTGGTTGATCATGGTTTGTCATCGAGATGAGATATCCTGGATAGTTATTGACAGTTCAGGTTGTCATGATTGTATTATGAAGTTACTTCTTGCACTGTTGCTGTGTTTGGAAATAGTGATATTCACTTTGTCTTGCGTGTCAGTTGTGTGAGTAACTGAGCAGTTGAGGTTGAAGCTGGCTGGCATACGCTGGATGAAGAGGCGAGATAAGATATGAGTCTACCTCGGGTGGTTTCGGCTAGAGACATTTTTCTAGACAGGCTACGGGATTACCTCCAGGGATGTAGACTTCGGTTAGTCGCACATCTGATGCGTCGCCCTCATTCTATGACTCATAGGATAGGCGTAGGTTGAGTTGCGAGAGGCTGAATCGAGATCTGAGGGTGCAGCAAGGGTTTCATTAGAGCAGGCACTTCACCATCGGGCTCTCCAGTTCTATTTGCAAAGAATAGCTGACAAGACCCCTCCTAATTACGCACGATTACGTACGCCTGAACAAGCCACCCAAGAACCCACATCCACACGGGGATTATGACTTGTTTGATTATTCAGGGCGTTAGTTTCCACTTAAGATAGACTTTCGTGGACAGCACTAATAAGCATAGTTGTGAGGTGTGATATCTCTTAAGAGACAGTTGCGATGCGGTATGGGCACTTTGAGTTTACGGTGATGCCTTTGATTGACTTTCAGCACCACAATATCTACGGATTCTGCGAATAGGGTGTTTTAGCCCTATTTAGATCAGTTTGTGGTGGTCTTTGTTGATGACATCCTGATCTACTCCCAGTCTGGAGGTGGAGCATGAGGATCACTTATATGTCTAGTTCAGTAAGTGCGAGTTTTAGCTTATTGAGGTGGGTTTCTTGGGACACGTGGTAACACCCTAAATATACCCTCCTAGCGCTTATTACTGCTTAGGTTTAATGTGCTAAATATGAATTTTTAGGAAATAAAAATGAGAAACCCTGAAATTAAAATGAGAGCAAAGGGTAATATGTAATTCTATCACTTGAGGACCTAGTGGTCAAGGGTGCTGGAAAGACTAGGGGTTTAAATAGAAATATGTTCTTAACTCGATTTGTAAGCAGAGGAATTGAAGACTAAAGTGAAATAAGACAACTTAACCTAAAATAGTTTTTGGGAGCTAAATATGGCCTAAAGAGAGCTGGATTTAAGACCAAATTTGGTCTCATTTTGGGCAAGAAAAAAACGTGAAGAGGAAAAGAGAAAAAGAAGAGGAAGAGAAGAAGAGAAGAAGATGAAAGGAAGATTCCAAGGTATGGAACTATGACTATGAGTATGGATCTTTGATTTTCTGTACGGACATGCCTGGGCTGCAAGAAACCCAACCCTAGAATGAATTCTGTATGGAAATCATTATAAATCCCTTTGTTTCAGGTTTTGCATGAGGACCGTAGTTCCTAATACATGTGTTTCGGGGTTCCAAGGGTTATGTAAAGTATGGACATAAGCTTGTTCTTGTTCTAGGTTTTGATAGGAACCCTAGATTCTTGAAGTTGGGCTGAGCAAAACCCTAGGCCTTGTATAAGATATGAATAGAAAGCATGTTCAGTTCAATATAGTGTATAAGATGTATCGAAAAGACGACTGAAGAGACTATAAGCATAAGATGAATATGGAGTGGTTTTATATTGATTATTGAGTCAATTTGGGTAGCAAAATATGGAAAATGGGAGAAACCACCTTCTGGACAATTTTCGAAGGGTGGTACTGCATTAGTCAGAGTGGTACCCTGCATCACATTGGTTCTCACGATCGCACCTGCGACCAATGCCTATTTCAGACTAGTGTTAGTATTTTGACCATAACTTGGTCATTTCTTATCTTCTTTGAGTGATTCAAGTGGATGGTTAAACTAGACTTCAAGGAGAACAAAATACCATGAAATAGGCACCTTCAAATTCTGACTCTATGTGGCCCAAAAATTCACTCAAAGTGGGGCTATGTTCAAGCCAATTTCTGGTTCAATTTTTGAACATAGAGTAGTCCCAGTTGTTTAGAACATAACTTGAGTTGTGGTGCTCCGATTTGGGTGATTTCAATTGGAGAAGAACCCTTAGAACCTTAGCTTCAAATTAGTACAAAGAACCAATGTCAAATGTGAAGTTAAGACTTCAAAATGACAAAAGACGTGGTCGCTGAGGCCGCAAGTTGCTGATTTTCTTCACGCTTGCAACTTGCATAACTCTTTTCTGCTAGATTCCATTATGGGTATTCTCGACTCTATGGAAAGCTCATTGAGTCTAGAATCTAACCATACGCCATTTAATGGCACGGTGCCCACATCTTGTTTGGAAAATTGGAATTGTTGTACCTATGTACTAATCGCCATAAAGTAATTGGAATACCGGTAAGAAATGATTAATCTAGGGTTCAAACAAGGATAAAACTAAGGAACGCATCACACTTCACCGCCTATGAAGCGAAGTTCGCTCGGGCGCACTTAGTAATCTTAACCTAAACCATTAACAAAGATAAATTGTTATTCATAATATGATATTTATTCATTTAAGAGGGCGTGACTATTGTCGACTAGGACGTGATGATCGCCCAACCTAGGACCGTAGATTAAAGAGAGAAGGAAACTGATCCGATAACTTCGGGTTTGTTCCTTCCGACTCTATTCTTATTTCAAGATTTTGCAGTTTACTAAGTAACTATGAAATGAGCACACGAATGAGTATATGAAATGAGTACACGAATGAGTACATGAATGAGTATATGAAACTAAAGATATGAACGAAATATACGAACAGACGTGAATGAGTATATGAAGTAAGTACATAGATTGAGTATATCTTTGAAAAGATAATACGGAAGTGAATATGGAATTGAAATGTGATATATGAAAACCGAACGAATGTGAATGATGATAAGAACGGGATTCATCAAACTAATCCGTCATAAATGAATCAATGATATATCGACGAACCGCCGACGACGCATCAATCGATATCCGCCGCGAAGGCAACCCAATTATCCAATGTCCCATTTGGCGTGATGCACTAATCGCATCCGTCATGATGGCATGGCATCAAGAAATGTCCCACTTGGCAGATGCACCAATTCCAAGATCGCCATGATGGAGTATGGTGATGAGTGATACCACATGTCGGGATGCACCAAACAGCATCCGGCATGATGGGAGACCGAATTGTTAATGTATACATTATCACGATAATAAGGGCGGATTCATCAAACGGAACTGGCCGAATGTGAATTGAATAGTCAAAGTGAAATAACCAACATTGACGAGTGTAAATGGGATTTTTATGTATATGCTTAAATCTCATAAATTGAATTGTGAATTGAATCATTGCATTGAAAATGCATGTTGTGATATGATAAATGACTTGTAAAATGAAAGTATGCGGTATTGAATAGCATGAGTATATGTTGATATAATAGGCATGGTTTGATGTTAAATGCATGTCAAGTTAAATTTGAATATTGGAATAGAATTGTATAGAACCACTAAGCATGAAAATGCTTAGCGTATAGTTTTATTTATGCGTAGGTATCGAGTAAGCAAAAAGGCAGGCCAAGATCACGAAGCGCAGAGTCATAAAGAGAGTACGACATATAAGTATATACTCCGTTATTTGCATATCATCTCTTTTGAACAAGTGGTGTTTTGTAAACAAAAGGGTTAAACTCTGAACCTTGAATTTGTATATCATTTTGAAAAGGCATGAATGCCTTCTTTGTAAATGTATTTTGTTTTATGGGCCTACCGAATTGCATTGAAATTGTAAATGATTATGGGCTTGCCCAAAACTGAAACCGCTTCCGCAACGAAATGACATAATAAAATGTTTTGTTAAGATAAATAAAAACGCTTCTGAGAAAAACCGCTTCGTTCGCATCCGCCATTCGTCACGGGATCTGAAAGGCGACATTTTTGAAAAAAGAAAATTTAATGACACGGAAAATAAAAAGAAATAAAATGGGCGTCCCCGGTTTCGTTCGACTGCCAATCGGCCTGACCGCTTCGGGACGCTACACGCGGTGTCGCCTTCAGCATGTTGCGGACCCTAGGAAGGTCGAGGTCGTGATGAGTCAGGAGAGTCAAGTCACTCTTTAGATACGTAGTTTCTTGGGATTGGCAAGGTATTACAGGAGGTTTATAGAGGATTTCTCTCAGCTAGCAGCTCCTATGACGAGATTGACTCGGAAGGAGGTCAAGTTTGTGTGGGATGACTCATGTGAGCGAGAGTTCCAGGAATTAAAGAGGAGGCTTACTTTAGCTCCTATTCTAATACTTCCAGAAAGGTGACAAAGGTACACAGTGTACTGTGATGCTTCGAAAGACGGAATAGAATGTGTTCTAATGCAAACTCGGGAAAGTTGTACTTATGGCCCCTGTGAGTTGAACAATCATTGGGCGCACTACTCCTACACATGATACGGAGCTGCGTGCTTCCATTGTCTTTGGCTTTGAAGGCCGAAAGGCCATTATCCGTATGGTGAGGCTTCGAGGTGTTTTCAGACCACAAAGTTTTCAGCTACATTCACGCCAGCCGAGAACTCAACATGAGGTAGCGTAGGTGGAGGGAGTTTTTGGAGGATTATGACTTCACTTTGCATTACCATCCCGGTAAGGCAAATGTGGTGGCTGATGCACTCTTCCGGAAGTCACGGAGTACTGACTAGTATGGCTTCTCGGGAGTAGCGGATGCTCGAGACAATGGGGCAGTTCAGACTACAGTACGATGAGGAGGCTCAAGGTACCGGTGGATTCAGAGTTGTTGGCGTCGCCTGCCATAAGATATGGAGTCCCGCGCGGACGAGCAGGTCCATCAAAAGACGGCGGCGTCAGCATCAAGGTCGGGCCATCACTGGTACTTGCATGCGGACGGGTTGTGATCCCAATCGACGGATTTGAGGGAGGAGATCCTCAGGGAGTTCCATTGCTCCCGATTCGTTGTGCATCCAGGTGGCATGAAGATGTATCGTGACCTTCGTTGCCAGTATTACTAGAGCGGGATAAAGAGGCATGTCAGATTTGTCCGGGACGGTTTCACATGCCGCAGGTCAAGGCCGAAAGCACCGCAGCGTTGCGGCTACTCCAACCATTAGAGATACCAGAAGGAAGGAGCAAATCACGATGGACTTGTGACTTATCGGCTACTGAAGACGCTTTAAGCATGATGCGGTGTGGGTTATAGTGGACTGACTCACCAAGTCGGCGCATTTTTTGGCCGTGCGAATGACCTTCACACTGGAGGAATTCTGCAGGTTGTATATACGATATAATTGCCGCATGGAGTGCTAGTTCCAGTATCTGGACGATCCTCGACACGCTTAGTTATGGAAGAGTTTCTAGAAGGCCATGGGGACACAACTGTCTATGAGTACCGCTTTTCATCCTCAGACGAATGGTTAATCAAAGCGGACTATTTAGATTTTAGAGGACATGCTACGAGCACGCTGGGCCCCAATTTCAAGGGTACCGCGAGCATCGCCAGTTCGCTTACAATAACAATTATCAGCGAGATTCGATGGTGCCCTATATGTCTCTCTATGGGAGGCCATGTTCGATCATCGATATGTTAGACAAGAGGTGGGAGAGCTCCATCATCAAGTCTAGATTTGGATTAGAGACACCCCTGAGAAGGTGGTATGATCCTAAGTGTCTCCACGTCGTAGCCTGTAAGAGTTACGCTGATATACGACGATGACCTTTAGAGTTTGAGGCGGGTGATCATGTCTTCTTAAAGGTGATGCCTAAGAGAAGAGTGGTCAGATTCGACAAACGAGGGAAGCTATCGCCGAGGTACATTGGACCCTTTGAGGTATTTGAGAAGGTGGGCGCAGTTGCGTATCGGTTAGCGTTGTCGCCGAGTTTGTCGAGCGTTCATGAGGTGTTTCACGTCTCTATGTTCCTAAGTACACCTGCATCCAACTCATATAGTGGATTGGGGCGAGCTTGTTGTTGATGCAGATGGGACCTTCGAAGAGGGACTAGTGCATATCATGGATAGCCGGGATCAGGTTTTACGTGGCAAGACTGTGAGGCTTGTAAAGGTATTTGCGGGTAGGTATCAGTGGGAGAGCACCATAGAGTCAAGGAGGCAACATGGGAGCCGGCGAGGACACCGCGGCGCGCTAACTATCCCTTCTTGTCTGACAAGGAAGGCGTTTGAAGCCACAATGTTTTAAAATGACCGGTTGCATATGCATGTGTTTGAATGTATATAAAATTTTCAGACAAAATTATTTCATGGGGAGCAGAAACCCGGGTGAAAATTTTAAATTTAAATTTTCCAAAAAAAAAAAGGGGGGTAAAACGGTAATTTACGGAATAGTCGGAGAAAAGTTGGGATTTTTCTAGATCTCGGAAGACAAAACGAATTATATCGTTGGAATAGTCTCGCGAAATCCAACTACCCAGTCGAATTTTGTTGAATTCCGAGATAGTAGGAATTTCACGTATTTCGAGGCAACGGGTGTCGGGCGACACATGGCGAACCATGTGGGTGACACATGGCAAGCCATGTGTCATGTGTCACAATGCATGGCATGCACGTGGTGACATATGCCATGTGTCAACATGCATGGCACTTTCGAGCTATAAATATGGGAGCTCAAATTCGGGCCTATGGGGGAGTGTTAAGGAGAAGGAGGAGGAAGGGAAAAGAGAAAGGGAGGAAAGGAGAAGAGAAAGGGAGGAAAAGAAAAGTAAAGGAAAGAAGGAAAGATGAGAAGAAAAAGGAGGAAGAGAGGAAAAAGAAAGAGGAAAAGGAAGGAGTGTCGCGTGGTGAGCAGACCTAGACGGCAAAGAACTCGGAACTGCGCTACAAGAGGTAGGTTTCCTCATACTTTGGTTATTTTACGCCTAGGGGCAAGTAATGGTTTACGGTTTCTGGCCCGATTTCCGCTAATTTTTTATGTCAGGTATTTGCTTATGGATATGACGGTCGGGCATCGATTTCAGAGGTTTCAGATCTGGTCTAAAAATTGAACATTGTAAGTTCTCGACAAAGAAATCCGAGTAAGAATGGCAATGGGGGTGTGCCCAAATTTCCACACACTTGTGAATCGCCGATCACCCCTGGACGGCCATAACTTTCCGGCCCAACTCCGATTTGCACATTCGACCTTCACAGAGTCATGAGTCTAGAATTTAATAGAATGAAGTGCTCAGCCAAAACATGCGCTAAACATTGGGTTGGGTCACGGATAGTTGAGGAATGGTCCGTTCTAGGTTCCGGAACTTCTGTTTTTGGAATCGGTTTGTATCTGAAATGCTTGGGGCTGCATATGGCCTGAGTAGGGAATTTTGTGTTGGATGTTTTGTGTGGTATTTACAAGAACTAGACTTTCTGGACTAAGTCCAGATTATTTTCGAGGCCAAGCATGGCCGGATTTATGGCTAGGAATGGCTAATGTGTGTTATTGCCATAAATTGAATAACATGCTGAATATGTGAAATTATGTGATATATGTGTGATAAAGATGGAAATAATTATATGCATTGGGTTGTATGACTAACATACTATGTCTCACTGGAATATGAATTCTGGTATTACTTGCCTGGCTAATGGTTGGAATTGTGTTAATACATGCTTGAACGATGTGTTGACATGAATTAACCAATGATAGAAAAGATGGTAGTGCATGCTTATGTGATGTAATCGATTTGATTGTGTGGAATATTAACATGACTGTATGTATGTTGATGTTGAACTAAATATATGAAATGTTGTGTGCATTAGACATGAGTGTTCATAGCACACATGGCTAATGTATCTACAGAATGTCCATAAGAGGTCTTCATCGTCATGGGTTTGAGTGCAGTGGCACAAATTGCATTGCATTGGTGTGCGGTAACACCGCATTACATGGGTGTGTGTACATGGTACTGATTTGATACTACGTTTGGTGCTAACCATGTGGGTCGGGAATGGATCAAGTCCAATTGAATTCCATGTTAAATGAAATGAAATGAATAGTGTCGAGCATAGCAAGTAGGGAGGATACACCCCCTCAAGTGAAAAGCCGAAACCTCGGTTAGATAGCGCATCCATCGTGAAAGCTAGAAAAAATGCTCTGAGGGTGTAAGAGACCCGTAGAGACTCCTCAAAGTTATGTCGCACAAAAGACACAAACGATTAAATAAATATCACATAGACTACGGGTTGTGAGATGGGAGCCTGACGGCTAGGTGATTTCAAGGCACTTGCATTTGTGAAGGTTGGAGGTTGACCTAGGTAATTTGGGGCATGTAGAGGTCATCTCATACATGCATGTAGTTTTTTTTCCATGATATAAGACAATATGTACGCATGCATTTGCTGTTGGTTTGATCAGAAATGATCATTTCCATGTGCACTCTAGGGTGGGAAAAACACTTTGTAGGAATTATCTCTACTGGGCATTAGCTCACCCCATCGTGGGACCCCCCTTTTAGGTACAAGACAGGTGGAGGCAGATGACGCTCCTTAGAGACCGGGATTATGAAACAGGCTGGACTGTGGCCTTGATTCATGTTTTGTGTATATATTATAACGAACTAGTTTTAATATATGTTTTGTACTAAGAGTGATGTAATAACTCTTGGATCTATAGAAAGGTATGGTTTTGTAACGGTATGGACGAGTATGGATGATGGGCCCTATTGGGTCATTTTACTTATGTCATCTTATGGATATGAGATAATGTGTTTCGCAGTTGATGGTGGTCAATGGGACCCCCGGGTTTTGGGGCGTCACAAAACACATCAAAGACCTTAGTTGTGAGAAAGGGGCCAGATTAGGGCTCATTCATGTACTTTTGTACATTTTTGGATGTTTCTAGTTTCTAAATTTGTGCAAAAGCACTCAAGTCAGATATGTAAGAGAAGAACAAAGTTGTAATTAAACTCATTTTGTATGATTAATACAGCTTGACAAGGTTTTTCTAGGTTTCATGTTGCCTTTGTAATAAAAAGGTTATTGTATATGGAATTTAGGTGTTTAGAAAGAAAGAAAAAAAAAGGCCGATGTGCAGTAGCCCGCAGAGGCTATCGCCGTTGCGGGTCGGGTCGTGATAGAGGTTTTCTCTGTCAAGACAGATTTTTCTGGCTATGTGTCGCGACGTGGTCCTCTATGTCACAACATGGTTCACAGGTTGCAGAGGGTTGCTAGGTAGTGACAGGGGTTTTCCGAAGTGCGATGCAGCTATTTTCCTATTGCTTTTTCTCGTCGCGATAGGGTCCTCCTGCACGCGACAATGTTTCTTTTTTTGTCGTGATAATATCGTGACAAAGGGTCCCTTGTCGCGACCGAGACGGTCGAGGCAGGAGGTCAGGGTTGCGACAGGAGCTTGGTTGAGGCCAAGGAATTTCGAGTCGTGACAGGAAATTTGTCGACGCAATCAGATTTATGTGGTTGTGTCGCGACAGAAATTCTATGTCATGGCATAGTCGGGTCGGCCGAGATGATTTTTTGTCGCAATAGAGGATTTTTAGGTCGTGACAGAGTTGGCCATGCCAAGAGTTTTTTGTCATGACATAATGTTTTTCATGTCGCGATCGAGTGTGGCTTAAAGGAGAGAAACGGCGTCGCGATAGAAGCGGGTTTCTTCGGCGTCATGACGTAGCTCCGTCACCGGGAAGATTTTCTATCACGACGAGTATTTTCGGGTCAGCGACGTAGAAAGTTGGCCAAAGCAAGAGTTTTCTATCGCGACACATTTTGATGTCGCGACTGTATTGGCTCCAGGCAAGGGAAATTATGCTATGCACAGAGTTGGCCAAGGCAAGGGGAAATTATGTCACGACAACGCAAGTCTATGTTAATATTAGAAATGGGCTAGAATGTAGAGAATTTTATCGCTGACAGCTTGCCACGAGAGAAGAGGTCAGCGCACGAGAACATGCTACTACACGACAGCCTTGGGCTACGGTAAAGACAAGCTACGCATAGGGTCTTCACGCAGACATGACAGTTAATGGTGGATACCAGGGAATTCGATCGCATGCACTCGACAAAGTCACACGGTTAAAGTTCGGTCGCCCACGATAGAGCTGGGTGTGTGAAGGCTAGTGTGTGCGATAACGGGCAAGATTGGTGCATAGTGCGCGTGACAGAGGCGCCCTGCCACGCACGACAGACGCCCGTCGCGGCGACGCAGCCGCCGCCAGCACACTACAAGCATGCTTGCACACTGAGGCGCACGATAGAAGCACGATACATTTCTGTGTGCACGCACACTACAGCAGTTGGGACATGCACACGACACAGACATGCGTGCGACAGAGGAGTTTTTATAGTGACAGACTTGTCTAGTAGCAAAAAAAAAAAAAAAATTGACCACTGGGATTTGGGGCGCCACACATTGCCTTTGTGACAAGGTCGGCAGATCCACAAGGAAGATATCTAAATGGGTTTTGTTCTAGTGTAAAAGGTGGCAACACTATTGTACAAGGCAAATGTATTAAATGTACAAGGAGTGTACAAGATTGCATTTCTCATAGGATGTGGATTTTTTTTATCCAAAATCTTTTTTCTACGTTGTATGCTAATATACCAACCTAGGACATTCTTTATATGCATTGCTGGATGTCATACTTAGCTCACACATA
Organism: Tetrastigma voinierianum; assembly: GCA_016808115.1. Classification (NCBI taxonomy): domain Eukaryota; kingdom Viridiplantae; phylum Streptophyta; class Magnoliopsida; order Vitales; family Vitaceae; genus Tetrastigma; species Tetrastigma voinierianum. Next base: position 65,934 of record JAEQBH010007238.1, on the reverse strand, counting down.
ATGAATAACTCAATACATGTTTATGCCATGAACTTGCCCAATTAAAAAATATGGAAAATATAGTTGATGTCATTTTTTCCTTATTTCATTCATTAAGATGATGGATACATGTATATATTAGTCTTTAATAAGGACAAAAATGTTGTGATTTATCTTTGATATGTTGACGATATATTTGATATTGGCCCTCAACGACACGAAAAATGCCTTCGATTATTGTTTGGGCAAAAAGTTAGCAAAAAATCGATGATGTTGGCGACATATCGGCATTGCACTAAAAAATCGACAATATTGATGATAAATCGCCACTATCACTTCAACAAATCCCAAAATTTTGAAACCGATGATGAAAAAAGCAAACTCATCAAAATTCCATGCACCCATAAAAAAAACAAGATATCAAAGAAGAAAAAAAAAAAAGAAAGAAAGAAAAAGATTTTCAATCAAACTCCATCTCTAACCCTAATCTTTAAAATCAACAAGACCCCAAAAATAGAACTATGAAAGAAAAACCTTTGATAGTTTGTTGCTAGGTAAAGGAGACGACCCAAATGAAGAATAGCGCTTCTTAGAAGAAGAAGAGCTCCTCCTTGTTTCAACTATAGTGCTTGCCTTTTTTTTCCTTCTTCTTCTTATGTGATCCAACTATTAAGCAAGCAAGAAAGATAGAGATGGAAAGCGAGAAAGAAAGAGAGAGAGAGAGAGGTGTGAATGACTTTTGGGTGCTCTAGATCTATATTCTTAATATTCATAACCTAACATGCATCTCTAAAGAAAATTATATTCATTTTATTATATTCACCACATCTACATGTAGCCTCACATTATTAATTTTCTTTTCTTTGCACTATATTTTGTCATAATTTATTATATTACTATTTATAACTCCAATTACTTTAAGTTTATGTCTTGTTTGAGGTCAACAAAAGTATTTTCTAAAACTTAATTTAATATTTATGTAAAAATATTTTAAAAGTTATTTTCAAAAATATTTATGTCCTTTTTAAACTTTTTTAAAGTATTTTTATAAATTGTATATAATTTTCACTTTACCAATATTTATGCAAAATTATCCATCGATATATCCATAAAATTGAAGTATTGATATATTCATTGAAACCGATATTTTTATCCTTGGACTTTAATAAAGAAAAATATAGGTTTGTTATAGTGTACAAGGTGATTAGATTAAATGTACAAGGCAAATGTACTAACTGTATAAGGAGTGTACAAACTTGCATTTCTCAAATGATGTGAATTTTTATTTATCATAAATCTCTTTCCTGGGTCATATACTAATGCACCAACCTATGACATACTTTCTACCCTAGTTGATGTCAGACTTAGCTCACACATAATGAATAACCAAATGCATTTTGATGTCATAAACTTCCCCAATTAAAAAATGGATAATATAGTTGATGTCCTTTTTTTTTCCTTATTTCCTTCACCAAGACAATGGAAACATGCATATATTAGTATTTAATAAGGAAAAATAGAGGTTTGTTATAGTGTACAAGGTGATTACACTAATTATAAAAGGCAAATGTACAAACTATAGAAGGGGTGTGCATGCTTGCATTTCTAATAGGATTTCAATTTTTTTTTGTTTATCTGGAATCTCTTTCCTAGGTTGATGCTTATACATCAACCTACGACATATTTTATACGCATTAGATGATGTCATACTTAGCTCACACATAATGACTTAGTACATGTTTATGTCATAAGCTTGCTCAATTAAAAAATATGAAAAATATTGTTGATGTTATTTTTTCCTTGTTTTCTTCATCAAGAGAATGAAAACATGCATATATTAGTCTTTAATAAGGAAAATTTGGTGTTTGTAATAGTGTACAAAGTGATCATGCTAACTGTATAAGAAAAATGTGTTAAATATACAAGGTGTACACAAGCTTGCATTTCTCATAGGATTTCAATATTTTTTAATATGAAATATTTTTCTAAGTCGTATGTTAATACACCAACCTACGACATTCTTACATGAATTTTTTATGAGAGATTGGGGCTATCCTTTTGTATTTACAATATTATTTTATCAAAATGCATTGGTTGCAAGATCCTATACTCCATAGTACCATGCTTCCCCTCGTGGGAAATAGCTAATAGAGCATTCTCTCATTTTGCACTAGCCAATTTTGCTTATGTCATCCTACATTGCATTACAAAATAGCCAATATAATTTTCAATTAGAAGATTTGTGGCACCATCAATAAGATAACCTTAGGGGAAAATGTTAAAATAAGAGAAATCAAATGAATATTTTCTCTTTCTTTTGTGTTTCCCTTGAGTTTCTTTGAAATATTTGAAGCTGATTAGGTTTAAAATAATAGGCGCGTAGGCCCAGAATACAAGCCCAAATGTCAGGCTTAAGAGGAGATTAAGGAGCAGGCCCAGTACAATGGCTTGACCCTTAATGATATCCACCAAACATAGGCTCAAAACGAGCCCACTGAAACCTTCAAAAGGCCGGGTATTATAATTAGCCCAAAGGGCCTGCAGGTTAGCCGAAGGTACCTAACTTCCTAATTAAATCTCCACCAATTAAGAAAGTACGATATTTTCTAATTATTGCTCATCAATTATCCCTTATATTGCTTGCTAACGAGTAAGGAAAGAAAATCCCTCACCAAATGGGAGAAATATCCGTACCATCATCCAACTAGAAAAGTGATCATGATCACCCATTATAAATACCATGTCACCCCATCGGTGAAAGGTACGCATAAAAATTCATTCCCTAAGCAGTTGATCTTCTCTTCCAACGGAAAGAACTGACTTAGGCATAGGAGCAGGGCAACGAAAGATCCCGCCTAATCCTTTTGTTTTTATTTTGCAAGAGGAGCTCGACATCCGCAGTCATGGACCCACCAAGAATTCCAACAAGCACCAAATTTCAGTTTCCGTCGAGTGCAAGCATCATCGCCAGGCCGTCCGTGGGAAACGAGCATTTCCTACAAATAAAGTCGACCTCCAAAGGACTCGATGGTATCAACTCGCAATCACGCTACAGGAGCCATGCCAATCCCCAAGGATGCAAGACTGCAAGGCGACATAGACAAATTCGACTCCCTGAGGCACTCTGTAAACCACACAGCCAATACCAATGGAGATAAGAGATACACTCTGTCTCACCAACTAATGTTTGCTGAGAGAGTTGGAGCAACTCACCAGATAAATACAACACCCCCAGGAGGTATGACAGGCCCAAGAAGGCCATAACACCATCCCCTAAGAAGAAGAACAACCCCTTGACCCTCCTCGAGAAACTGATGGAGCAGGAGAAACCAACCGAGCTAGGGAGCAGGCCTATATCTCCCGGAGGAGCAGGATCTAATGAAGGAATGCCTGATGAAACGATTGCAGACAAGGAAAAAGGTAAATGGAGCTAACTCATCGGTGGTACAGGAAACAATGAGAGCAGAGGTCTGGTGGACATCCAAAGAAGACGCCACAAAGGAAGCTGCGAAAGGCCGAGCCCGCCTCTATACGCTCCGCAACAAACTCAATCCCCACACAATGGGTGCCGCACTCTCCTTCCTGCAAAGTTCAGAAATGCCGCAGATCCAAACGCTTGACTCCGAACGTAAAGACCCCATATGTAGATCACCTCAATACATATAAGAACCGTATGGAGCTCACGGATATCGTGACTTATACGATGCGTAGCCTTTCGCTATCACGCTTAAAGGCCCAAAGATTTGCCCGGTTTACCAGATCGCCATCTTCAATCTCATCATTCATGTGAGCTTTCCATCGCATTCGCCTCCTACTGGATCGGAGCTAGGACATACAGTGAAGCCGTTATCACCTTCCCACCATAAAAGCACCGCAGAGCCCGATCGATGTCCGTGGATTCAATGCGGAGTCATTAGAGGTAGATATTCCAGACGAGAAGTTCGCCATCATCGCTTTCATCGCAGGGCTAAGGGTGCATTTTAAAGACCTGATGTTCTCTATCTTAAAGAACCCTTAGGCAAGCATGGACGAGGTGCTCGCCAAAACAGAGAAGTATATCAACTAATTACAGCCTTTTATCCAGCAAAGGAGCCTTCACTCAAAAGGGAAGAGCAGCCACAAGAAACTGAACGGCTTCTCAGAGGCGTGTGAAGACAGGATGGATCCCCGGGAGGGACAAAGAGGTCAGAGAATCCCAAAGAGGTGAGGGAACGTCAGAGACCGCTTGGGACCACCTTAGCCCGAGTTGCAACAGCGATATTCATCTCTGCAATTCACCTGACAAATTTCGTCCCGTGTCCATGCGAATGCAATATGAAAAATTTCGAGACGGCCATCTCGCATTGAAATGGGACTCAAAGAAAAATGTATTAACACTAACACCAGAGTTCCACAAGGATCATGGACAACGAACATAAGACTACATCCAGCTAAGGAAATAAATTGAATACCTAATCCGACGTGGGCATCTTTGCCGCGATTGTGGCTCACTATCAACACTGTGTGTAGCCACCACCACCTCACTACCAACTCCCGCCTTAGCACTAACTCCGCTCCTCGAGAGATCCATGATCTCCGGAGGATTCACAGGGGCGGAATCCCAAATTGCCAGCCAATAAGGCCCATTTGCGCAAAGATCGTATCAGTGGGAAACATTAGAAAATTACAAGCCGATCTAAACTCCCTTGGTCGGATACTGTTTATAACCTTTTCGACCCCCGATGGAAGGTCGCCACCTCCTGCTAACGATCCGCTAGTGATAAGGGTCGTCGTAGCCAATAAAACAATCCATAGGGTCCTTATCGACAATGGAAGCTCGACCGACATCATATTCGCATCAGCTTTAGACAAAATGGGCATTGTAAGGGAGAAGCTAGAGCTAGTTAACGCCTAGCTACGTGGATTCTTTGGAGAAAGAGTGCTACCTCTGGGTCGTATACAATCAGGCTCTCACTTGAGACCCTCATGCCAAAGCTACAACAATAGTAAGATTTCCTCATAGTAGATGCCCCACAATTATTAACATGTTATCAAGTGCCCTCCCTAATACCATAAGGGCCATATCCTCCGTTTCATCACATGGTTATCAAATCTCTAACTGGAAATGGAGTAGGAATGGTTCAGAGAACCACGCATGCTCAGGAGGTTACCAACATCAATGAAACAAAAAACGGTCGACAACATCTACATGGATGAGCTCGACATGCGAGATGAGGTAAGCACCCGACCTACGCCCTCGGAAGAGCTAGAGCCTATATATCTTGACGACCAGCCAGAACACCTTGTCTACATAGGATCTAATTTGGATAAAGACGTTAGAAGCCTCCTCATCCACTTTTTAAAGCAGAACATGGAGGTGTTCACCTGGAAGCAAGAAGACATGGGCGGAATCAACCCTGTAGTAATCACCCAAAGGCCGGAACGCCGCCATCCTTCAAACCACTAAGCAAAAGAAGGAGTTTCGCCCCGTAGCTGTAAGGCGATTAATGAAGAGGTCACTGAAGCCCTCCAAGTATGCAATCGGGTGGAGGAATATCTGGTGCTGGCCACCGTTGTTCGGCCAAAAGCAAAGGCAAATGGCGACTGGCACCATTTACGATATCACCGTGGCCTCGCTTAAAAGATAGCTTTCTCAACCGATTGACCTCAGTGGACACACTACAGCCTACCATGAACTCCTCAACTTCACGGACGCTCGCTATAACTAGACGCATGGATCCCAACGACCAAGAGAAGACTCATTCTCACGGGCAAGGAAGCTATCGCGATCGGTAAATGCCCTTCGGATCAAGAACGTGAGCCACCTACCAAAGGTTGGCAAACAGGATGTTCCGTATAAATTACATCTAAGGAGGTATATATAGACGAAATGTTGGTAAAATCAGTTAAGGCCGAGCTCCACATAACCCACTCCAAATTGGTATGCCTGTGTCCAAAAGCTACAATATGAAGTTAAACCCAGCCAAATGCGCTTTCGAAGTCTCCGCTAGAAAGTTCTTAGGTTTTATAGTCAACAACCGAGGAATAGAAGCAAACCCGGACAAGATAAAGGCTGTGCTCGACATGTTGCCACCTTCAAACATTAAGGAAATTCAAATACCGATTAAAGAACAGTCATACCGAGTCGCTTCGTGTCCAAGGCCAAATGACAAATGTCACCTTTCTTTCTCGTGTTCCGAAAAAGGCCTTCCAATGGGATGCACACTGCGAGGAGGCATTCATGGCGCCAAAACCCACTCCAAGCCTTCCTATTCTAGTAAGCCCTTCCGAGGGAGAACTCCTCACTCTCTACCTGGCCGTTTCAGATTTCTCAACTAGTGCCGCCTTGGTCAGAGAGCGGGATAAGGTGCAACAACCAGTATACTATTGCAGCCGAGCTCTGAGAGGAGCAGAGGGAAGATATCCAAAGATGGAGAAGCTGATCCTAACGTTGGTAACTACATCCAGAAAGCTCCGAGCTTACTTCTAAGCTCATACCATCGAAGTCCCAACTGAAGATTCGATGAAGCAACATCGCATAAAACCAAACCTCTAAGACTGGATAAAGTGGGCCATAGAGCTGAGGAGTTCGACATCGGAGCAATGAAACTCAAGGACAGCAAAGGGCGATTCGCGCATTTCATCATGGAATTCACCAGCAGAGAGCCCGCCGGGCTACCTAACCGACGACACCTCCCCATTTGAGATTCGTGATTCGGGCCGCTAATGCCCTAGAAGGGTGCAGTTCGATCTTGACCTTTCCATGATATATGTGAATAGGCCCCGATTCTAGCCTAAGCCTCCAATAATGAAGCCGAATATGAGGCTTTCATAGTTGGGCTTAACCTCGCCTACTCCATGGAAGCTGATCAATCGAAGTGAGCAAAGGACTCCACTGGTAGTAAACAAGATAGAAGACTCTACGGCCGCAGTCGAGAAGATGATCTTGCATCAAGAAGGTGCGAGAGAGTTGCTTAAAAGTTCATACGAGTTCGTCAAACATGTACCAAGACCGTGAGAATTTCGAAGCCGATGCTCGCAAAACCGGGCAATGTACCCAGTTAAGACTGGGCAATCGATACCTACACCTCCCGATCCCAAGAAACATCGACAACGAGAAGTCTCCCTCAGGATATCCGAGTCGAATGGATGGATCCTATCCGATTACAGAGAAGGAACATTGCCAAGCGACCCAAAGGAGGCATCTAAGCTCATAGCAAGGTCGACAAGATTCACTGTTCATCGAGGGACCCTTTATAAACGAGGCTTCTCTATGCCCATTCTTTAGTGTGTAGGGAAGAAAGAAGCCAATTACATACTTAGGAGGTACATCAAGGCTGCCTCGTGGCAACCACACGGAGTTCTGACCTTAGCAGAAAACTGAGGCAGGGGTATTATCGCTCACAGCAGCCAAAGATGCAACAGAACCCGGGTCAGAAATGCAAAGCCGCTGAGCATGCCGCGCACCTCATCTCCCATCCGAGCCACCGACATCAACTGGCGCCCCAGCCTTTCCACAATGGGGGCTAGGATATATCGGGATCCCTACCCATCGGGAAGAGGCCAATGCAAGTTTATCAGGCAGCCGACTACTTACTAAGTACGAGGCCGAACCCTTAGCAACAATCATGAACATAAGGTACGTGAATCTCCATTGGCTTTCTATGGCGAGTGTGTTCGGATCCCGAGGTCCCTCGTGTCTGACAATGGGAAACAGTTCGACAATCTTAAGTTCAGGGATTTCTATGCCGAACTCGGAATCAAGAACTATTACTCATCCTCAGCTCATCCACAGTCCAATGGGCAAGTAGAAGTCACTATAAGGACTCTCAAGGCAATGCTGAAGACTAAATTAGAAGATCTAAAGGGAAAATGGGTAGAATACCGAGGTGCTATGGGCAATATACGCCGCAAGTAAAACTCCCAGAGACTTTATTCGCTTCTCCGGGCTTCGCACCAAAGCAATAACTCTTGTCGAGGTCGAATTAAAGTCACCAAGGATTGAGTTCGCAAGCGCCAAACTCAACGAAAAGGTTCTTCGCCTAAACTTAAACCTCCTAGAAGAAAAGCGTGAGCAGGCCTTGAAGCGTGTTAAGGACTGACTATCACATAAAGATAGCAAGATACTATGACCGGGAAGGGTCGCACTAAAGAGTTAAGCAAGCCCGACACCCGGGTTCTAAAAAACTTCGCTTAGCAAGGAAAGACCCTACACATGGAAAGTTGGGACCTAATTGGAAAGGGCCCTATATCGTTTCCCGCATAGTCCGACCAGGAAACTACGAACTCCAAATGTACATGAAAACCCCGCCCCACTCATGGAACGAAAGCACCTCAACCATTCTACCGTAATAAGACTCGAATGTAGTCTTTAATAGCAACAAAGTTTTGATTTCAAACAATGGGTTTCTATGTTCATTTTAGCCTGCATTATTAGGGTCAAAAAGTAAGTCATAACAATAAAGCAAGGAGCCTGCCTTGGTGGCCTGGGAAAATTACGCATCTCGTAGTAAACTGATGTTTACAAAGGATTTTTCTTTATTAAATCAGTAAAAGCCGTTTCATATCTCAAAAATTACACCCGCAGTTTTCTTCGGCCGTTTCTACATCGCATATACGATCGACCAACCCTAGTCAAGGCAAAAACCATAAGAAAGGGAAAGATAAAAGAAAGGATAAAGAGAAAAGGAATAATGGAGGAGGCGGGACTTAAAAACATTCCCCCTGAGCGCACCGCCCCCTCCGAATACATTCCCCGGTCCAGTTCCATCAATGGGCTAGACTAGGGAACGACACAACTCCCACAAGGGAGGAACTAGGGAAAACACAACTCCTTACAAACTAAGATACCTAAACCAATGTCACCGTTTATCACTAAACAAACTTCGTGGCAGCGACGGATCAAACCCTAAAGTTTATCATAAGAACTCCAAACTTGTCCAAAGAGAAGGTTGGGACGGAGTATGATTACGCACTTTGAAGAAAGGCCATCATTTATAAAGAAACTGAATACCGTGCCACGCAGCCATTCCACTTCCATAGATCATCATTAAAACCGCGCCGCTTTCCCGCTGGCAAAGACGAAGGAGCCAAAGAGCCATGTAGCTCAGTTTTAAAGAGAGCCGTAGCCCGCTTCTAAGAGCCGTAGTTCTGGGCTTTGAAGAGAGCCACAAACAAAGACGCGGCCGCGTGGTTCAGTTCTTAAGAGCATAATAGCCTCGAAGGCCAAAGTAGCCCATTTTGAAGAGCTCAATGTCCCAAAAGGCCGAACAAATCCCAGAGCCAAAGCTCAATTTTGGCTTAGTAGCTCAAAAGGCACAGCCTGTAAGGCCATAGCCCATTTTGAAGAGCTCAACGACCTAAAACGAATGTTCCCAGAGCCAAAAAAGCTCACTTTAGGAGCTTAGTAGCTCAAAAAGGCAGAATATCCTAGAAGGCCAAAGTAGCCCATTTTGAAGAGCTCAACATCCCGAAAAGGAAGAATAGCCTAGGAGCCAAAAAGCTCAATTTTTGGAGCTCAGCAGCTCAAAAAGGCAGAGTAGCCCAAAAGGCCAAAGTAGCCCAAAGAGTCTACCACCCCAAAAAGGGAACAAACTTTATTTCAAAAGCCTAATTTTTGAGCTCAAGAAACTATATAGTAGCCCAAGAGCCCTAAGAATGTATGCGTAGTAAATTTCAGAGCCCCAGAGCTCCATTTCTAAGAGCCTGGGTCAAACTTCAAAAGGAGAACAACCCAAAAAGGCAGAACAACCTAGGAGCCAAAAAGCTCAATTTTTGGAGCTCAGCAGCTTAGAAGGCAGAGTAGCCCAAGCCCTGTTCTTAAGGCGTAGTGTGCCTAGAGCCCAAGAGCTGCCAGGAGCTTTAACTACTTAAAAAGGAAGAATTGACCAGAAGGCCAAAGTAGCCTATTTTGAAGAGCTCAACAGCCTAAAAGGCAGCCTGTGAGCTAAAAAGCTCAATTCTGTAGAGCTCAATGCACTGTATGTAGAGAGTCCAAGAGCCCCATTACTCGCCAGAGCTTAATCGTCAAAAGGCGTAATAGCCCATATGGCTAAAGTAGCCCATTTTAAAGAGCTCAACAGCTTAAAAAGGTCGAACAACCCAGGAGCCAAAAAGCTCAATTTTTGGAGCTCAGTAGCTCAAAAGGCAGAGTAGCCCAGGAGCCCCAGCAGCTTAGAAGGCAAAGTATCCCAAGAGCCTCTACTGGGCCGCTTAGAGCTTTAATCGCTTCAAATGGCGTAATAGCCTTTAAGGCCAAAGTAGCCCATTTCCAAAGAAATTTCAACAACCCAAAAAGACAAAACAACCCAGAAGCCAAAAAAGCTCAATTTTTGGGGCTTAGCTGCTTAGAAGGTAGAGTAGCCTTAGAGCTCCAACATCTTAGAAGGCAGAGTAGCCTAGATTCTGGAAGAACTTACTTGTGTGAGCTAACCGGTCAAAAGGCGTAATAGCCTGTAAGGCCAAAGTAGCCCATTTTGGAAGAGCTCAACAACTCGTGCGCTTTAATAACCCAGGAGCCAAAAGTTTGGCTTGGGGAGCTCAAAGAAATGTAAGGCCAAGTGAGCCTGGCAGACCAGAAATTTCGCTTCCGAGCGACCGCTCAAAAAGGTGAACAAACTCAGAGCCAAAGCTCAGCTTGGGAGCTCGAGAGCCCGTAAGGCACAATAGCTCGGGAGACCAAGATTCGGGCCTTCGAGGTTGAATGGCCCAAAAATGCACCAACCCATGAAACTGTGTATTACTCATTGGGGCTTAACACTGTGAAGTCGAGGAGCCAAGCGTTCCACCTGGAAAACCCTATAGCGCAGAATTGACAGGAGCCACGCAGCTCAGAAACTAGTCACACCACCACTCAACTACTTACAAAAGACTAATAAGCCCTGAGGTCTAATGAGTATGAACCAAAAGAAAGAACGATAGAATTAAACACAACCCCTACATATCAACAAAATTCAATGTCCGAAGTAATACAAAAATCCTGTGCTCAATGCCCTAAATAGCGAGGTTAAAATAGTGCCTAAGAGCCTCCACTTGAGCCCCGACTCACAAAAAGCTGGGGGTCATAAGGCAGAGCCCAAGCAGGCAAGGTAGGAGAGCTGGCCTCCAAAGGAACCTGAAGAGCATCAGGCAAGGGAGCACGGTTAGAGGCCCCAAAAAGCATCTCGGCGTCCGTGTCAGCCTCAAAAACATATTCTTCTGCCTACTCATCAGAAAGCTGGAAATTGAACTCTAAGTCTAGGAAAGCTCTAGAAGCCCTATGCTGGAAAGCAAGCCACCTGGAGGCCCATTAGGTGTGCCTCACCTGAGCTCTACTTCACTCGTCTCTCTAGCTAAGCAAAGCTCACCTCCCTCAGCGTCCCTTGAAGCTTGTCAGCTCCTCCGTCGAGCCCACGGAGCTTCCGCCCCAAAGCTCTGGCGAACTCCGGCTCCAACGCGCATCACTCGGATGCGCAAGTCACCCTTGACAACAAACTCCTCTCCGCCAATCGCAGCCGCCCTGCCACCGTCCCGCCTTTCGTCTCTCACCCGTGCCCTCGCCATCGGCTATGCTTCAGTCGACTTGAAGCCTTCACAAGCTCCTTAGTTAGGTCTTTTATCTGAGCTCGGAGGTCGGCCTTCTCGGAGGTCAGGGAGGCATCCTTAGCCTTATAAGACTTCACCGCCCTAGTGGAGCCTCTGCATAGCCGTCTCCCGCCATGCCTTTCACGTAGCAAACACCTACCAAAAGAACAAGAAAGAATCAATTAACAACATGAAACATATGAAATGGACCAGTAAAGACGCTTTGGACGAGAAAGCCACCGGGGTTTAAAGAGCCAAAGCCTCCCTTAACGGACAGAAGGCCCGCCTTTCGAGGTTGAAATCAAGGATGGAGGAAACGTTTCCAACCCGCAGCTCCACATGAGAAAGTAGAGAGTCCTCATCCCCCACAGCACCAAAGCGACCCCTTCCCACATCATCTAGCATTGGAGGGAGGGCTCGCACCTGCGACAGGACCTGCACTGACAAAATCAGAAGAACCTCCAAGGGGGTTCTTCAACCACCCTCCCTCGAAGAATCCTAGTCTCGATAGTAGAAAAGCCGAAGAAGAGCACTTCGCCTTAAGGCCTTAATACTCGAGCAGGGGCAAACTCCTGTGGGAAGCTTGTGCCTTCGCTTACGCCTCCTTCTCTTCTTTGCCGCATTCCACGGCGCCTCTGGCTCTCCCCGAAAGTGGGATTCGCAATAAGAGGCTCCAAAGCGTAAAAACGAAGAAGAATTTGAGACAGGGGTAGAGAAGGCTTCATGAAGGAAGGAGGAGAAGGCCTTAGAACAGGAAGTCGTGCAAGCTTCGCATCAGACGGCCTGGGAATATCCGACCTAATGAGCTAGGAGTATGCTCGTGGGTGGAACTTAACCAACCTCCGCTTCACCTCTTCATCCTCAGGGCTAAGACCAGGCCACACACTTGAAAACCACACAACCAAACCAGAGTTAGAGACACCCAAGGACTTCCAAAAATTGCACCCGATCGAGCAAGGAGAACTCACTTAGCTCTGTGGCTACGTCCAAGAGGTCGGAACGCCAAGTGTGTCTTCCCGATCAGCGGGATTATATTCCCAATTGCGGCCACTAACAAAAAAGTAGCGTTCCTTCCAAGATATTTATGGAAGATGGGTACTGGAATAATCACCTCAGCATCGACCACTTAGAAATGTATAAGAAACTTTCTCCGCACTCTTTACACCGAAAAAGGTCTAGTAATAGAGCTAGTCGGGAACGCCTGTGCCTTTATCCCGAAACAAGGAGGCCAACCAAGACGCCCTAGAAGTTGGGGGAAAGCTGGGCTGGGCATAAGTTGAAGTGCTAAAGGACGCGCTTGAAGAAAGGGTGCAAGGGGAAGGGGAGACCATTCTCAAAGGTCACAAAAAAGCAAACCATCTTAGGAACATGGACGATGTAAGAGGTGAGAAAGTCTAGGCGCTAAACATGGATACCAACCGGAGGCCTATAACGAGTGGCAAAAATTTCCGCATAGGAAGGCTCGACTATTTGAGGCTCCACAGATCCTAACACCTACCTAAGAAATTTCAAGATATCTGATCCGGTGGGGTATCCATCTCGCGACCCCTTCCTTACCCTGCCGTGCGTAGGGAATGACCCACTGAGCCCTAACGGTCGCAACTGGGAGACCACTGCACTCCACCACCTACCGCTTAGATTCGATCCCTCACAGCCCGCTCCTATATGCAAAGCCGCCAGGAAGGCCGACCTGCAAGAAGGGCCGGACCTAAGAAGCATGCATGATTGGACGAAGGTAAAGAAGGGCGAACGAATGACAAAAGAGGCTCCAAACACATCCAAACAGCCCGAAGGCCAAGACGGGGAAAGCTAAAAAGAAGAAGAAGGAAGACGTACCGAGCTATGGAAGAAAACAAAGAAAACGATCCTCAGGAAAGTAAGACAACAAAAGCGATTATGAGTAAAAGACAAAGACGTTTTGAAAGGGGGGAAATGGGAACCCGCAGAGGAAGAGGACTCAAGAACAGAGGAACACGGCAACCGCTGTGAGGATGTCTCAGCGCAATAGAGGCGAGAGTTTAATTAAGCGTGAAAATCGAAAAGTTGTCATTATCACAAGATGTTTGATGGCGACAAAGCCCCAATCAAACCATCCCTGAGTAGCCACGTGGAAATCACACCCGATCCATGAAACGGTACAACCCTTGCCTACGCTCGCTTTAGCCAAGGGCTGGGGGGGCAACTAATTGGGTTTAAAATAATAAGCGCGTAGGCCCAAAACACAAACCCAAATGTCAGGCTTAAGAGGAGATTAAGGAGCAAGCCCAATACAATGGCTTAGCCCTTAATGATATCCACCAAACATAGGCTCAAAACGAGAGCCCAATTTACCCCTTCAAAAGGGTAATATATTCACCCTAAAGGCCCGTAAAATAAGGTACCCAACTTCCTAATTAAATCTCCACCAATTAGGGAAGTAAGATATTTTCTAATTATTGCTCATCAATTATCCCTTATTAAGCGGTTAACGATAAGGAAAGAAAATCCCCCACCCAATGGGAGAAATATCTATATCATCATCCAACTAGGAAAGTTATCATGATCACCCATTATAAATACCATGCCACCCCATCGGTGAAAGGTACGCATAAAAATTCATTCCCTAAGCAATTGATCTTTCTTCCACCGGAAAGAACTGACTTAGGCATCGGAGAGGCAACGGGCGATCCCCGCCAATCCTTTTTGTTTCTTATTTTTGTAGAAGAGCCCGACATCCAGAGTCAGCGGATCGGCCCAGCAATTCCAACAAGCTCCAAGTTTCGGTTGAGTAAGCATCATCAGAAGCCATTCCAAACAGGAGACCAAAGACCTAATATAATCAGAAGGACCCACATGGTAGTCACCCATATCAAATGATAGAGATGATGGGAAACCAACTAGGTAAGATCCAGATGCATGCGAATACCACAACTTCGTAACCTTAATTGCCTCATCAATCGTCTCATTATGATGAATTGCTCATTTATGGCTTGATGAGCCTCAACTACAAGAAACTATAAAGCCGAATTTAAATTTCTTTTAGCGACGACTTTCAACCATCGCAAATTATCGACCGACTTGTTCAGTTGCAAATTAAATTTTCCATCGCTTATATGTAATTATTTGCTAACAATAATTATAACAGTAAATATATGTTGGCAAAAATGTTTTTACAGCGGATATAAATTGTTGCAAAATTTATAAATGTCTTATAAATATAAAATATCTTCATCCCAGTTTAATGATAAATATGATCTTAATTAGTGACAAAACATAATTATTTTTTTAGTTTTATATATATTTATGCAAAATTTCCTTTTATTTTTTTTATTTTTCTTGTCCATTTTAAAAAATATTGTATGCATGAAATTTAATTAATACCTATTAAATTATTGATAAAAATATAGATAAATTACATAAAAATAATAGGCAAATTTTTTGAGTTGTTTTATTTTTAAAATGAAATATGTATGATATAATTTTTTACATCCAAGCATAATGACAGTATTTAAAAGTAAATATTATGAAATTTATCTAAATATGATAGGTGTATAAATATATTTTATTTTATTCATTAAATTATATTTATTTATTTAATACCATAAATTTATAATAATTATAAATTAATTAATTTATACATGTGTGTGTGTGTGTGTGTGTGTGTGTAATAAACTTACATATCACAATACTATTTTAATAAATTTGTATATTGTCATTAATATTATAAATAATGAAGCTAGCCTGAGCGGTATAGTTTGTGACGCCTCAAAACTCAGGGTCCAAGTTGACAACTCGTCAACCCGCGAAATTCCTGTGGATTTCGGATAACTCGATTCCACACTATTGTGTCCCATTTATCGGGATTCATATTTTCACAAAAATCGAGCAGAGTCTCTTTTGTTCAGGGAGCTCTACCCAACATACAACATGTATAACAATATAACCATAACCCATCCAAGGTCTCAATAGAAGTTATAATGACCACACAGGGTACATTTGTCCATATCCCCAATATACAACTATATCATTAATAAATTCATAAGAGCTTTATTACAACACTTTATACGTAACATATTAAACCGGGCTTGTTCTAATATAGTTTACAAAATATTTATCAAAGCCACATCCCTGCTTCCTTCAAAATCACGGCCCCCGAGTGAGCACTATCTCCCGCACACTTCCCGTACCCAAAGCAATCCCACGAACATGAAAGTAAAGCTCGAAGAGTAAACTCCTACAAGGGTTACTCCCCACCTAAGTGCACATGCAATACCGTGTTCACACAATAATACACACATTCCAAGTAAAACATGCAAGTCTATACCTAAAATTCTACATGCTATGAATGAGATGTGACTCATCATGCCCATGTCCCGAGTCCTCACCGACTCTCTCACACATGCATATGCCAAATGTGAAAACTCGTAATTGATGTTTCACCCAATGACCCTTTTTCCAAAACAAAATCTTTTTGTTTTATAAAACAAAACTCATTGGATATACCTCTAATGTCTATTTGATTTAATCAAATCCCGTGTGTTTATGCATCCATGTTTGTGGGCCATGGATTTTTAGGTTCTCACCGCAGGACGCCGTGCGCCTGTCAAACACTTTTTGGGCTTTTAGTGTCAGTTGTGTCTGAACCAGTCTGGGTTTTTCACCCGAGGGGATATCTATCCCTTTTTGCTATGCCCAACACATATTTTTCATGCTATGAAGCCATGAAACTCATTTTTGGACGTTGTCCCATTACCGAGCTCACCACCCATTCACCAAAAATGATGAATGATCATAGCCATGCACACACACCCAATACAATGCGGGCTGTCCCCGCACGCAAAATGCCAATGCATGTATTCATGTTACATGCAATAATGAAATACTACATGAAACAATTTATAAATCGCATTATGCCAGTACCATGGATAATTATATCGAAACATATAATTTACATCCATTCATGCTAATATATATAACAATAATATATATCAACATATTTACAACATTCAATATTATTTAATTTCAGCAATAACAAAAAAAAAACAATCCACACAAATCCAACAATTCCCGTACCATAAATCTCACCATACTTGACCTTTGGAAATAACTAACTCAAATTCCAGAATTTAAGCTTTTGTTCCATTTTATTTTATTTTATTTTTTCAACTTTCAAGGCTTGTCGTGCAGTATAAATTCGGTCGATGCTTGATCTGAAACTTGGCCCCAAAGCATTTGAAGCAGTTCTAGCAAAATCCTGCATTTCTAGTCGTCACGAAACCAAAGCGTCCAGAATACGACCTTGAGCCCGATCCTGGGTGCGTCAGAAACAGTCCCGATATCGAAAAATTCGGTCCATGTTTGAGGTGGCAGCATAACCATTCTGGCTCTTAAATAAAGAGGAACCAATTTAGGAGAAAACCCCTACCTCTTGGAGCGTAGTGCCAAACCTCTTGTTTCTTTGGCACCTACTCATAGCTCTCGTCGAGTAGAACAACTTTAATTCTCGGCCCATTAACTTTCGATCGTCGAAACTTTGAAAATTGAAGGCTCTTTTTTTTCTTTTTCGGTTTCCCACGAACTGACTTTTTTTTTTCTTCCTTTTCTTTTCCTTTTCTTTTCTCCTCCTCCTCCACCGAATTGGTTCTCTACCCATTTGGTCTTCCTCTTCTCCTAAGACATTTCTCTCCCTCTCATTATTGACTTGACACACGGGCTAAGATGAGCCATATTTTTTAATCCCACAAATCAAGTGCCATGTGTCACATGGACACATGAACCAAGTGTCATTTTCTACACCACCTTAGTTTATCATGCCATGTGTCCATCTGGGTGCCATGTGGCATCCTCGTAGTCGTACCATGTGGCACCACTCCATGTGTCGCAGACGCTAGTGCACTCGACAGTGTGAAATTTCATTTGTCTGCGTAATTCGATGAAATTCGACTAGGTAACTAGATTTGGGCGATTCGACTGATGAATTACATTTCGTTATGAAGTCTAGAAAAATTCAAGGATTTTCAGCACATCTTATAAAAATATGAATTACCTTTTCTTACTTTCGAGAAAAATTGAATTTTTTCTCGGGTTTTTACTAGTTGCTAGCCATGCTTGAGGTTATGAAGTTTGATTTATAGAACAACATTGATTTAAGTTATTATTCAAAAGTAGGAAAAATACGAAAATACTTTAAATTAAATTATCATCCCGAAATCCCAAGCCGAAACCACAGCTTACTAATATAAAAAATGAGATTAAAATGGTTCGAAACCTTTTTATTAATTTTTATTGTTGTATTTTTTGACTAATTAAATGCTTTGGTAATAAGACAAATGAACCAATCACAACACCTCCATGGTGTGGAATCAACCAAAGAGAAAAAGTTTTCCCGATGAAGGGGTAGTTAGAGAGAAGAAAAGAAAACCTATCTTGATGTATCAAAGTTTTAGTGGTAGTGCTCAAGTGCTAGATGAGTGGCCCTGAGTGCTCAAGATTTCCTTCAAGAGTGTCCGGCTTCGATGCCCGAGCAGGAAACTTACAACTAATGTTTTTCAAAACAGAACCAGATTGCTTAGTTTGACTATCACCTAATCACCATTACGGTCTGATTCATGTAATTAGATTGGAGGGACATTAAATCAACATCGTCGTTTTGTCGAGGTATAATAACCCTCTTAACTTGCCTTAACAGCAACACGAGCCTCCCTCTTTGATTAGATCCTATGTCGGGTGGTTGTTCAGGAGCTCAAGTAATCACAAAATTTATAAAACTTGAGTACCCCGACCACAGGGTAGCCCACGAGCTACTATGGGTATAGTGGCTCTGAATTAAATCATTTAGGATGAGTTTTCCTTTCTCTAAAGTGTAATCTTAGGTAACTTGCTTTTGTTTTATCTTGCTTAAGTGAAAAACAGTAAAAAGATTGATTGTGACAAAAAGTGTTGATTTGAAGTGGTATGTTTTCAATTAATTAAAAGATCTTGGGACTTTAATTTAACCAAGTCCACACACACCATGGGAGGATTAAAGGGGGATTTAGATTGGTCTCGGTCGTTTGTATGAAAAATCAACACATAGTTGTCCCACACTCTGCCTAGGTATCCTCTTATTAGATTTGGATTAAGTGCAAATTCTAGGTATATGGTAGATAATTGATAACGACTGTTGAGTGACCTCCCAGGTTATCACCTAAGCTCTTTCTTGTTTTCGGATAAGAAGCGATCATTCTGCGCATCTTTGGGAGATGAAAGTGCCTGATCTGACAATCTAATTATACCTACTTTGCTTGTTAAGTATCAAGAAATCTAAGTTACTACAGATGAGGGACTCCTTCAAAAGATAGTTGGGATCACACTCACGTAGCCACCACATAATGGTGTCCCCGAGCTGTTAGCATCGGGCGAGGAGAGTCCTCTGGCAAGAGTGAGTCTTACCTTTGGTATGAAGAACATATCTCCCCCTTTGATCACCATGGGGGGTGGATTGGATTCACCTAATCTTGAGACAAGCGCACATGCACTCATGACGATCACGAGAACATTGCACGAATTTAAAAGAGACAAAACATAAAGAAAAACAAGTGAAGATTCTATTGCGAGAAATTCTCCCAAAACAATTACAAAAGTGATTCCAAGATTAAAATCAAGGATAATTCGTTTGATCCATCCTACTCCTATTTAAAGGAATAAAATTACATCTTGGGGGCTTATTTGGTAAGTAAATAGGATCCCAGTTAGTTACATTCCATAATAAGAGCTTTGGACTTTTAATTGCCAGTGATTTTCTATAAGAGTATAAACATTGACCCTTCAAAATTCTCCTCACTACTCCTAAAGATTTGAAATGGCTTTTTGATCAAGCAAAGCTATCCATGGCGATGCGAGCGAATAAAGCTAACCTTAAAAAGAAACTATATAAAACATATAAAATTCATCAATTCTTTGTATGTGGTATTATATGGGAGTGATATTCAAGTGCAATTTGTTATATTTTTTCCCATTTAAGGTCAAGGTTGTAACACCCTAAACCTAATAAAATTCCCTTGGTATGAATTAGAAATTTATCTTATTCTTCTTTATTACTTTTGTATAACTATAAAACGTAAGGCGAGAGGTTGATGATCTAGGGTTTGAAAATCAGATTTTTTTAGGTAAGGGTTTAACCCTAAAAATTAATATTTTAGATATTATAGTTTTGAATACCTAATAATTCTTTGGAAAAAAAAAACCTTTTTATATAGATTGGAGAATGTAGAGTTGTAAATTTTGAAGTCTAATTTGAAGATGAAATTTTTTCAAGTAAGATTGTTAATTGATGAGTTATTAATTTAGATTTATTAAGAATTTTTAAAGAGATTAAAATGTCATTTGGAAGATCCAAAATCTACATTAATTATTAAGGTTTTACACCAAAAGAAAACTTATGAATATGAAATTTGATTTTATTGATTGAAATTGAGAAAGTTTGGAGATTAAAATTTATTAAATTAGAAATTTTAGAAATTAGAAGATTTTTCAGGATTAAGAAAATTTTAATATTGGGAATTATTAAATTGGCTATTGGAAAATTTGGGAAATTGAGAAATTCTAGAAATTGGTCTTGAAATTAAAGACTTATGAAAATTTCAAAAAAATAGAAATTAAAAAAAATAAGTTGAGAAAATTTGGATATTAGGAAAGTTTGAGAACTAAAAGTTTCGAAATCGAAAGATTGTAGAAATTGAGATATCCTACTTTTATTTATTTATTATTAGAAAAATGAATTTATTATATTTATTTAAAACTATTTAAAAGTTTATCAATATCTAGAAAAGTCTATCAAAATATATAAAGTTATTATTGTTAGAGGTTTTGAAGTTTAGATAAATTAACTTTTGATTTTGAAACAATTGAATTAATTTTTTTTTTTAAATACATTTGAAATGGATTTGGTAAAATTTTAAATTGAGAAAATACGTATATTAAAAATTCTAGAACTAAAGTTTGAAAACTGAAGATCATAAGTAATTGAAGGGATCGAACTCGAATTTCCTCTTCCTAACCCAAGGGACTCTCCTGGCACTCCTACGGATTTGAGAAAACATTTCTTTTTAAACCCTTTTTATACGATTAAACATTTTACAGAAAATCGGGTAGAGTTTCTTCTGTTTTTCGGACATCTCCTAATTTACAACACCTTAATAAAACATTTTACACTACCAAAAATATTGTTTACTCCCACATCAAACTCTGGGACATCAAATTCCCACCACAGAGATTTTCAAATCAAAATTTAAAATCCTTTTAACCTCATAGAAATATAAACAATATTTTTAAAACGTGTATCTGTTAAAATAAAGGTGCACAGTAGTTATTTAAAAGCTAATACATTACATTTTAGGAAAGTGGTCGTCGCGTGAGGCGAGAAGTGTCACCAGGCGGTCTCAAGCGCTCAAATCGATCTCATACAAAACATTTTATAAAACATTTGGAAAAGAATTAGGTAAGGGCTCGGTGAGGTAGTTTATAGGAAATAATGTTTCGGATATAGATTCAAATACAATGTGTAAAACAATTGTATAGACATCTCATTCCAATAAACATTTACCTTACTTTCTTTTCCACTTATGGATTCGAATACAATGTGTAAAACAATTGTATAAACATATCATTCAATAAGCTATTTTATTACTTTCTTTTCCTTTTGAATTCGTCATATCGATGGAACACGCCTACCATTATACCATTGGCCCATGAAAGAACCTCAGTAAGCTTAGTCTTACACGATCATAGATGGCCCAAAAAGGAACCTACGATAAATCATGCCTTTCTTTTAAATACCATTGCACTATGAAACAAATCACATTATGCGTTGGTAACCTTTTTCGTACTTTTGGCAATATGCGTCACTCTTCCCTTCCTTCTATAAACAAAATCTTATCCCTTTCCCATGTACCATGCACGCGTAAAGTACTTTAGTTGACTTTCCTTTAAACTTTATCTTTGCAACATAGGGTAACCATGGATTCAAACATTTGCATATAAACATATATATATAGAATATATGTTCATAAACATTTCATTTAATATGGAAATATAAATCATAGTTTTTATCAAACTATGGAAGCCACAATCATTTCATATTTTCTCAACATAATTTAAAGTCGAAAACCACATTTCCTTTTTCATTTGATTCACATTTACTAACATAGTTATGAAAACATATACATTGGTAAACGATAATATATATATATATATATATATATATATATATATATATTTTTTTTTTCATAAACATTTACATTTTCTCTCACCTTAGTTATTTAAGTCTTTTTTCCTCTTTTAAAAAAAAACTTTCCACCTCCACCAACAAATGTAATCACTTTCCTCCTACAAGTCACATTATTCATAAAATCCATTAACATCCATACCTTAATCATGTTCAATTAAACCATTGACTATAATATACTTTCAAGCAACCCTTAAGTATTTAATCACTTCCAATTGATTAAAATCAATTGAACTCTACCTTTTTTTTTCATGCTTTTCTTAGGCTAACTCATGACCAGAAGTGCTACCCGATCTGATAGCCAGCGGCATGCCCATGAAATGGTCATGTCAAAACCTGGCTATTCACATCGACATAACCAAACAACCTGCACACTTGGGGAAAAACATAAATTTTCAGCCATGTTCTGATCATCCACTGTCCTCTACAGGCACATTTCTGGAATCTTGACTCAATGGGCTCCATGAGTCCAAAACACAAAGCGAAGTTGACGAAGAAGTTATGGTCGTCAGAAGTTGGAGACGACAATTAAATGACCATTGTGTCCCACCCGAAAATTAGTGTGCTGGTGCATTTTGAATGAATTTTTGAGTTCCAAGGTGTCGGAATTTGGATATACCTATTTCATGGAGATATGTTATACATTAGTGGATTCTTGTGATTTGGACTCATTTCGGTCGAATGAGTGATGGTCGATTCAGAACTGAAACAGCATCATGGGATTCGAAGGAAAAATGGAGTGACACACACACACCATGGACGCGCACACACACACACATGCCTTAGACATAAGTGCTTAGAGTAGGAGAAAACCCTACTCGAATAGCGTGATTTCAGGAGACAGTATTTTCTGGTTTCGAAAAAACCTGAGCAGCAGGCTTTGGCGAAATCTTTGTGATTTGGTGCTACGCGCGTAGCTCTGTACCGTAAGCGACTTTAACTCAGATATTAGTTCCCCAATTGTGAAAACTACGTGAATGGAAGAGAAGCTTACTTCCCTCTATCTCTCTCTGCTCTCTCTCACCTTTCTTTTAGTTCTCTCACTTTCTTTCTTTTTACTTTTCCTTTATTTTCACTTTTTCCTTTTCTTTTACTTTTTCCTTTTCTTTGTTTCTCTCCTCCCACTCCTCCGATAAATTGGTGGCTTGAAGACCCTGAAATAGGTTGTTTAGGCAAGTGAGAGGAAGCTTCTCTCTTTCCAATTTTTTTTCTAAGATATTTTGTAAAATATCTTCATCTCACTCTTATACTCTCTCTCCACTTGCCATGTGTCTTCCTCCATATGAGCCATGTAAGAAATGCATAATCATGCCATGCTTTTTGAACCTCGTACCTCGAAAAATGTGAAATTAGTATCTTGAAATTAATGAATTATTTAAGAGTGTGAATTGTGAATGAATTCAATGGTGAAGTCCACTTTTTCATCTGAGATCTAGAAAAATTGGATTTTTTTCGGTGGAAAATTCTTAGTTTGCCCTTTCTGAAATTACAGAGTTTTCCAAGGTTTTACATTTCTCTCACCCTTAAAATAATTTAGTTTTAATCACATTTGATTCCTTTAGACTCAATACATTATTATTGAACATTTTCGATTCTTGAGGCTCATTTTAGAAAGTACTATTCATTTTCAATAGTTTCTGGTCGAATACATGCTTATCGAATCAGAATTTACTATTCATGGAAACATTTTATTTAAGGTCTTACATTGAGATTCCTACTTTTATTTATTTTTATTAGAAAATATAATTTATTATATTTATTTAAAGTTATTTAAAATTCTATCAATATCTACAAAAGTCTATCAAAGACTATAAAGGTTATTATTGTTAGTTTTGAACGTTCTTGAAGTATATTTTGTTTGAAATGGATTGAATTAAATATCTTTAAAACATTGAACTATTGAATACATGGAATTAAAATATTATTAAACATTTATGGGTGAATTTATTCTCATTCATTGAACTTGAAACCATCAACGATTATTATATTTTCGTGAACTCCAGAAACCATCAACCCTTCCATTCCATTTTCTTCCCTCTCCCCCCTTTCCTCATGTATATTAGAGAGTTTCTGAATCCCTTTTAGAGTAGAAGAGGAAATATTTTGTCATGATTCTAACATTTTCACAATGACAAGACACAAACATAGTATAGTTCATTGGGAGTGGCAGCGAGCAATGTTTTATTCTTTGTCATTCGAATGTTTATCCTAAAGGAAAAGATGATTAAAATTTTCAAGACATCGTCGAAAAGAAATTGTTTAAGAGTCGTGGTTACCTGAGACTTAGTCTATTTCAATCATTTTCTTCATAGTTATTTTTCTTCATTTTCCTTTTTCGATTTTGTTTCATTTGTTTTCCTATGTATTAATAGTCTTAAAACAAATTCTAAGTGGATGAAAAAATAAAGAAAGAAAATGTTAGTTTGAAAAGAAGAAGACATTAGAAAAAAGGTTGGCCAGAGAAAAGAAGACATTGGAGAAAAAACTAAGGAAAAGGTGGAAAAGAAAGACTGGAAAAGGAAAAAGGTTCTCTCAAGGTTTTGAAAGAAAATTTTATTGAATCTTGTCCTTTTGACAAAGAAGACCGAAAAGAAAAACAAATAGGTGAAAAGTTAAAAAAATTTCGGTATGTTTTTGGAAAATATCTAGTTTCATTGAAAATCAACTAGCTTCAGAGCAAATGTTAAAATATCTTTCTAAAAAAAGGTGAGATCTTTGGAAAAAAATATTATGGTCTTAGTGGAAAACATGAATATGATAGTTGTTATGGCATGTGGCTCATATTGAGAGTAAGGATAAATGCCGTGAGGTGAAGCTTTATCAGATCGCTTATTCAAGCATATCCTCTTTGTTGAGGGAATGAAATAACATGTTTGGGGTGCAGGGGTGAAGCCCCTGTGGTATAGTATGGTATGTTCATGATATAAGGGTATTTTTGTAATTTGATCATATATAGGTTATTATAAATACCCTTATGTGTAACATTTCTTGATAGTGAAAAGTTTGAGCCATCGTTTTCGGATGCATATATCACTTAACCACGTAAAATGTGTGTTTTATTTTGTTTTTCTTTACTCCGATTTTTATCATCTTTGTTGCACGAATCACAACTACTGGTATTAGAGAGTAGGCTATAATGGAGGCGATCTCCCTTGCGAACATAGTAAAGTTTGATGGATCCTGAACTTCGGGATTGCGGGTAGAGGAGGGTTACTGATGTGTCAGAAATAGGTTTAAAGCCATAGGTTTCGAGTGGAAAACAACCCGAAGGAATGAATGTCACAGATCGGCAGGATTTGGAAACGAGGGTTGCATCGACTATTAGGATGTGCTTAGTCGATGAGGTGATGTACCATGTCATGGATGAGGAAATCTTCAACAACAATTTAATTGAAGTCAGAGTCGATATATGTCAAAGCATTTGACGAACAAGCTACTTCTTAAGAAGAAGTCAGGAGTGGTCTAAAAATGGAAGAGGGGTCAGTACTAGATCAACACATAAATGTGTTAATAAGATCATTAGTGATATGAATTGAGTTGATGTGAAGTTTGAAGACGAAGACATGACATTGATTTTACTGAATTCTCTACCCGAGTCTTATGATAATCTGGTTATCACTCTGATGTGGGGGAAAGAAACCCTAGAATTAGAGGAGATCACAAATGCCCTACTAGCCTTTAATCAAAGGAAGAAAGCTAGTGATGGAAGTTCACAAGGTGAAGGGCTTGTGACCAAAGGTAATCAAGAGCGTGGGAGAAAAAAAGCCTAGGAGTGAGTCGAGTATAAAAAAGGATATTCAATGTTACAAGTGCAAGAAAAAGGGGCACATAAAACGTGAATGTCCAGAATGGAAGAAAGGGAACATAGAAAATAGAGAGCGATCATCAAAGTTTGGGAATGTAGTAGAAGAAATAGACTAAGAGAGCGTTGATGGTGATACGCTTTTAGTTTCATCAAGTCGAGATCATCTGTTGGATTCTTGGTTAATTGATTCAACATTTTCTTATCATATGACGCTTAATAAAGACTGGTTTGATACTTACAGGTTAGTAAATTCTGGTTTTGTTCTAATGGATAATGATGCTTCATGCAGGGTTATCGGAATAGGGAATATCAAAGTTAGGATGTTTGATGGTGTCATTAGAATGTTGTGTGATGTTAGACATGTTCTTGATTTGAGGAAGAATTTGATTTCATTAGGGACTCTACACGATAATGGTTTTAATTACAAATCTGTTAATTGAGTAATGAAGTTGAGCAAAGGTGTCTCGACAGTGATGAAGGGGAAAAAGCTAGCAAGCAATATCTACAAACTGATGGGTACCACAATTGTAGGTGGAGTTGCAATCGTAGAGCTTGGGTTAGACAGTTCAGCCTTATGGCATATACAGTTAGGGCATATGGGTGAGCATGAGATGATGAAGCTTCATAAGAGAAAACTACTGAAGGGTATCAAAACATGCAAGCTTGAGTGATCATTCAGTTGTGGGATATGTGGATGTAGATTATACAAGGGATTTAGATGATAGGAGGTCCACTATAGGTTATGTGTTCACTTTTGGTGGAGGACCTATTTGTTGGAAGCCTATGGTACAGTCCCAAGTTGCATTATCTACCACTAAGTCAGAGTATATGGCAGTAGCTGAAGTTGCCCAAGGAAGCATTGTGGCTTGCAGGATTGGTCAAGGAGTTGTGTATTCAATAAGGTGGAGTTTAGTTGCATTGTGATTGTAAAACCCGGGAAAATTCAATTTTATGAAAAAGGGTAAAATGGTCATTTCGTAAAAATCCGAAATTTTTCTAGATCTCGGATGATGAAATGGACTTTACCGTTGGAATAGACTCACGAAATCTAACTACCACGTCGAATTCCGAGACAGTAGGAATTTCATATTTTTTGAGGAACCAAGTGTTGGGTACCGTAAAACGACTTGTAAGAGACATGTAAGGTGACAAAAGTCACCTACTACATGTACTCATGTGACACATGTTGCATGATTAGTGAGATGATTGGAATGAATGGCTTAGATTAAGCCATGTGTAGCGACCCCCGAGCCCGGCCCGACCCGATTAGCGAGTCGGAACCGAAACCTCGGGATACCCGTTTATTTCTTTTTATTTTCCATGTTATTAAATTTTCATTTCTCAAAAATGTCGCGAATTTAATCCTCGTACCGACCCGAATGATTCGATCCGAACCAAGCCCGCTTATCTTTACGCCATTTATCTTAACAAAACATTTTATTATGTCAATTGCCAAGGGAAAGCGGTTTCGGGTTTTCGGGGCAAGCCCATAATCATTTACAATTTCAATGCACTGCAGGCCCATAAACAAAAAATACATTTTACGAAGAAGGCATTCATGCCTTTTCAAAATATTATACAAATTCAAGGTTCGTAGTTAACCTTTGTTTACAAAATACCACTTGTTCAAAAGAGATGATATGCAAAATGACTGAGTATATACTTATACGCCGTGACTTTTTATGACTCGCCGTGATTCTCGCTCGCTACATTCTCGATACCGCAAAGATAGATAAAATCAGACATGCCAAGCATTTTCATGCTTAGTGGTTCTATACAGTTCTATTCCAATATCCAATGTAACTCAGCATGCATTTAACATTAAACCATGCCTATTAATTCAACATATACTCATGCTATTTATTTTCGCATGCTTTCAATTTCCAAATCATTTACTATATCACAACATGCATTTTCATGCAACACCATTTCACGATTCAATTTATGAGATTTAAGCATATATACATAAAAATCCCATTTTACACTCAATGTTGGTTATTTCCCACCTTGACTATTCACCACATTTCTCGACGGATTCCGGCATGAACCCACTTATTATCATCCCCCAATGTACTTACACATTTAACAATTCCGGCTTCTATCAGCGACGGATGCCGCTTGCGCACTTCACATGTGGTATCATTTAAATGCCACGCCATCATGACATGCCGATCGGGTGCATCCCGCCAAGTGGGAACATTTCTTCAATGCCATACGCCATCATGAAGGATGCCGATTGGTGCATCCCGCCAAGTGGGAACATTTCTTCAATGTCATACGCCATCATGACGGATGCCGATTGAGGCATCCCGCCAAGTGGGACATTGGACAACTGGGTGCTCTTCGCGGATTCCGATGCCGATTGCATCCTGGGTCAGCAAGCCCATTCGATATATCATTCAACACATTTACGACGGATTCCATTTTAATGAATCCTGGCTCCATCATCATTCATACCCATTCTGCTTTCAAATATCACATTTCAATTCCATATTTACTTTCAGATTATCTTTTCAAAGATACACTCAATCTATGTACTCATTTCATACCATTCACGACTATTTCATAGCTACTGCAAACTACCAAAATACTTGAAATAAGAATAGAGTCGAGAACAAACTGAAGTTGTCTGATCTAGCTTCCTTCTCGACTCGGCCCCAGGGTTAGCGATCATCACCCGTCCCTAGTCAATAACATTCACGCCACTCTTAGTAGATAAATAATTGTTAAACAATTTTAGTGAATTACAAATTTATTTTTGTTAGCAGTCTTGGGTTAAGACACTAAGTCTGCCCGAAGACGAACTCGCCGAGGCGAAGCAAAGCTTCGCCAAGGCGGCGAGGTACGGTATGCTTTTCACTTAGTTCTATCCTTATTTGAACCCCCATTATTCATTTCTTAGGGTCCCTAAACATCGGTATACGAATACGGGACTTAACGGTGCAAAAATATGTCAAAACAAGGTCGGCCGAAAGTAAATGCACCGCATTCACTTCACCGTACCTACGCTTGTCCATCGCTAGGCCTGCACTGGTAACGCTTGAGTGGTACTAGCACCGACAAGCCCATCAGATCATGGTACCGTACCACCCTTTGGTACCGGTACCGCATAATGGTTTTTGCCCATAAATGCTTGATTTTTGGCATTTTCACACATTTTTCTTCCATAAACCTTCTCCAATTCATCCCATATAAAAAATCCACCATGGAATTCACCCAAAACAACTCCAAATGTGGTTTAGAATCAATAAAAATCCCTTTCCCACAAGTTAGGGCTTTTCACCAAAGTCCAAATCAAAAGAATGAGGATAGGGTTTTGATTTTTCTTACCTTATCTCTTCAAATCTCCTCTTCCATGTTGTTTGATCTCTTAAGAACAAGAAGTGGGGAAAGGATCACACCAAAGCTTGATCTTTCTCTTGCCCTAGCTTTCTTCCCCCTTTTCTCCTCTCTCCTTCTCCAAAACGTGATTTGCTCATATGAGCCCTAAGACCACATTTTTTTTTTGCCTTTATAACTCCTTTAAGTGTAAGGCCTTGTTTGGATTACACACTTATTATACTTTCTCATTTTCCACCTTTTTGGTCTTAAGTCACTTTATACCCCATCTTGTTTGGCCCAAAAAACCAATTATTTTATTTAAGTCTCCTATTATTCCACTTTGGCCATTCATTTATCATAAATTCACTTAGACATTTTTTATTTTGCAACAACTAATTCTTAGGCCCTCATTTTACAAATTTCCACATTTGCCATTTTTCACTAAAAATTCTCGAATTAATTTTCTCATTTTAGCATATTATATTAAATCATATGCTCACACATTCAATTTACATTTCACAATTTGTATATATTTATCAGGCTTTCTTTCCTTAAACCCAAGTTTAACTCAATTCATACTTGGAATATATAATAAAAATTATTATAAAAATTCCAGGGTATTTTTGGGGCGTTACACCATGTGTCAAAAAATCCAAAACTTAAGGACACAAATGGAATTTTTGAAAAGTTTAAGTGAATAAAACAAAAAGAGAATAGTTTTCTTCTTCATTTGGAAGCACAAAACGTGCAGTAGGTGTGGGTTTGAGATTTTAGAGAGAGAAAGAGTGAATTTCTTAGATTTCCTAAGTGACCGACCATCTGGCTCGTCGGAGCAAGAAGCAAAGTTGTTCTACGCGGCAAGGGCTACGCGTGAGCATCGATTTTGTGGAGTTCGATTAACCCAAGAGGTGTAGGATCTTTCCTACTTGGTTTATTCTTCGCTAAGAGCCATTTTATGGATGGGGATTTGTTAAGGCTTGAATGGCCGGGTTTTCGGTCTCAAAATCTTGAACCGAGTGAAGAAATCCCTTACTTGTGTGGTCAGGAATCGCTTGTCGACCCGAGAGTTTCATTGTTCACGTGAATTGTTGTGTGATTTTGTGGGGTTTGGGTGATTCAAAATGAATTGCTTGATTTGTTAATTAGCCCATGTGAGCTAATTTTGGTGTTATTGATTGTGAATTGAATAACATGAATTATGTGAATTTAATTAAGTTAATATATACATGAAAAATATATTAGCATGAATATTTTGGAATTAGTATAACTCCATTCCATATGCGCCGGGCACCCTAGAATATTATGTGAGTGCATGACATGAAAGAAAAACGAAATGTTGCAGCGAATTTCAATTTTAAGATTTTTCTGAGAATTGTGTTGGGAGATTGTCCAACAATTCACGTCGGAGGGGCCCATGAATTGTTTCGGAGGGTTATCCAACAGATTCGCCTTGGAGGGTTGTCCAATAAATTTTACCAAAACTCGGTAGTAAGTTTTCGAGAACAAAAAGCTTTTGTTTTGAAAACTGTATTTTTACTCGCATTTGGCTTAGGCATGTGTGAGGGAGTCGGTGAGGACTCGAGACATGGGTTTGGGCATGTAGACATTCAAGTAGGATCATGTATTTACTTAAAGTGTGATTGTCATGACATGTGCACTTAGTCGGGAAGTTACCCACGAGGAAATTATCACTAACGCGCTTTGCTCACCTTGTCGAGGGATCACCATACGGTACAGGAGTGTAATAGGAGGATGACGCCTCACTAGAGGCCGCTATGAAGAAAGCCGTTGTGGCTTTGGTATTCGCTTTAGAACATGTATTGCAAACTTTAAATTTTGAGACATGCTTTGGTTAAGAGTATTGTAATAATCTCGAACTATTGGTATATAGTTGATGTAATTTTGTGAGTATTGATGACAGCCCAAGTGGCCATTTTACTCGCACATGGACTGTGTGGTCGCGGTTAACTATTAGGACAAGCCAGACTCTCGCAGAGCTCCCCGTATAAAGGAGAGACTCGCCCGATCGTGAGTGGTGTCTGCCACCCGATATCCACGAGTATTCCGTGAGGTCGACGTACACAACCCGACCCCGAACGTGTAATACAAAGGAGGCGCTTAGACATTTTTTTGTCAAAGAACCAGGTGTATCATGCAAGGACCGAACACATAGATGTGAGATTTCACAAGATCAGGGAGTTGGCCTCTTCTAATGAGTTGTTGCTTGAGAAGATTCATACTTCTAAGAATGCAATAGACATGTTGACAAAGCCTATTACCATAGAAAAATTCAAGCATTGCCTGGACTTGATTAATATCTTTAGATGCTAGATGGGAGATGCCTCAACCTATTGCCTCAGGTGGAGTTTAAAGCCATGTTTAGTTTCTTCAAAGAGGTGAATATTCGTAAAGTCGAGATTGTTATGGCATATGGCTCATATTGAGGCATGTGGGCAAAGTTGTTGAGTAGAGATCTTCTATCGCCTTTAGGCATATCCTCTCTGTTGGGGGGACGAAATAATATTTTAGGGGTGTAGAGGCGAAGCCCCGTACGCCATGCGATGTTCAAGGTATAGGCATTGCACCTGACGACAATCCAAAGTTATTATAAATACCCTCCTATGTAACCCTATTTCGGTGATAGTGAAAAGTTTGAGCCCCCATTCCCGTGGATGTAGGCACACTACCGAACCACGTAAAATCTATGTGTTTTCTTTTTTTTTCTTTACTCCGATTTTTATCATCTTTATTGCATGAATCACAGCAACAAATTCTTTTATTTGGTAAAAAAAAAATTGTTTTTGTAACACCATGAATTTGATTGGAAACGGTCAAATGAATAGTAATTTTTGAAAAATGAGCCCCAAAAATAAAAAAAAATGTTCAGAATAATGTATTGAGTCTAAAGAAACTGAAACGGATTAAAACGGAATTTGTTTAAGGGGTTTTTGAAGTGTCCGATGATTTATGACGAAAATGCCCTTTTTACGAAATAGTTGTAAAAATATTCCTTGGACCCCTAGATTTTTTTCTAAAGCATGCTACATAGGGAAATAAGTTTATTTGTAGAGTATTCCATGGTCAATTTTATGATTGGACGATCATGGAATATTTTCGGAATTTTTATCGATATAGGGGTTTATTTGCAAGGAGGGCATTTAAGTCATTTGATGAGTAACCCTAATCTAAGTAAGCAAAGCAAGAACCAATAGAGTAGTGCCATGTAAGCTTGGTAATCCATGTGATTAAAAATGACCTGGTGAGAGCTTTCCATAAATTTTGATATTTATCATAAATTAGTTAACTTAACTATGGTTAGTGGATGCGTTAAAATTAACTAAAGTCAAACTTAACTTTGGTTAGTTAAAGTTAACTAAGGTTAAAAGGATATTTGTGTTAGCAAACCATGAGAGTTAGTTAAGCCTAACTATGGTTCAAGTTAGTGGGATTTTATGAAGCATAAAGTGGAATTAGTTGCTTTTGGACTATATGGTTACATATGGACCAATGAGAATGCAAGGATGCTAACCAATGACATGGGGTTAATTTAAGGATAATTGGAGGGAAAATTAGGCAAGAAAAAGGATCATTTAAGTGCCATAGACTTGTCTTTTGGGTGTGCTACGGGTGAAACACAAATTGAAAGGCAAAAGGAAGCAAAAAGGGAGGAATTCACGTCCAAGAAAGGGAGAATTTCTGCAGCCCTCTCCAATCCATTTCAAGTAATTCTCATGCCATTTCAAGTCTATTTCAAGTGTGCATCATGTCCATGAAGTAACCTAGTTCAAATCCTAAGTGAAAAATCAAGTTTTTAAGGTGAGATCACTTACTAGTCTATGTGAATTTGAAGGTTAATGAAAGAAATGGTTATATGATGGTGTAAATGAGTTTCTTGGCATGTCTTTGTGTAGATTTGAACAAGAGATTTCATTGGAATTCAAGTTAACATCAAGACACCAAAACTCTTAAGGTAAGCAATTAGGGTTTTATGGATTATTTATCTAAACCTTCAATTGAGTTATGTTAAGGCTTTAGCTATTAAATTGACATGATTCTAGGTTGATTTTGCTAAGAAATTGAAAAGAAAGAATGAGATTATGAGGGTTGTAAAATTCAGTCAACATTGGATGTTAATTGATTGGTTTTAATTGATTTAATGACATTACTTGCAACTTGAAGGAATTAATGGAATTAAAAGTTGAAAAGAAAATAAGATATAGCATGGAGAGGGTTCAGCCAAGAGAGGGTTTGATTGGAAATGCATTTGTTTGATTTAGTTTAATTGAATCAATGGTATTTGAGGAATTGTTAATTGTAGTTTGTTGGAAAGCAAAATGAAAGAAATTGTATTAAAATAATGATGAATGTGTGACATGTAGGATTAGACCAATTACTTAGGAGAAGTATGAAAATTGAGTTTGAATTGATTTTAACTAATTGAAGTGATTAAATGTCTAATGGAATGTATTAGAATTAAAGTTTTAAGAAGAAGAATTGATTTATGTATAAATGAAATTTTTACTAAGGTGAAGGGCATTATGGGTTTTTCATTTTAAGCATGCTAATGGCTTGATTTAAGGCTTGTAATGATGTTGTCATGAGCCTTGATTTAATTGGAAGTGAATTGGATAAGTTGAATAAAAAAATGCTTAAGAGCTGCTTTCTAATTTAGTAGAAAGGATATTATAGTTAATGGTTTAATTGAATATGATTAAGGTATGAATGTTAATGGATTTTATGGATAATGTGACTTGTAGGAGGAAAGTGATTAAGGACAAAGATGGAGGTAAAAAGTTTTTAAAGGAGGAAAAATGGCTTAAATAACTAAGGTGAGGGAAAATGTAAATGTTATGGAAATATATATGTATTAATATTTACAAATATATATGTTTTCATATCTATATTATAAATGTTTAAATGAAAAAGGAAATGTGGTTTTCTTGACTTTATTTATGTGGAGAAAATCTGAAATGATTATGGTTTCTATAGTTTTATAAAGCATGATTTATGGTTTCCATATTAAATGAAATGTTATGAATATATTATATATATATGCTATATATATATATATATATATATATATCTTTATATTAAAAATGTTTATGATTGAATCCATGGTTACCTTGTTACAAAGATAAGTTTAAAGGAAAGTCGACTAAAGTAAGCGCAAGCATGCATGGTACATGGGAAAGGATAGGATTTTTTTATAGAGGGAAGGGAAGAGTGATGACACGTCAGCACGTGAAAAGCATTTAAAAGCATCACAACGCACAATGCGATTTATTCCATAGCGTAATGGTATTTAAAAGAAAGACACGATTTATCGGAGGTTCTTTTGGGGCTACCAGAATCAAACTGTTTCATCTGAGGTTCTTTCATGGGCCATCAAAGGGTTAACCCGGTGAGGCGTTCCATCGATATGACTGATTCGTGAAAAGAAAGAGTGAAAGTAAAATGTCATTGAATGATATTTATACAATTGTTTTACACATTGTATTTGAACTATATCTGGAAACATTATTTTCCTATGAACTGTACTCTCACTGAACTCCTTTAGCTCACCTTCTTTTCAAATGTTTTATAAAATGCTTTTAGGGGCAGTGACTGACGAGCAGTTCGAGTATCCTCAGGCTCAGTAACACTTCCGCCTCACGCGACGACCACTTTTTGAAAATGTATAGACCTTCTTGTAAATAACTACTTGTGCTCCTTTATTTTGTAATGTATATATGTTTTATCGAAATGAACTACGTGAGCTTTCGATCCTTCTGCGGGTGTAGGTACGCAGGGCACTGGGTGGAATCCCGGACTCAAGCCCAACGGTTATAAAAATATTGTTTATATTTCTATGGTGTTCAGAAAATGATTTTAAATTTTGATTTGAAATTTCTTATGGTTGACTTGATGTCCCGTAATTAGACGTGGAGTAAATGAACATTTTCGAAGAGTAAAGTGTTTTATCACAGTGTTGTAATCAAAATGTCCAAAATGTGAGGAAACTCGCCTGATTTTCTCAAAATGTTTAATCGTGATAAAAAGGGTTTAATGTTTAAAAGAAAGAAAAAAAAATTTCCCACCATGTTAATAAGACTTAAATGGAGTTCTTAACTCCAAAAAACTAGTTCGCCCACGACCACTTTTACAAAATACTGTGAAAGGTTCGAACCCACACCATGGGTACTCTACCAAAACCATTGCATTGCATATACCATTAGGACTATTATTTATTGGCTTCATTTTTCTTTGAGGAATATAAGATAAAGAGACAGCCTTACTGTGCTAAACTCTCTACACCTGCCATGGTTTGCGTCACCTTCTTTTCGTCTTAGAAAATTATAAATTACGATACAGAGAAGTTCTATCTAAGGAATTGATCTTTTCGACCTGCTGACCCCTCCACAGCCCCGGTATTGATTCGGGGTTTCTATACCCCACTAAGCTTTCTTGGGAATACTTTGTTATAAGTTTTTCGCTATTTTGCAAGAATCTTAAAGGGAAAAATTGACAAGCTTTAACATCTGTAGAAAAATGAATCTAACCCACAATGCGTTTTTACGACTGCATCTGCCTAAGTGGTGACCCCTATTATAGCACAAGTTCTAGTAATGCCTAATGTTGTACCTATCTCTATCTCACATGGAGAAAAACATAGAAGTTCGATGGACTTTACTTCAAAAGGAGGTAGCAAAAAATATTATTATATCTAACCACCTTAAATCTTTCAAAGTTCTTAATCGAGGACACTCCTAAGCTCAAAGAAGATAAGCATGATATCCAAGTCATCAGTGTTGTAGATGCTTGGAAACATTCTGAGTTTGTATGTGGAAATTACTTCATGAATGAGTTAACTGATTTCTTTTACAATGTTTATTTTGACAAAAAAACAACAAAGGAGCTAAGGAATCTCTTAGATCGAGACAGGCTAAGAAATTTTCGTGGTCGTTTCCTCGATTATAAGATGCTAGACTCCAAGATTGTGCATTGTCAAGTGATCCGTCCAAACTAGCCAATGAGTCAGTGTTCTAGACTCACAAAAATTTATAATCCTAAAGTAAAACTAACTGGTGTGTGTTGTTATCAGAGCTATATCGTTCTTAAGGTTGTCCACGGAAAGGGTATTGTTCCCAAAGAATGGCTCAACTTCTTGCAAATAATTAAAAATCTAATTTTTATGAGATGATGGTGGAAAAGAATTGATTTTTATCAAATTAATTAAGGCCTTGGAGATTAGGGTTTCACCAAGACACGATCTCGAGTTATTAGAGAGATATGAAAAAGTCATGGTCAGCCTCAAGAGGGGAATCTAACGCCACCTCTGATCTTCTCAACCCCGCCTAGGTGGTCCTCAAGATATAGGAAAACACCCTAACTCTCTCTAGTATAGTAAATTTGCTAATTGGCTTATTGGCTAACTCAACGCCAATTGATCCTTCTCAACCTGCCTAGGTAGTCCTCAAGAGACAGGAAAACTCTCTCTAGTATAAGAATTTGGTTAATCGGGGCTTACTACAACCCTAGGTTCCTAATCTCCTTCCGACCAACAAGAAGACATACATGTTCGCAGGTCTGATGTGTGGGTAATCCAATTAAGAGCATG
The DNA here is from genome assembly GCA_016808115.1 of Tetrastigma voinierianum. Taxonomy (NCBI): domain Eukaryota; kingdom Viridiplantae; phylum Streptophyta; class Magnoliopsida; order Vitales; family Vitaceae; genus Tetrastigma; species Tetrastigma voinierianum. The sequence continues at coordinate 29,448 of JAEQBH010007238.1, read as the reverse complement.
CCCAAGTCTCTATGTTCTGTAGTTGTAGAGACTCGAACGGAATACGCCTACATCCACCCAACTCTCTTTGGGGTGTCAACCTTATAGGCTTATAGAACCGACCTATTCAGAAGATCCTCACCAATTAGAAACATACCTTTGGTATGAAGCAAGTCTCGCTCTAAATCACTCTTGACTCGGTGCCTTGATTCTCCTTCCCTGGCGAAGGAGTTTACTTCATGCTATCGATCACACAACACCCATGAAAGAAGAATAACTCGTGCAGAACATAAAAAAAAAAAAAGAAATTTTTATTAAAAATTGTGCTAAAATATTTTATATCCCTGATTTTACAAAAAAATTCAAGACATTGTTTTTTTTATCTCATTTTCCTCAATTTAAGCATGTTTTTTTTCCGATCATAGGGCCTTGGAAGACAAGTTACAATGTTTCCTAATTGATTACAACACGTTTGGGGGTCTAAATTTGGAAACAAATAAGAACTGAGATTGAAATTCGGATTTTTGTTACTAACTGCACTCATTAATAAGTGAGTGCGAGATTTATGGCACTCAAACCGCCAGAGTGTCAAATCTTCTCCTATTGTATTTCAGACTTTCTGGTTTACAAGTCAAACAGTTCCAAATTCATTCTCTATAATTCCATGACTCGAACTGCGAGTAATCCCTAAGTTCCGACCTTCACTCCATCCCTAAAGTGCTGCAAATAAGCTTAAAAAGATGAAAAATGTATAAACTAGATGGAAACATTAGTAACTTTGCTTTTAGGATCAATAATTTGCATAATTGGTTAGTTAGAGGTAATTACCACTCAAAAGGGTAGAAAGCTATAGAAGTTAAGTCCTTAAAATTTCCATTTTGAGTAGTTATTACACCCCAATCAACTTATTGCTAATCCCTTAGCAATGAAATGGAGAAATTAAGGGAAAACTGATCAAAACAAGCTAACAACCTTAAAAAAAAAAAATCAAACACACTAAAAACAAACTAAAAGCAAACCAAACAAATAAGATTTGGAATATGAGTCATTTCAGATTCCAAAATGTTTAATATCTCTAATGCAGGCATCCTATGCCGCGGGTGATCAAGGTATGAGTGTTCAAGTCCTCTCACCATCCTTCAAAGAGGACCTTAGTGTTTTTGTGACTAGTTCCCAAGCATAGCATTAAAAACCAAATCTCCCCAACTAAACTCAACTTACTCGCAGCACATGATGAACTAAAGCAAGCTAAGAACGCACCTTTTTATTCAAAAACTAAAAATAAATAGTAGGATGCAATGCTAAGTTATTCTAGAAAAGTGTCCATGTAGCGATGATCCACTGGTGGCTCCTACCAGTTGGTTAAGGGCACCGAACATCAAATTCCCCTCGAACTTCACCCATAACAACTCAACCAAAAACCAAAGCACCTACTTGTGAAATCAATACATTTTCTGTCATATGTAGTGAGTAATGAAGTCAATGAATCCCAAACCAATTAGCTGAGGAATTAAGGCTTTAAAAAGCTCCTCAAACTATGCCTCTGGATTCCAATAGGATCAACCTTCCACTTATTCCATATCTCTTTTTGTCATTTTTTTTTATTCTTCTTCTTTTTTCTCAACTTTGTGGGGCTCATTAGCCTCTCTTTTGAAGGTATCCCTACACTATAGCAGACATATGTTACTCTCAAAGGATAAGTGTGTTCAAAAGTGAGTATTGGTTTACATACATATGCAAGGAAACTAGTGTGTTCAGTGTGTGGTAAGTTCCATAAGGAAATAGCTAAGTGAAAAGCAAGGGGACTTTCATAATCAAGTTGCCCACAACCACGGGATCCTCAAATCCAAGATCAACTAAACACAATAATATCCCAACTATGGTATTCGTCTTTTAAGCTCAACATCAATATTAAAAAATATAATAAAACACCAATAAACTCCCAACAAGCATTCATGCAAAAGAAGATAAAACATGCAAATAAATATGCTCAAAAAATAAATTAGGTTGACGATTCCTTCAATCAACCAGTGGTGGCGTGTAATAGAGAGTGAAGAAGCCCAGTGGTTTCTCTCCCACCCTAAATAACCAAACTTTGGGCATTGTCCTCAATGTTCCAAAAAAATAAAGAAAAATACTGCTATGGCTACCTTCCATGTAGCTCTAACTAATGCTTAAGTGGGGGCAGAGGAAAAGTAGGACAAAAGATTGAAAGGGAACTACAGGCGTGCGCATTTAAACTCGTGACCGACTTGGTTGAGTGATGTGGGGACGGACCGTGATGGGTGATCTAAGGGTTTAAGTAAGTTAGGGTATGGGTCTGTGGTAGTTTAGGGTTATAAGGTACAACTTTGGGGGGTAAGGGTTAGGTTTGGTCTCAAAGGTTATAGGGCTAATTTAGGTTTATATATGATGGAATTAAGGTTTAGAATGAAGGATTTTAGGTTTCATTTGATGCAAAACAACCTTGTTTTGAGCAAGTTTGCAGTTTTTAGGTTTGTCTAAGGTAGGGTTAGGGCTAGCACGAATTTAGCGGGTTTTATAGGTTAGGGATGGTGAGTTTTAGGGATTTTAGGATGAAATAAAGTGTTTAAAATGGTCTTAAAAGTATGGAACCAGATTTGGAATGGGTTGAAGGTTGAAAAAAAGGTTATGTAAAGGTTAAAGTTAAGATGATGGAATTGGTAGGAGTAGAAGAAGTAGAAGGATAAAAACTTACTGCCACCTGGCGAATCCCTACCAAAGGATAAGCCACGAACCCGCCTATCTGGCCGAAATCCACTATATAAGCAGAACAAGAGAGGAATCCTCAAAAGGAGAACCCTAAAATTTTATTAAACTTTTGAATGAACAAAAGAGTACATTGGGAGGTATATATAGGCCCCTTTATTCTCCTAATTTTAATTAAAATAGGACTGTTATAATTAAAGCCCCAATTTCTTAATTTCAAACACTGCTTAAATTAAATAAGATTCCTACTTGACTAGGAAACTAAAAACAACTCTTTTACTAAGTAATAAGACTCCAACTCAAACTAGGACTCAAAAAATACATAAAATAGAACTATTGACATAGTCACACTTCCTCAAGCCTTGACCTTAGCCATAACTCCTTCAAAGTCCCAATTAAAGTAGAAAAATCCTTTTTTTAATGATCAAAAGGTTTTGCAACCTCTTAAATCTAAATTCTCCATAATTGCTTCCACTCTAATGTTTGCTGCAAATGCTTCTTCATTAGTGAGTGCGAAGTTTGTAGAAACCTACGATTTGCCTTTTCTCAAAAAATTATTACTAATAGAATGCATGTCCTTTTTCCTAGTACCTTAGACACATGTTGGGCTCCACCAAGCTTTATTCTTACAATTAAAAGTGCAGGCCCGAAAACTTGGGATAGAATCAATGAGGCTGATAGAGGTGGAATATGGAAACAAAAAGCCTGCTATGAGCCCAAAAAGCGCATAAGGAGTATAAATTCTCAATTCTCAATGTTTGTTGCAAATGTTTGCATTAAGAGTGAGTTTGTAGAAACATATGATTTGCCTTTTTCCTCAAAAAATTCTTGCTAATAGAATGCATGTCCTTTTTCCTGAGTATCTTAGACACATGTTGGGCTCCACCAAGCCTTATTCTTACAATTAAAAGCAGGCCCGAAAACTCGGGATAGATCAATGAGTAGGATAGAATGGAATATGGAAACAAAAAGCTCAAGAGCCCAAAAAGGCATAAGGAGTATAGATGACATTTCTTTAATAAGAAGTTCCATACATGCCTTCAATCAGGGCACAAAATGAGTACATTTCAGATAACCAAAAGAAAATACATAGGATAATAGATAAATAACAAAAGTTTTGTCCTCTGCATAATCATCCTAATCCTGCCCAAGGTCTTGGTGCCACTTTCCATTTCTCGCTCAGCTTTTGTGGTTCGGCTAGGTCCATGGTACTTTTCCTCAGCCCACACTCTAGCACATGCTTGAAAATCAACAGTGGGCAAGGGTGGATGTAGATTAGGAAAATAGCCCAAAGCAATGCTAATGATTCCAAGGTCGCCAAGAGTTGCTAAGGAGTCAACAGTGATATACGATGAAACCTCCACTAAGTGTAGATTTGTGCACCCTTGAATATGAGACAGAGGGCTGAGCATAGAGGTGTCTTGGGTCAACAAGGGACCCGTGTTTGTTTCTAAGTCATGGCGCTTGTCCACATACACCATCCCAACTATGTAACCAGTATTTTAGCCCTTCAAAGGAGTAGGTGTGTTCCTTTTGGAAAAGAGTGTTGAGATGACCCATAGAAAGGTTTCTAGTGCAAAAACTGATGGAGGAACTTGCTTTCGCTTGCTTCAAGGTAGTGAGTGACAAACGAGGCCAAATCTTGGCCACTAAGAGGCTAGTTGGGCTTCTAAGTGGAAGGGAGTTCTCCATAGAGTGCTGGGTAGAGTAGGATGTTGTGGGGTAGGCTAGGGTTAAGGTTATGATGGATCTAGAATGGTAGGGTTTATGAGAAGAATAAGTTTGTGGGCAGTAGGAAATACTGCAGATATAGGGCAGGTGGGTGACTCTCATTTTGAGAGACGGGGCATGGAAAACCCTAAGATCTAGACCTTTTTATATAGGAAATTTTGTGACTCTCCGTATTTGCGCAAATCTCGCACTTATTAGTGTGAGTGAGAAAATTTTCCTACTCAACTGAGTGAGTACGAAAATTTCCTCTTTTTATGCCTTAACTTTTAATCTACCACTAATTTTTGAAATTACAAGCCCTCAATGTAAATTAATAGTCCTAGAAGATGTACAATGAAGACTAGGAGTTAAAAACCTGGAATGCTGACCACTCGCTGAATTTCCCATAAATTGAGAATCTATTTTTTTATTGTTCTACAGATTTTCGCACTCACTTGTGTGAGTGGGAGATTTGCACAAATTTGAAATTCTTGGTGTTTTAAGTTCCTCTCTTGCTGGGCTATACTCTACTTTGCTCTAGGCATGAGATGACATCCATGTGGATCTTAGGTGTGGATTGAAAGTCTTCTGATGGGCTCTTTTTCAAATAACCTTTCAAAATAAGAAAGAGTAAGGGAATGTATCAATCCGTTATTGAATTTAAACTAAATTAACTATTGACTTGAACCAAAACAAACCTTAAATAGAAAGAAACAAATGCAAAAAAGAAAAAGAAAAGAAAAATAAAATTTTTGGTGGACTAGTTGGCTTTTTAAGCCAAGTCCACCCTTCCCCTCTTGTTGGATTTGGTGATAGGAGGGTCAGGAAGATTTCCCTCCCTTGGTGCTGCTTTGTTGCTCAAAGAACTCCTTAATCTTGCTGAACATGGAGCCATCCACATGGTCTTGCACCAATGCATCAATAAAGTAGGAATCTCTTGGGTATCCTTTTCCTTGTCAAGGTTTGGATTCTTTATTGTCTTGAAGATTTTTAGCTTTAGGGTCATCTCCCAAAGGTGATGTGCATGCGGCCATTCCTACAATTGATAAGAGCATTAGTAGTAGAAAGGAACGATCTACCTAGAATGATTGGAACATGATTAGGACCCTTTGTAGCTGGCTCAGTGTTTAGGACAACAAAGTCCACTAGAAAGTAGAAATTGTTGACTTGCACCAATACATCTTTGACTATCCACCTTGGGATCTTCACTAATCTATTAGCCAATGAGAGAGTGATGTTGGTTGGTTTTAGCTCTCCCAACCCAAGTAGCTTGTAGAAGGAGTAGGGCAAGAGATTCACACTAGCTCCCAAGTCTAGCAATGCTTGCTCAATGTGTGAATCCCCTATTTTGACTGAAATTGTGTCGCATCTCGATTCTATACTTCATCTGTCTGCTTTCAATTATAGAACTTTACTTTCATGAGGAATGCATTCTGTCAATATTCATCCTCTTAATTGTACACAAATCCCTGCAAGAAACTTTACAGGCACTCGTTTGATCATGCTTCTTCTTTTTGATGACATCTTTAGATTTCTTCTACCTCTTTGGGAGTTTTCCTCCTGACGGCTCACTTGCTGCCCCTTTTTCAACTTTTTCAAAATTTTCCGCTTCTTTCTTTGATGATGATCTTTTTAGATTTCTTCTCTACCTCTTTGGAAGCTTTCTCCTCCTTGATTTGCTCACTTGCTGCCCCTTTTTCAACTTTTTCAAAATTTTCAGCAACTTCATCTTCATCCAAAAGAGGGGGAGAGGGCTGATTTATTTGTTTGCCACCTCTTAGAGTCATGATATAGCCTGGCACTTCCCATGTGTGCCGATTCTTCTTCATCAAGTGTACTACACTCATGCCTACCCTATGGTTTTGTCGAGATTGAGAGATGGAAACCTTCCTCTCTTGAGGGTGTGTATGAGTTACAAGCTTTTGAGAGGGTATTTTTGCATGTTGTGCATTCTGCAGAGCTATGTCACTTTGTGACTTCTCCATGCTATCTATTCTTTTGGAGAATTGCTTGTTTAGTCCACTTCCCATCTATAAAATCATCAACCTTATTAGTACAATTTCAGCAAGGCCTGTTTCGCTAGTGCATTACCCAAGAAGAGGATTTGATTTTGTTGCCACTGAGGTTAGGAAGGATTCCCTCCACCTCTAGATTGTAGGTGTTCGCTAGTGTTGGAGCAGGTCTCCTGAATCGAGTATGCTTCTATATTGGACCAACAAAATTTTGATTGCCCTCCTCGATCGCTTTTCTCTAATGGCATGTATGGACATTCCTCCATGATGTGCCCACAGGAAAACATGACCAGCAACTCGGGACGTTTGTTGCTAATTTGCATTGCTTTCACTTCATGTGTGCCCCTGCCAAGTTCTTCCAATTTCCTAGATAGTTTGCAAACTTCGCCTTCAAAGCCAAGGGCATGTTCATCCACTCATACATAATTTCCCATCCAAAGTGGGGGTCTAGCTCTCCCTGTTTCTTTCATTTGGAATACCTCCCATCCTTTAGACATCTCGGTCAATTAATTCAAATAAGCCCTGGCTTCATACACATTCTCTCAACAAGCCTCTCGTGGTCTAGGCTCAAGCCTTCATAAAAATAGTCCACCAACATACATGTGGCATAGCCATGGTGTGGACAAGCATTGATGGCCTCCATAAACTTTTCCCATGCTACATGATGAGTGCATTTCATACCATGATTATCATCCATTTTCTATGAATTTTAATGATTTTGATGATGATTATTAGTGTTTTAATGTTTAAATGTCTCATTTGGTGATTAGGTCAACTTTGGAGAAAAATGAACAAAAAGGAGATTAAATGGAACCAAAGAAGACCAAGAAGCTACCACACACAACAAGTATCTAATCTTTTAATTTTTCTGTGTTAATGGCTACATCAAATGACTTTGTTGTTCCCAAAAAGGGATTCTACATTTTTCAAGCTTTCCAATGAGCCCAAGATTACCCAATTCGGAGTTCAAACGAAAAAGATGTGGCCTCATGAAGTTAAAGGAAGGATTTTCCAAGACACCACATTCAGCACTCCTCAAAGTGTGTGAATTTATAGTCTATCTAATGGGCTCCAATGACTCCAGAAGCAGTGTTGATAGATTCAGTGATATCTCTTGAAACACTGTAAGTTCAAGGGATCATAATTTTGTGGGATCAAATGGAGAGGGACACTGTGATCAATTTGAGAGTGGGGAGGATAAGTGGGATCATGTGTTTTGTTTGTGGCTGAGCTTGTTGAGGACTCTTCACATGTAGTGATGTCGTGAATGTTAGGGACCTAGAAATGAGCGTTTTTTTTAACCACTTTCAGCCCTTTTGGAGGCCCATTTCCCAAGACTCTATAAATATATGTTTTTAGATATTTTTAGGGTAAGTTTTGAGGGAGGAGAACACCCTCCCTAGGGTTTCTCACCTCTCACTCTTAGAAAAACCTAGGGTTATGATTTTTGTATATTTTTCTTTGGATTTGAAGATATTTTGAAGAATCAACTAGCTAAAGGATTTCTTGCAGTTGGGATAGAAGTTATGAGAGCTCTTCATCATATATTTTGTTTTGTATCTCTAACTTTAACTCATCTCCTCGTCTCTCTCTTGATTATTAGAGGAGATAAACATGATTTACGACATATTTGGAGTGTTGTAATGAGTAGCTAAACTATTCTCTAGGGTTGTTTATGCTTGTAGCAGAAAATATTTGCGGCATGTTCAGGAGTGTAAAATAAATTAAAATTATATTTTTCGGCATTTAAATGACTAAAGCAGAAAAATGATAAAATCAAAATTTTACATGAGCGAATAAATTTAGTAAAAAAAATGTCGGAAAATGGGGACCCCGAGGGTCTAAATCGAGTGTAATGTTAAAAATGCTTGAATGAAATGAAATTGAGAAATGAAGTGTTAAAATGGCAAAAATGAGAAATGGGAATTAATGGAGTAGCCAAACATGGCTTAGCCATGTAGTGGATTAAGACCAATTTTGGTCTTGAAAGCCCATTTTCGCATTTAGGCGTTCCATTTTGAGAGAGAGAAAGAGAGAGCTAGGGCTTGTGGAGAAAGGAGATTGGTGATTTTTCTCCAAGTACCCAAGAGTTTGAGAGATCAAGAGAAAGAAGGATGCTTGTTTTTGAAGAATCAAAATATTAAAGGTATGGAAACCAAACCCTAACTTTTCTTTTATAGTGTTAGGTTGATGAAAACCCCAAAATTTTTGCATGAAAGTGTTTGTTTTGATTGGTTTTGAGAAATTTTTGTATAAAGGAAATGGTGAGGTTTCAAAGGAGTTGTTGTCAAAATTTTTTCAAAAACCATGTTCTTATTTTGGCTATAGGTTAAGTTATAATCATCAGGTGGGTGATTCTAATTGGTAAGAACCACAAGAGCTAGAGATACAAAAGTGTAGAAGGAATCAGGAGCCAGTGGCTCGAGGCTCCGGAATGGGTTTAAAGGTGAGTTTCGGGTAGCTCACGGGTATGCTCTGTTTTAGGTGTAGTTGTGGTTTTTTGGCCAGAAGTTGAGTTTCACTCATCCAAATTGAGTGATTCAAAATTATGGATAAACTAGACTTCTAGGGGCATAATTTACTTGAACTAAGTGTATGCAAATTGTAACCCCCAATTGCCCAGAAATGTCAAAGTGGAGCTATGTGCAAGAACAATCTGATTTTGCTTTGCAAATTAGAGTAGTTTTGATTAAAATGCAATAACTTGGGTTTTGTTGATCCAAATTGGCTGATTCTAATTGGAGAAGAAACCTTAGAACCATAGCTACAAATGAGTAGAAGGAACCATTACCAATTTAATTATGGAGTTAAGACCCCTGAAATTGAGAATAACAGTAGGTGATCCAGTGAGCTGGGCATATCGACTATTTAGGCATTAAAATGTCGTAACTTGAGTTTGGGTGACGCAAATGAGATGATTCAAATTCCTACTAAAAATAGACTCATAGGGCTATAATTTTCTTGAAGCAATCATGAGAAAAATATGGCTCATGTGTCCCCATAAAATTTTGCAAGTGAAGGTGTATTTGGTAGATATCAACCCTAACAAAAAATCATAAAATGCACAACTTATTTTTCTTTCTTGGGTTGTTCTTTAATTGCGACATATTTGTGATGGATTAGGGGGTTGGTGAGGTAAACCTTGACCCGAAGCGAGTTAGAGGATAGGAATCAGCGACAACCTTTTGGGTTTGTTCTTCAATCTCTCTCTCTTGTTTCAATTTGTGAAAGTTTGAAGTTAACACTCTTTCTTTCATTGTTTCAAATTGATTGTGAAAAATTATGAAATATTGAAATGATTGCAAATAAATTTGCATATTGATTTGTTTTAAATTGATTTTAGACAGATTGCGAAATAAATTGCATATGAAATTTGCATGGGTGTTGAAAAACCAAATTGTGTATCGAATGTATACTTACAGTATAAATTGTATTGAATGATTTGAAGGCCCTTAAAAGAATGTTAACTGTTAAGTTCAAGTTAAGGATAGATTGATACACTAATAAGGGTCAAATTAACAATACTGCACCGAATGTAATTAAGTGTCACTCCAATCCAAAGCCCAGCGGGACAGTATTGGTAGTATTCATGAAATTGATTTTTAATAACGGTCGACTCAGTGGGACTGTTGTGTTATAGGCCATTTTTATACCCGGCACAGCCCGACGGGGCAGATTCGGTGATTAACTATCACGTACCGCAGAAAGCATAGGCTAAGTCGATAAAGGCAAAATGATAATAAAATTGAAAGTGCATGATTTGTGATTTGAATGATTTAGTGCATATGAAGTACATAACTCCAAAATGACCAATGGTGTAATTGAATGTAAATGAAATGAATATATATATTATCTTGCATTGGTCATTGGAAAATGTACAAAAGCATTGTTTTATAAACATTGCATGAATTGATTTAAACTGAAATGAAGAGACAATTGTATAGAACCACTAAGCATGAAAATGCTTAGCGTGTTGTTTTTATCATCGCGTAGTTATTGAGTGAATAGGTACGAGGATAAAGGCGAAGTAAGTTAAGTCAACATCAAAAGAAGCTTGCGATGTAAAGTAAAGATTCGACCATGCATTCATGAAATGGATTTGACCATTTTGTATAAACTCTGATTTTATTTTTGTAAATGTTTTGATATTGAAAACTCTGATATATTTTGTAAATGATCTTATTGAAAAGGGCATATAATGCCATGTTATACAAATATTAGGATTTATCCCAAAATGATGGAGTCTCTATGTAAATGTTTTGATGTATATTATTATATATTCTATAGTATATGAAAAAGAAAAGAAAAAAAAAAGAAAACGTATTTGTATTTGTATCAGTAGTGCTAGACTTTACATTTATTTTGGTATCAGAGCTACAGTTAAATTGTTAGAAAAAAAAGGGGTGCTACATTGATTGTTAAGATTGATATTTGATTTATATCATTTTTAGAATGGTTTTGTGAATGTGTGCTCATGTTGATGTTGGTTGGTGTAGAACTTGGATCATTATGGTTTCTTGCAATTCATTTGTGTTGGGAAATGTGTGTGAGACCCAGTATATGAGAGACTCACTTAAGGATTCCATAGTGACAGTTGGAAACACTCTTCTTGGCCTTAACCATTCCATGTCAATGTGTTTTAATTAGAAGAAATCAACTTAACCTAATCAAAGAAATTTAGGGAACTAGATGGATTTGAAACACTCTCTAGTACATAATGTATTTTATTAGGGGATACACCAATTCAGCATTGTGTGAGGACTGTAAGGACCTAGCAATGACAGGTTCAAGCAAAGTTCGGGTAGTCTTATTGTAAGGACCTATCGGAGACCAATAGGACACCTAAGGAAAGACCTACCTTAGAAATGTACCACATTCAAGAACCTAGAATGACCTAGTGGTGAATAGGAAGTTGGTGTGCGAAATTGAGGGGAGACTAGAGAGTGTAAACCTCATACCATGTTCCTTGACTAACATTAGTACCGCGTTCCTTATCGATTAACTTAATACATATAAATCAAAATACGCCGATTGAGGCAAATCAACCGTAGTATCTTTCCCTTGAGTTCTTTTTTCGATTTTGATCCATTTCTTTAATTAATCATTAATCCTTCCTTTGTTTTTATTTTGTTTTTTAGTTTTTAAAATCTCCATTTTCAAACCATTTTATTAGCTTAAATAGTGAGAAGTTCAATTAGTTAAGGTACTTGGTTATTCCAGCACTATAGTCCATTCCCTATGGGATTGATATCTGAAATTTCAAGTCCAATTTATTACTTGTACAACACGTGTACTTGCAGAGAAAATACAAGTGATAAAGCCCTTTTCCATCTAAGTTTTTTAGTGTTTCCAATTATTCGTCTTCTCTAACCTATAGAAAAGGTCAAATAACAAATTTTGGCAGATTAGCAGAATTGCAATAACTTGATTGATGATAATTTGATGAAGAAAATCTTTTGCTACTTTAGCATTTTGTTTCTTTCTTATTTTCATTTGTTTGTGTTGCTTGGCTAGTTTACTTCTTTTTTTTTTTTTTTTTTGCTTTTGTATTTTTTATTGTAGGTATTGAGCATCAATGTACAAGGTAGTGGAAGATGAGCTCTTCTCCACATTTGAGAATAAAGTAGACACTCTTGCAAACCTCATGGACCAACGAATATCATTTATGCGAGAAACCTGAAGCTCATGAGCAGCGAGCTTTTGATTTTGAAGAGGCCGTTATCTCGGCTTCTGATGGCGGTCATTTCTTCCGATGACCTTGATATGCCCGAACTACTATTATTTGGGTTGGAGGACATATGAGGATTTCTCCTATGGGAATTCAAATTTTCAAAGTCAAGAAGGGTTAAGTTCAAACTATGAAGAACAAAGTGGCAATCGTCTTTTCAGTCGAGCTCTTGCCTTGATGGATGAGATTAAGAGGAAGTAATGAAATACGGTTGTCGACTTCGGAAGCTAACAGCGAGCATAAATGCCACTTTAGAAACTTGACTCAAAATTGAGGTTGACTGCGCATTAGAGGAGCAATCTTGAGGCCTCCCAGCGACATAGAGGATGATGGCATTGTGACTTTGGCACAGGAGGAGGAACTTACGGGCGCGACGGTTGAGAAGAAGGACGATGAGCTTGTTATTGAGGAAGAGCCATTATTAGAAAAGATCTGAGGATTGAAAAGCAACATCAGGGGATAACAATTGAAAATGTTTTGGTTGGGTTTGACAAGTTCGATTTCCCGTTGATTTTTTGACTTTGGGGTGGAGGACGAAATGAGTCTCATCGCATAGGAAGATCTTCCATTGCCCTGAGTGAGTATGGATTGATGCGAACATAGGGAAATGGCCTTATTCAAGCGAAAGAAAAGTAAAATTCAACCTCCGTCAAAACATGCCGCTACGGATGAAGGTAGATGTGCATGAGGATGAGGAGCTCACTTCCACCCGTTTGTAGAGTATTCACCTATGCTTTTCCAGAGGATACTCTTGAAAGATTTGGATTAAGAAGGTGTCACACCCAGATCCTGGTCGGCAGTTGGATCAGAACCTAGTTCGGGGAGTGCGAGACCATATCTTTGGGACTCTTTACTTACTTTTAGGACATTAGTGAACTCGAGTCTTATAACATAATCAAAATATCATATATCAAAATACAAAAATAAAACTACCACTGTAGTGGTGTTTACAGTGTCAATACATATAGTTTTGAGTCCCATTTACATATATAAAACTATACATTACATTTACATGATCGGAAGCCTTGAGAACTCACGGTGATGAACCCTGCTCGTGTCTTTGGCGCGTGAATACGGAAGATCGGTATCTCTTGCTTGTACCTACGGTTAAAAACGTGCTAAAGTTTACGGCGAAAGTGGGGAAACATATGTAATATGCCTTATACAGTTATGAAATGCGCTTATAACAATATGAATCTCGAGAATTTGTATGCATTCATATATGGAACTTATACAATTACTTATACTTCTAACAGACTTATGCTTATTCGGATCTCATAAACCATACTTGTACTTATAGTAACTTTATGCTTGTTGGATCTCAGTAGGATTCTGAGCTTATTGCTTATTCGGATCTCAGTAAATTCTGAGCTTATCATTATTCGAGGAAATTGCCCATAGTGCTACGGATCGGAAACGATACACATTTGTTTACTCTTATTCATCTTACAGTTTATTATCATATAATATGGGAATACTTAGATCAGTACTAATAATGAGTAAGACACGATAATAAGTATCAAGAGAATGCTATCTGATCTTGAGTGTGGCTAGCCTGAAAACGAAGTCTTGAAACGAGCGGAGTGTCGTGGCACTAATCGAGTGTGAAATCTTGAACAAGAGTGTCGTGGCGCTGTCGAGGAGTCTGAGTGCGAGCAAAGGTGTCGTAGCACTAATCGGGATCTAGGAAGTCTTGAGCAGGAGTCTTGTGTAATCGAGAGATCTGGGTCTTGAGCAGAGTGTCGTAACGTGTCGAGTCTGAAGTGCGAGACAAGGTGTCGTAGCACTAATCGAGTCTGAAGTCTTGAGCAGGAGTCGCGTAGCATTGATCGAGGCATTCTCTTTTTGCACGTCGTGATAAAGATGTCGTGTCGTGTTTAATGCACGGTCTTAGGCATTCCTACGATTATATGTATTGAAGCTTACCTATCTTATCATTGGGATATGAACTCCCGCCCCCTGTCCAGACTCGTTGGCGGTGAAGTCTGATACATTTTTCACTTACTTCTTTCTTATCTTAACCACTGTTAATCATTTATTAGAGTTCGATACTCGTTATCGGGTATAAGCTTAATTATCTTAATAAAGCAGGGGGTTGCGGGGAAACTAGTAATTTTTATCACGAACAAGTTAGGAGGCGTGTCGATGCAGCTTTAGGTGTGCAGATGGATCCCTAACCCTTTGCATCAGGGTACCAGTACCACTCGAAAAGTGCGTCTTAGGTCTCAGGATACCTTGAAATGGCAGAATTCACCATTTTCATGCCTTTCTTCCATAATTCTCTTATATTACATCCTTAAATCAAAAACTAACATGGAATCCCTCAAAACCTCCACGATACTTTCCAATTAGCGAAGAATCCAAGGATTCATGGGGATTCACTTGACTCTACAAAACCTTGGAATTGTGAAGGATTCCATATCTAGTGTGTGTGCTCGACTAGGGATTTTCAACTTGACTTCCCTTAAATCTAAGAAGTTAGGATGTATTCCTAACAAAAACCACTAGAAAAGGGAAACCAAAGTGAATGTGTCCCGAAAGAGCCACAGCAATCCATACCCAAGTAGTTTTTGTACAAAATCATACTAGAATCCATACAATTCCATACCAAACTCCAAAAATCCATACCTTTGCTGGATTTCTCTCTTTCTTCCTCTTCTTCTTCTTCCTCTTCCTCTTCTTCCCATAAGCTCCCTTGTTTGGAGACCAAAAATGAGTTATTTTTGGTCTCCCTCCCCTATTTATACTTAAAGTTTCTCTTGTTGCCTTTTTGTCCTCCTCCTTCTTAGTGCACTCTGGTCCTGATGTTATTTTACTTTGGCCTCTCTAGTCTTATCAGGTGTGACTTTTATGTCCCCTTCTTGACAATTTACAATTTTGCCTTATATCTTGTACAATTTAAGTTTCCTAAATTTCCATTTTAAGTTAATTTCACGAAAAATTCAATTTATCTCTCTAATACTAAACATGTTGAAAACAAGTAGGGGTATATTTCGAGTGTTCTGAGGCAACCTCACTCTCCACCGAAGAGTTGGCATTTGAGCTTTTATCGCATATTATGAAGGCGAGGAGAAGTTCATCCTCTGAGTGATGAGGATCTTTGAGGAATTCAATGGCCGTAGTGGATGAAAGGATAACCCAAAGCTCTCGAACTTCTTCAAAGAGTCTAGTTGGACTCTAAAAATTGATTCGTGCCACGGTAGGGTGATCCGGAATCAACAAAATTTATATCCTAAGTTCCTCCTACTTCTTGGTAGTCGAGCTCTTTGCGGTATAGTGAGGTCTAGGGTCGAACACGGGGATGGGTTTTCTTCGTGCAAAGTAAATGATTTGGTGGAAGTGAAATTGAGTGAATTAAATTTGGATTTTAGGTTTGGGTAAAAGCGGGGGGTGGTTGGTTCTGGCGAAAATAAATAAAATAAAATGTAAATAGAACTCCTTGAAGTTTTGGGCCCTTTGGTTTAGGGTTTTTAAGGCAACTAACATGTCCTCGGGTCTTTCTCGCATTAGAGACATGACATATGGCCATTTCGAGCCGGATCTTCATATGACATTAAAACCTAAACCCCCAAAATCATTTCTTCTATTATATAGCATTTGTTACCTGCGTTTCAAAGCAGTTAAAACCATCACTTGGATCTAACTACTGGGGAACTCGCAAATGACAACTAAATGGGCATCGGGTGGATCTATTAGTAAGCATCCACGAACCTTGAAAGCTTGCAGTGCGGCCCTCGAGTGCATCACGAGTGATTGAGCACAAAAGTGAGATACGAGGAAAGCAGTAAAGGGAACAAATGCTTGCGTGAAAAACATGAGGCAGTGTTTTTACCTTAGAACATTCACCCAGTGGCCCTCCTCTTGAGGAGGAAGAGGTCGTAAACATCCTCTGAGTTGTCATCACTAGGAGGTGTTTGAGTAGCCCAGAAAAATAAGAAAGAGAGGAGAGAAGAGAGCAAAATGAAAAGCTACGCGTATGTATTGAAAGATTAAAGTTAGGGTTACAAACTTATAAGGTGGCTTATATAGCCAACCCAAATGTGTGAAAATACTAAAACACCTAAAATATGAAATTACATAGGGGCTATAATGGTAATACATCAAAACGTGGTCGTTTGGGGATCAGGCTTATATACAAAAATCACGGGGCGACAATTTTGCTATGCGGGGGGAATTTCAACTAGCATGAAAATTTAAGCTAACTTTAGCGAAATTCTGAGAGATAGCGAAATTGGTGGCTATCAGCCGATAATTTCGCTGGCTAGCGAGAAATTCGCTAACCTAGCAGTATTACGAGATAAGCGAGTACAAATTTCGCTAGGCACCGATAAATTTATTGGCTATGAAATTTCGCTAACTAACGAAAATTCTGATTCGGCCAGGATTGCGAAATTTTCGCTATGATTGAAAAAATTTTCGCAATCATAGCGAAATTTAAGGATTACTCTATCTCTTCTTTGCTCGGCTGCATCCCCACTTGCACCCTCCTTCCTTGAAATCCACTTCATATTTTCATTTTTCGATGGATGAAGACATCGTACAGATCTTCGATATTTAAAATTACGTATCTTGACATTAAACTCGAACTAAATGGCTGAGGTATGCAAAATCCTGCAAAATCATCAAAACAACCTCGAAATGGACTCAGTGGCACTAAGTGGACTTACACATATCAGTTGGCTTAATTGATATGATTAGTGTACAAAAAGCACTCAAAACCTATCTTAAATAGGATTCAAAATAGCACTTTTTGAGCCTTAATCACACTAGCAGAAACCGTTGCTAGTCCTTAGCAATGCTAAAATAAAAGGGTATGTATGCAGTGCTTTTCAAAAAGTATATATGGTTCAAAAAAGTGTATGTACGAGAAGGCATTGCAGCACAAAATGAACAATTTACGCCTTGTTAAGCAAACGTGAGAGGCAAAAAACCGTATAAGGGTAGATTCTTGAGTCGACATTGGATCAAGAAATCCCAACTGAATTTCCTCAATCCTAACGGTTTCAAATGTAACCGGAATGAGCGATAAATTGCAAAATTATTCCCTCTGACCTAGCTACGGCATGGCCTTAGAAACATTGAACAACTAAATAGGATTAGCTACACTTATTTCTTTATTTGTAACTACATTGTAGGTGCGATGCTAAAAACTACGACTTCACCAAAGTCAGGTGTAATGGGGTCAGATGACTCCCAACGATTAAGGTTTAGGGCATCAAGCCAAAAGGATCACTTAACCCTGAGCTCTCTGAGGCCGCCCCACAGATTTCTGAATGACCGAGAATTAAGCACCTACAATCGTAAACTCTACCCATTCTTGTGTAGTGAACCTTTAAAGTCGATGACTCCTGACCCGATTAAGGTTTAGGGCATGGGCTTTAAAGAGCTTTAAGCCATACCCCTCGGACCGTGTTAGGGTTTTTCGAGCAAAGCGTCACGACTTTTCTTTTCTTCTTTTAACTTTTTGCTTTTTGCTTTTCTTCCTTTTTGAAGACTACATTGGTCTTCATTATATGAGTAACCTGAGCCTATTATGGGTCATCAACAAGTCTAAAGTAGGCTTTGCAAAGTGAAAAAGGAGTATATAATTACGGCCTAATGAGCAATGCGGTGTGCGGTGTGTGAATTATTTCGAGGGAATGTTCGAGGTTGAATATCTTTGAAACTTACGATTATTTAAAAGCAGATCATGCATGGAATATGAGAAGGAAAACACATGATACCTAGTTTGATGGTTAGATAAGCTTTCACCCTGGCTCTTTCATAGTTCGGATAAGAGACAATCTCAGTTGTGCATAATAGAGGAAGGATCTTCTCAATAACAATCACAATGTCTGGGTTAGACTTGCCATGTAATCGAAATGCTTCACTCACGCGGTGAAAAAACCCCTTAAATCGGAGCCATTCAAGGGTCATTTAATGAGTTGAGTGTCACCCTAAACCTTAGAAACACCAGAGACTTCCTCAGCTACGAAATAACCTTCGCACTATAATCACACACTTATATGTTAAGAGAATAATATTCCCGACCAAAATCATCATGTGTGTGTGCTTAGTGAAACAACCTTGGAACTATTTTCCAAATCCGATTTACAACCATCTTCAAGCAAACTCTCTAAAAATCCAAACATTCTACTAAAAATCAAAACTTTTCCTTAAAGAAGGAAAAATGGGAGCCTCGCTGACCAAGTAGAAACCATCCCATGGGACTGACCTTAAAGGCACTATACCTACAAGTAGCCTTGGCTCGTGTTCGAGAGTAGAGAAGTTAGGTAATTATAAATTTTTGTGACTTCGAACCTAAACCATAAGCAACGAGAATCATTCCTCCTTAAAAATGTGAAAATAGGACCTAAAGCTGTTGATTACATTTCATTGGATTCTATACATGGCTTGATGTGTAATGATTTCTTATTTCATAAATTCGAATATCTCATATCTTATGAAAATAATAATGGAATCAAAGAGTGCATTATTCTTTGAAGATGCATTTCCATGTCGTCTAAGAAAACCAAGTTCATCAAAGCAGATACTTAAGACTATTACTTAAAAAATAGTCGTGATCGGAAATAATGATGGTAAGGTAGAATCTAGACATGGAAAAAGAGCAAGGACAAAAAATCTTTTGGTTTAGATTTTCGGATGTATGTTCTTGAAGGGAACGTTGAACTTTCAAAGAGGTAAGTGATCATCCACGAGGTTGTAAACACTTTAAGTTCCAAGTGGGTTTTGAGAGGAAAAGAAAGTACATAGATCGATCGATACATATAAGGCGAGGACTTGTGATCAAAGTCTGAACAAAAACAAAGGCCTAAGATTAATTTGGCCCACATATTCTCATGTGGCCCGAGGAATAAACTCCATTAGGATGGTGCTTGCAATTGCTATATTGAGAAATCTTGAAGTACACCAAATGGATGTAAAAAAGTCATTTCTAAATGGAGAATTAGATGAAGAGATGTACATGGAGCAACCTCATTTTTACTCGGAAACGAAAGAAAGTCTATAAATTGAGTGAAATCACTTTGTATGAATTAAAGCGAGCACCAAAGCGACATGAAATTTGACTACATTTGTGACGCCCCGGCTTGGGGGTCAGTTGACCCAGCCAAGTCGACACGTAGAAAACTTATGGATGTAAAGATGACTTGAATCTACCCACTATTATGTCCACTGCAGGGACCCATAATTTAATCGGAGAAAGTATCCTTTTGTACGGGAGCTCTACCTAAAAATACAAGCTTGTGCATTGGATAATAGCATGGCCCGTAGGGAGACGATTATCATATCATGACCACATAGGGTCCATTTGTCAAACTCAAGAGCATAATGCGAAATTTATAATACCATAGTCCTTAAAGGTTTAATTACAATACTCTTTACACGAAAACATATATCAAAAGCAGTTTGTTCTAATATGTTACAAAGTAAGAACGAAAGCTACGACGGGCTGTGCTTCACAAAGGTGGCCTCGATGAGCATATTCTCCTTGCACACTCCACTGTGCACGAAGGGGGTTCCACGACGGGAGTGAGACGACAATGCCTAATCAAATAAACTCTAAGAGGCTGCTCTGCCCTAAGTGCATGCAATGGTCATGTCACCAAAAAAAAAAAAAAAACATTCAATCAGATTATCTGAGCTGAGATGGAATTCTACATGGCATGAATGAAATCGACTCACCACGTGTCCCATGTCAGAGTCCTCATCGACTCCATAAGAGCACGAGTCCCAACGAACTCTATCACCTGATGTGAAACCCATGCATGATAAAATTCATCATTCTTGAATTATCAGTTGATCATTTTACAAAAAAATTCATTTGTTTTCAAACCCAGCTTTTTTGGATGTTACCTCGATGATCTTTATATTCAAAAATCATGTGTGTCTTTTTGTGGTGTGAATTTACGAAGAGTCTCTCCGCACTTGAACTTCCGCAAGCCTTCCTACGCACTTTCACGGGCATTCATAGATTGGACACATATATAAAAAAAATAACGAGGGCTTTCGCTCCGAGGGGGTGTCTATCGCTAACTGTACGAGCCACGTATTTTCATTTTCATTTATACAGCGATTCTGCGACCTGTTGGCGTTGTCCCATAAATCTTAGACCCACCCGATCAAACACGAGCAAATTGTTGATTAACTATGCACTCACACCCATTTCATCACGATGTCCCCATGTATATGAAATCACCCGATTACGTCGTTTCATGCTTATACGAAGTCCACACACACACCACGCACACACACACACACACGCACACACACATATATATATATGGATGTTATATGGACAATTTCATTCATGCACCATTTAAACAATTATATCAATCAGCATACGATTTCCAAATAAATCCACACAAATCATGTCAACATATTCATACACACATACATACTCTCCTGTATTACATTAGGACACATATTGACATCCGATCGATTACTACCAGCATGTCATTGAGCTGAGCAATGTGACCTCATCCTCAAGACTAATTGTAGCATAGAGATGCCCACAAAACATTCCACACAACAAGCCATAACAGACCACAGGATAGTTCTGAACTTGGTTCAGAAAACTAGCCCCACTTGATCCCCAAATTTGGACCCACGAGCCATTAAACGGACTAAGTTGTAGCACATTAGGAAACAAACCATAACTTGAGTTATAGAGGTCCAATTTGGGTGATTCAAAAGCCTAACATCAAGTTCTCAGATAGAGCTACAATTTCCTTCAAGGATACTAGTCCAAATTCTTACCTTTTCCTAACCAAAAATTAGTCCCAAAAATCTGGATAGTAGGTTTGGCCAAAACAGGGCAGCCTGCGGCAGTCCCAGAAAACAAACCATAACTTGGGCTATAAAGGTCCAATTTGGGTGATTCAAAAGCCTAACCTCAAGTTCACAACTTCAGCTACAATTTTCATGACACTAGTCCAAATTCTCTCTTTTAGCAAGAAAATTAGCCTGGCCCCGGACATCGTATAGAATTAGCTTAGGGCACTATTCCTTCAACCCATTATTTTGCCAAAAACGGCCCTTTAGGGCGAAAAGTCGAACAGCCCCTTAGGGCATTAAAACTCAACCAAACAGCCCATAGAATGGAAAATAAACCAAAGTAGGTAGAATATCTACCTCTTGGAGTGAAGACGAAGCTTTCAGAAGTCTTGGAGACCCGAAACCCACAATCTCCCCGAACTCTTCACGTGAATCTTCGTGAAATCCTTTTAGCATCACACCCAGCGTGGCTCTTGTCGTCGATCGACTTTAGTTCTTGGCCCGACGAAAACCAAGCAATTGGGCTCCGTAGATTGTAGAGAGAAATTGGAGCTTCTCTCTCTACTCTCTCTTCTCCTCTCTCACTGTCTCGTGTACTACCCAAAAATGGGCTCCCCCTCTCCTAATTTATCTTTTTGTCTAACTTAATTCTTAAGTTTGGAGACATAGCCCATCGAGCCATGTGTCAAATTTACTTGTCGGGTTCCGTTTATGAACAAATATTTGTTTCATCACGTTCAAGTTCAATTTTTTTAAATGAACTTTGCTTAATTATTTTTCACTTTGATTTTTCCTCAAAAATCTGTTTTGGGGTCCACCGGTACTTTCGATGCCCTGAAAATCATTAATCAGGTGTCTGAAATTAATGGGAAATTAGATGCATGTAACTAGTTTCCGCGAGACAAATCCAGCGATAAAGTGCATTTTAGTCATCGAAGATCACATAAAATTTCAAGGCTTCACTGAACCGTTTGACTTGATTTTACTATTTTTTTCATTTTGAAAAATTAAATTTTCTGGTTTGCCACATTCTTCCCCATCTAACGAGAATTTCGTCACTTTAAAATTCACACACATACACATTGAATCCACGTAATACCTTGATCATTTTTAATATCAAATGGTAGAAAGCGCACCTCATTATAGATAAGAAAGAATAACTGGCACGTAACACACATACATTAGTCACATGCATAATACATTGTCATTTTAATATCAGGCGGCTAGAAAGCACCTCCATCATCAAACGGAAAGAATATTTTGTATGCGATATACGTGTATGCGTTCTAAGTAGTACCTCATCACACTCCTCCGTCTTTATACAGCACATTACCTAACCTCACAGTCTTGCCTCGTAAAACCTGAACCCGGCTATTCATAATACTCATTGGTCCCTCCTTAAAGGTCCATTGGCATCCAGCAAACAAAGCTCGCCACGATCCAACTCAGCGATATGATTTGGAGTGTATACGGGAGCGTGGGACATGGAACACCGCATGAACACCAGATAAACTTAGTGGTAAAGCCAACCGATACACAACTATACCCACCCTCTCGAGTATCTTGAAGGGCTCGATATACTCCGACGATAGCTTTCCTCGCTTTCCGAACTTGACCACTCCTCTCTTAGGCATTGCAGCTAATAAGACATAGATCACCGCCTCGAGCTACGAATTAGATTCTTGTCTGTGTCGGCTATGGCCCATACGGTGGCTCTGGCGGTGAGAAAGGCGCTTATATCAAGTGCACCTTCTCGAAGGTGTCTCCCAGCAAATTTGAACCTTAGTGGAATGTCTCTCTCCCACTCAGATCCAACAAACTGAGATCGACATGGCCTCAGCATTTAGAGTGCCTCATAAGTGCCATCACATGTACTTTCACGATAGCTGTTGTTATAGGAGAATTCCACTAAGGGAAAATGCTCTTCCCAACTACCCTTAAAATCTAGGGCCAGATAAGTAGCATGCCCTCTAAAAATACAGATGGTCCTCCCGGCGTGAGTCGGGTTAGGATGAAACAATGCTCATCATCAACTGTGTTCCCATGGCTTTCTGGAAACTCTTCCAAAAATGAGCCGTAAACCTAGGACCCCGATCTTATACTATGGATATGACACTCCATGTAATCGGAGTATCATGTCTCTGACTGTCGGAATCCTCGATGTGAAGGTCATCCTTGCAATTTAGAGTGTCGACTTAGTAAGCTGGTCCATGATCACCCACACCGCATCATGTCCTTGTGATGTCTATGGAAAGTGAGTCACAAAGTCCATCGTGACATGTTCCCACTTCCACTTAGCCACCTTCAAAGGCTAGAGTAATCCTCTTGGCCTCACAGTGCTTTCACCTTTGACACGACTTGTGAGACGTAAATCAAACGAAATCTCCAACGTGTTTCTTCATCCCACTCCAATAATACTAGCGACGAAAATCATAGTACATCTTCGTGCCACTTGGATGCACAACAAAATGAGAGCAATGGAACTACTTGAGAATCTCCTCTCAAATCGTAGATCTAGAGAGCTATGACCATACTTATCTTTGAAGACTACCATCGGGTGTGAATGGCCTAGCGCCGTCACGTAATACTTTATTCGGGCCGGTCCTTGATAACCAACCACGCGTTGCTTGAAGTAGGGAAGCGCCTTAAACTCCCCCAGTACCTTGGGCACGATCATTGTCTTTGCTGCGATCCAGTGTCCCACAGTCTTGATCATCTGCCACCTCGGGAAGCTATAATAGTTAACACTCTCCATGACTTCCAACTGAGTGCATCAGCCACCACACTTGCCTTATCAGGGTGGTAGTAAAGTGAAATGTGTTCCTCTGGTCTGTCACCTGCGTTGCCCTCATGTTGAGATCAGTTGTGTGAAAATATGCTTGGAGACTCTGTAATTACAAAAACACCTCGAAATATTCACTGTTCACTTCAAAGCAATGGCCACCAACTCCATATCATGCATGGGGTAACTCTGCTCATGGTTCTTTAACTGTCGAGAACCATAAAGCCCTGACCACTCCCAGGCGCCAAGCACATCCTAGTTCGTCTTGGGCGTCGATACCGTTTGTTTCTTTGTCATGGGACTATCGGAATGGGGCTAAAGCCTCCATTTCAAATTCTAGAATGCCCAGCTACTCACCTG
This sequence comes from Tetrastigma voinierianum, assembly GCA_016808115.1. Classification (NCBI taxonomy): domain Eukaryota; kingdom Viridiplantae; phylum Streptophyta; class Magnoliopsida; order Vitales; family Vitaceae; genus Tetrastigma; species Tetrastigma voinierianum. Next base: position 5,372 of record JAEQBH010007238.1, on the reverse strand, counting down.
GTCATTCAAAAATAAAATTGACCTCCTTCAGTCAATCTCATCATAGGTGCAATTAGTAGGGAAGTCATGTGAACCTCAGATAATGCCTTGCCGATCCTAGAGCTGGCGTATCTCGAAGGCGACTTGTCTCCCGACTCATAACTGCCTCTACCTTCTCGTGTCCCTGAAATACCCCCCCAGTCGATACCACGTGCCCCCGAAAATCTCACCTCCCGAGTAAGCCAGACTTCACTTCTTGATTTGGCATGTGATGTTCTCTCGAAGTTTGGAGAATAATCCTCGACCCTCATGATCCTCCTTAGACTTTGGAGTAGATCAAGATATCGTGCCTGAAAACCACGATGAGCAGATCTATGTAGAAATTTTGGAGACACCCAATATGAATCCATGAATGCTGCTAGTTAATTCGTTAATTTGAATGGCATCAGCAGTGAACTCAAAATGCCCATACAGCATCTTGAGCTATCTTGGGATGTCTACCTCCTTGGCACACTCAGCGGATGATACTTGGTTATGGAATCCTATCTTAGCGTAGACTCGCGCCTCTCTCAATTGATCAAATAAATCATCAATCATACATAAAGGGTACCTATTCTTGATAGTAACCCTATTCAACTGTCGATAATCTATGCATAACCGAAGAGTCTTATATTTCTTCTTGGAAAACAACACCGGAGCGCCCCACGGTGAAGTGCTTAGTCTAATAATGTAAAACCCGAGAAAAATTTTATTTTACCGAAAAATAACAAAAAACGATAAAATTAGAAATGGTTCGAGGAAGCAGGAAATTTTCTAGATCTCGAATGACAAAATGGACTTCCTTTGTTGGATTCATCTCAAGAAAACTAGATACGCAGAAAATTTTTCGTCAGTGCAGAGACAATCGAATTTTCCTGATTTTAGGGTAGCAAGCATCTAGTGACTCTGATGACAAGATTTTATGAGAATTCGGGGAGTTAGGAAATGTAACTTCCGAGTTAGTTCATTTAAAATAAATTGAACTTGAACCGAGAAAAAAATAAATTGTTTCGGGGTAGAAACGAACCCGGATGAGTTGTGGACACGTGGCGCAACATGGGCCACATGTCCAACTTAAGTGAGTTAGACAAAAGGGGTTAAAAAAAATCATTTTTTAGGGAGAAAACACTAGATTTCTAGTCTGGTCATGAGAGAGAGAGGGAGAGAAAAAAAGAAAAAGAAAAAATCCAAACTTCTCTCTTCGATCTACGAAGTTCTGTCGATCGGAATTCGTCGGGCTAAGAACGAAAGTTCATCTACTCGACGAGGGCTACGCATAGGTACTGAAAACACGGGATTTCTCTGAGGATTCAAGCGAGGAGTACGGGAAATCAAAGGTTTTGGGTTTAGGAAGTGTCCACAAGACTTCCTAGAGTTTGGTTTATTTTCCCTAGAGTGTTCAAGAGGTAGGGATTCTTCCTACTTTGGTTTATTTTCCATTATAGGGGCTGTTTGGTTGAGTTTTAATGCCCTAAGGGGCTGTTTAGCCTTTTCCCTAAGGGGCTATTTGGAAAAATAATGCGTTATGGAAATAGTGCCCTATTTTGACCCTATATGATGTCCAGTTTTTGGGGCTGATTTTCGGTTAGGAAAATAGGGAATTTGGACTAGAGTCCTTCATGACAATTGTAGCTGAAGTTGTGAACTTAAGTTTAGGCTTTTGAATCACCCAAATTGGACCCCTATAACCCAAGTTATGGTCCATTTTCCGAGACTACCACAGGTTGCCCTGTTTTGGCCTAACCTACTATCCAGATTTTTGGGACTGATTTTCAGTTGGGTAAAAGTAAGAATTTGGACTAGTATTCTTCAAGGAAATTGTATCTCTATTTGATAAATTTATGTTAGGCTTTTGAATCACCCAAATCGGACCTCTATAGCTCAAGTTATGGTCCGTTTTCTAAGAATGCTAGAGTTTAGGATGTTTAATGGTTTGTGTCCAGATTTTGGGACTGTTAGGGGGCTAGTTTTCTTAATCGAGTTCAGAACTATCCTGTGGTCTATTATGGAATTTGGTGCTCACAGTTTCGGGTGTTTTCCTGCTCTTGTCAAAAATTTATGTGTGGATTATTTTGTGGGCATTGTTTATGCCACAATTGATATAGGGTACCAAGTTATCCTTGCTTGTGTGATTGATACTTAGGTGGATATATGCTTGAGATGCATGAGAAGTGAATAACATGTTTATTGTATTATGAAGCATGTGGAGATATATGTGTTAGACATATGGAGATTAAATGGGAATAATTATATGTATTAAATATGATTATCCATAATACTTGACATGAAGTATGATTTTGAATTGTTGCACATGGCATTCATTGTGCATGTAGCATGAGATACATGCAATGGAATTGCATTGAATTTATGCACAGGACATCGCATGACATGGGTGTGAGTGCATGGTAGAGATCGACACTGTGTTTGGTGTTCGATCGAGTATGTGGTACATGGTAGATATTAAATCGCGTGTTTGGTGTTCAATGTGTCATTGATACATGGCATCGATCACTATGTTTGGTGTTCGATGGTGGGCTCAATAAAATGGGACAACATCAAAAACGAGTCTCACGGTCGCATAAAAGATAAATGAAATGAAAAATACGTGTGTTGGGTATAGCAAGAAGGGATAAATACCCCCTCGGGTGAAAAATCCGGTATTCTTGGTTAGACATATGTATCTAATGATGAAAAGTCGTGAAAGTATCGGAAGGCGTACGAAGCCTGTAGTGAGACCCCGAAAATTTGTTACTCACAAAAACACATGGGACTTGGTAAAAACAAGTGAATATCGGAGTTTGTCCAATGGATTTTGATTATAAAACAAAAAGCTTTTGTTTTGAAAAATGGTCATTGATGGAACATAAATGACGGTTTCTACCCAGCATGCATGTGTGAGGGAGTCGGTGAGGACTCTAGACATGGGACAGGGTGAGTCACATTCTCATCCATGGCATGTAGACATTTGAGTAGGAATGTGTATGTTTTTACTTGAATGTGTGAAATGGCATCACATGTGCACTTAGGTGGGGAATAGCCCTTTTATGAATTATTCTCTGTTGAGCATTGCTCACCCCGTCGTGGGACCACATTTAAGGTACAGGACAGGTATTGGAGGACGGCGCTCAATAGAGGCCCCAATTGTGAAGAATGCCAGATTGTGGCTTTGGTAGTTGTTTTGACATGTATCTATACGTTCTGCAAAAGAGTGTTGTAATAAACTCTTATGGACTATTGTGATATAGTTGTATATTGGGGATATGGATAGATGGACCCTGTATGGTCATTACTACTTCTATTGTGACCCTAGATGGGTCATGGATATACTGTTATACAAGTTACATATTGTGTAGAGCTCCCCAAACAAAGTTGTGAAAATATGGATCCCAATAAATGGGACACAACAGTGTGGTATCTGGTTACCCAAAATCCATAGGAATTCCGCGAGTAGACAGGTTGTCAACGAGACCCACAGGTTTTGGGGCATCATTGCTTGGTATCAAAGCTTAGGGATATGAACACCTAGGGCTTGGTGGGCATGGGTTTAGACCATTGCATTCATGTGCATTTCATGTTTTGTGCTCTAATATGTTACATGATTGTGTGCTATGTGTTGTGTGAATTATATGCATGGTAAAATGTTTATGGAAAAAGAGGAACACTAGGATTAGAGAACATAACCTTAGGGGTTTGGAAAGGCAGGCAGGATTGTTAGGATGTTGGGTCCCCATTAGTAATTGAAAAAAATCTCACACTAGTAAGGCCAAGGAGAGAGGATCTGCAGTTTTATAAGGAGATCACCTCCAGGGTCTGCCACTAGGACAAGGCCTAGGCATTTCAGCAAAGGGAAAATCCTAAGTATGGTGGGATTAGGTCAAAGCCTCGAACTTGAGGCGATGACATGGGAAGAGTTATTGAGCTTTTCATGGGCAAGTGATATTTCCCAGCGCGGAGCATGCGAAAGCTGGGAGTTCTAGGCCGGAAACGAGGAAGATAATAGGGCTCGAATCGTGGCTGAGGTTGGTGAATTGGCAGTTTGGCTGATGATTATGTGGCCACGGGAAATGGCCAAAGTGAAAGTTTGAGGATGGTTGAAATTGTCCATCAGGGTAAGGTGTGGGACTCTCTTTGCAGGGCCTTAGACTTGATGGTCAAGACAACTATGACCATTGAGAGAATTGGACTGACGCGCAGAACATCCCGGGAGGCGGGTGTTGAAAATAAGTAGAGATTTGGGCTTAGAGGTTGGAAACCTTGGAAGCCGATGTATGTAGTCCTTAGGGTTGGCAGGCATGTCGGTTTACGATGTCATCCTTAGGATGAAGTGGTTAACTACAGCCGGTGTCAAACGAATTTGTATTCGTGGGAGGTTCTTGCTACCTTTGGATAGTATTTGTGTTATGTTTGAGGGATAAGCATGACGCTTTACCCAATGGGTGTCTACGACTCTAGGTGGCACAGGCGTTGATCAGGTTGGTATGACCTTACCACTGAGACCGAGGCGAGACAGGAGTTAAGTCTACCTCAGGTGGTTTGTGAGTATGAGGACGTTTTTTCGGATGAACTACCGGGATTACCTCCATATAAGAATGTAGACTTCACCATCGAGTTACACCCAGGTACATCGCTTATTTCTATGACTCCGCATAGAATGGTGCCTGCTGAGTTGTAGGAACTCAAAGTCCAATTGCAGGAATTGTTGGACAGGGGTTTTATTATACTAAGCACTTCACCTTGGGGCACTCCGGTTTTGTTTACCAAAGAGAAGGGCAAGATTCTTCGGTTATGCATAGATTATCGATGGTTGAATAAGGTTACTATCAAGAATAGGTACCCTTTTCCGAGGATTGATGATTTGTTTGATCAAAGTCTACTCCGAGATAGATCTCCGCACCAGTTATCTCAATTGATAGTTAGGGAGGCAAACATCCCTAAGACAACATTCAGGACGTGGTATGGCATTTCGAGTTCATAGTGATGCCATTCAGATTGACGAATGCTCTAATGGAATTCATGGATCTTATGCATAGGTTGTTCTAGCCCTACCTAGATCTGTTCATTGTGGTTTTCGTGGACGACTTCTTGATCTATTCCAAGTTTGAGGATGATCGTGAGGATCACTTGAGGATTGTTCTCCAGACCTTGAGAGAACATCAATTATATGAGAAATTCAACAAGTATGAATTTTGGCTTACTAAGGTGAGATTCTTGAGGCACATGGTATCGCCTTCGGAGGTATCCGTGGACCTGAAGAAGGTTGAGGCAGTTTTAAGTTAGGAGAGACTAAAGTCAGTCTTCGAGATACACGGTTTCTTGGGATTGACAGGGTACTATAGGAGATTCATTGAGGACTT